>PDGT01000001.1:16907696-16956680 GCA_003671415.1 Megathymus violae
TAAATTAATCAGTATTCCAGATAAGCAATGAACAGTGCATTAACTTCTTAACGATGTGTTTGAGTAACATAATGACTGAAAATTAACATAATGGTCAAAAACCGCACGTTTCAACTGGATTTTATTGAAGCAACGATTTAACGAAAACTTTGTAAATTAATGCCTTATCCTTATAACTTAAATTTTATTAAGAATTGTAATACCAAATTAAATTTTCTTCTAATAAAATAAGAAATTTTTGTTACTTAACTAAAATTAAATTTGACGACTGTTTTTTCTGTATACCTACTACTGAAAGATTTAAAATGTACTATTTATTTTTGTTTGTTTTAAAGATACTTGGGAGAAATACAGTTGCAATTAATTTAATCTCGATTTTGCTCCTATGCAAAATGTTATACTTATTCCTACATAAATTAAAACACCACTTTAAATGTCTTTAAGATGGGTTTAAGGAAATACATATCAATAGATAATTAATTCACTATCGATTTCCTTAAATCAATTTAGTGGTCGGATATGTTAACATTCCATTGTCAAATATTTACTATGAGTGCTCAGGTCAACGAGTCAAGTTATCTAGCTATATCAATTCGTTCTGGAATTCTGAATCTTTTGACTTGCATGCCGAGTCTCGAAACCTAAAAAGTCGATTAAACAAATATAATACACTTCGTCTCGAATCGTTCGCTAGGTCATCATAATAATGAAATGAGTCGCCGTAATGCGATAGCTCGTGATGTTAACGCAGCCTCGTTAGAGAGATCATCTTCTGAATGCGCTGGAAACACACGGGAGGATAATTATATGGTGCGAGATTGAATGAAATTGGTATCAGTAAAAATTATACTATTCTATTGCTGCTTATACTATCAAATCTTAAAAATATTTTGTCGTGGAGAAGTTCTTTGTTGTATTGTAAAACCATTACTTTAACTTATAACTAATTTTTTGATTTTATTACCTTTAAATCGATATAGCTTATCATATACTCGAGTCCGCAATACTTAAGACGAGTTGTAGTAAGCAGTCTTGATATTATCATTATAATTTGACTAAACAATGGGGATTTGAACAGGATTATCGATCATGTATCACACAATTATAAGCCATCAATTTGAACATAACACAGGATTCCATCGATTTAAAAATAAAAGTTTTGAAGTCATGTTCGTTTATTTTCATGCCACCCGCAACACATGGATTACTTCCTACTGCGGGGGTTGTATGAGTGTGCAAACGTTGAAACTTATCATCGTTTATTATAAATGTTCCGAAGTTTTTTTTTGTGTAATGCTATGTTAATTTTACCGATTTTTTCGACCCTCCCATAATGACATTACTTTTCTGACAATTTAAGAAGTATACAATCAATATAGCTCAAATCGTTTACATGCCGAGACGGGAGTGATACGGCCCCGTATGTTTCCCGCCCACGTTCCGTATCTGGCACACCTGTTCGCCGCTGCTGACCTTTGAGACTCGTCCAACTTAGTGCAGTCAAAAGTAAAAGTTAAGTGTACTTTATGTTAAAGTCGCACAACCTTTTACGTTCTAGAATTTGGAGAGTACAATTTATTATGAATTTGTTAATTTTTAACGCGGTTGGGTTGACATTGAATTACAACAGATAAGTTGTTAGAGGCGTGGAAAATTCTTTTCGTTTATATTGTAAACACAATGAAATTACAAGAAATATAATATGTATGAAAAGTTTATACGAAGGCACTACTTACACGATGGAAATGTCACAGAGAGGCAAACTTCTTAAATAATAATATACATCAAACAGAAAGATGATATCCAAAGAGATACATCGGATTCAGTGGCCTTCACAAGTCTTTCTTCAGTTTTGTCCATGCGAGTCTTTGTCTTTGATGGTTTTTCTTATTTTTCGAGATTTCTAGTGAGCTGTTTTTCCATGTACGAAAAAAGGCTATATTTATATTGCACAGTGTTGTATTGGTTGAAAAGAAAAATATTATGTATGAAGAGTTACATAGAGTTTAGCTCACATTTCGATTATCGGACTACATGATATGTTGCTATCGCTTGCCAAGGGTTGTCAATGCCAACAATGTTGCTACTACATTTTGGACTGCGACGCCTTAGTGTTTACCATCGACACGCAAAGAAGGAAAACACGAAATGTTAATTTCAAAAAAAAATTAACCACACTGAATACACGTGTTCACGTTACGGCTACGCGCGCGTTATTATTATAAATGCATCTTATTTAATCGTAAATCATTCAACGGAATATTTTTACTACAGCCTATTATTATTATTAAATAAAAAGATGATTGAATGTTCCCTGATATCAAATATTTATTGGATATCTTATGTCCAATGAATCAAGGATGCTCGTAGGATGGTGGGTCGAACGAAATATTTGATTACCCCCTGGTTTGGTTGTTAACTTAAAAATGGTCACTAAGGTGAGCGACGGAATAAGATTTCATAAGTGTTTCCGCGCCTTGAAGAGCACATTAAGCTGTTTGTCATGATGGCTGTCGGTCCCACCCTGCCATACGGGATCGGCACGGTGAAGTCTCCAGATTTCCCTGGTTTGGAGAGAGACCTTTAGTAGTGTTAGACCTACATGTACACTAGTAAATATGATTCTTCTTTATTACTCAAAATTGCGTCGCCCTATATCATCAATTGACATGGTGATCAAAATTTAACTTATAGAAGGTAACAAAGATGTAAGTCATATCTAAGAATCTTTGTCATCGTGCAACTAGAAATTAAAATTAAAGTATATAGGGATACTCGATTTTCAACAACACAATTTGCGGAAGGGCAGCGAATTAATGCTCATGGACGAGCGATCGACCCGTAGCGGCATAACATCGGCCCGAGTTCTGCGCTCGGTCAGCATTCGTGCGCGAGCAGATATATTGCCGAGCGAGGAATATGATCAGCGTATTGTTTGCTTCTCTCTTATTTATGTGCACAGCGAAGGGGTCAACGGCTAGCGGCTAGCCAGTTTGCGGGATTCGATACATTAGAATGCAGATGATGGATTTAGCTGTCGAAATACTCGTGTGCTTGTTTGTTCATAATAATACATTTTCAAACAGATCGAATTATCATGCTAAGCACACAGTACGCATATAGGTACATATCATGTCAAACGTATGAAATAAGACGGTTGGGTTTTTTAACGATGTTTATAGTTTTTTATCGCTTTTACTCCGACTCAGGTTCGAATAAAGACGCGGAGAAATGTGAAGTAGGTATCTTTTGGATATGGAACTAGCATGTAGTCTGATTAGTCTGAAGTAGACGACCCGGTTTGCGTCCTCTTTCGCCATGCGCACTGCAAAGGACTGGAACGGCTTGCCCGCGTCGGTGTTCCCTACTACGTATGTTGTGGAAGTCTTCAAGAGAAGAGTGATTATATGTTAGTGCGTTCAACATCTTAGATGACAGAGCTTCTGATGATGGCTAGTATATTTGATATATTTATTATCAATATTTCATCCGTATTGAAAGATATTTGCTCTGGTAACATTAACATTGCAAAATCAGTCTACCATTTACCATCCATACCAGATGTGACTGGTAAAAAAAAATGCAATTTCTCAACGACTCAGAATAATGTTTTGAACTGTTTGAGTTAGGTTGAAGTATATTGATTGTTAACATTTTTCAATAGAATCATTCAGTTAATAAATATAACAACAATTGTATCAATGACTTTTGCACTAAACATCAAAGTTCTTTTTACATCAGTAGGCTGTCCTAATGCATTTCCTGCTGCAGGAGTTGCATTACAGTGATTGCGTATTGCGATTAGGATGCGCGTGAGCCCTGCACAAAGACGCCTACGAAATAGACACGCTGGAGACTCCTGATCTCAACAGAGTTGCGAGATTTGTCCCGCTCAAGCTGTCTCTCTGTTTTTTTGACAACAGTACTTGGCAAATGTAATTTGTGCACCTCGCTGTGAGTGCTCCATTTCAGGATTTATCTACTCGTAAATGATATAAAAATACAATATCGCGTTAATCTATCAATGGTATGACATTTTCCACGTTCCACGAAAAAACACTACATCTTTAGATAATCTGCCTATAGAACTGTAACGTTCTTAGTCTTAGATCTGTTAACTCACGTTTGACTAGCCTGGTGAACAATGGTCCGACATTTAGGCCCTTAAGGTCTGAATCCGATTGGCGAAAAATGAACGATTAAACGAAGCATTAAGGGAAAAGGAAACATATTTGCGTTGCAAAATTGCTGTATTACCATGAAACGTGTGTCATTTAGCTTCATGCGTTAGCTTCGAACGAGATCCCATAATACTCTCGCATGACAGGTCGTGTATGTAAATCACTGTTCCTATATTGTAAATACACTGGATAGGCTATCATGATTACACTTTTGCTCAATTTTTTTTATATGAACGACAACTAAATAAAGCAGAATGGCCACCTGATAGTGAGCGATCAGCGTCGCCTAAGAACACGTGCAACATCAAAATAACCTCTACAATGCTGTGTGAATAACTCAAAAGGAAGCTCATTTTGATGTTAATACCATAATTTTGTAACATGGAAATGGAACTGAACTAATTACAGTTGATAGAGTGATGAATTAAAATGAATATAATTAGGTAACAATTTAAGTCCACAATAAAATTGACAATTGGTAGAATAAATCATATCCAGTATATTTACATCGCAGACACATTGATTTAAGTATACGAGTACCAGCGTTTATCGTCGACGTCAGACGTAGTTTGCGGTCAACAGGTGGCGTGGTGGTAGCGACGGTGAGACCGCTCGGGTTGCGACCGCGTAACGTAAACGTTCAATTTTATCCACGATGGGGCACAATGGCAAAACTGTGTAATTATGTATCGTAATGCATATCGATCTTATATTTCGGGTGTCATCAAGTTTTATGGTGTTAAAAATACTTATAAGTGTTAATTATGAAAAGGGCTGAGCTTGCTGTTACAATTATGTAAAAGTTTATCACGTTTAACTGGTATATCATATGTATTTTTGTTAAATATAATTTACATATTACATAATACGAAATAGATATTTAATATATTCAAATATGATCTAACAGACACGTGATTAACCCTATGAGTGTTTCGAATTTCAATCAAACATCGACTCGAAGTAATGACTCCTCTTTAATGTTCTGTATTAAACAGATTGAAAAATTTAAATTGATCTCCTGTGAACTGGATGCCAGTTTTGCTACCTGTCTTATAACTTATACTAATATATTCAACTATCAGCATGGTCACTCTCGCTAGGATAATTTAGCCAGCCACGTCCGCTCAAGTCCCACGGGATACTCTTATGATTCCGGAATAATTTACCTTACTAGAGAGGAAATCCATTCCGAAAGCTGATTCAAAACGATCCATTCTACAAAATAGCTTCCGCGATTTCCAAATGAATAAACTTATCTATTGCGATGTCGATTGTACGAGTAAGTACAAGGGGATTAAAAAATGTAACATTTTGTTTCCGATAACAAAATTAGAAAACTTTGAAATATATAACGATAGCAGTATACAATAAGAGACGCGGGCGCAGGATTGTCACCAGTGACAGATGTCAGTTTTTGTCGACAGGGAGCGGAGTAACTGTACGTGCGACTAAGACTATACTGAAACTAATACGTTCGTTTAAATCATCCACCCACTGCTCACCCCTGTGACAAGTAGACGTCGCACACATAAGTGACAAATCGATGACTAACATCTCCGTACGTTCTGATGATTACAGGAAATCCCCCCCTGGAGAGTTAACTACGTGTTTTACTAGTTTTCTTTAAAACACTTTTTAGTAATAATCGCCAGTCATTACGAAGATTCATGTGTAAATTCTAACGCAGTAGGCATATAGTTCACCTGAGGGCTGAGTGTGAGGCTGCATGAACCACTAAGTCTACTCGTGTAATACTTGCACTCGTAACAACGGTTAAATAGATATATGCCGATTTAATTAATTTCAGTAAATTACTTGCATTGACCATTAATGAAAACCATTAGACAAAATTGCAAACAATTAACCAATTTGCAGTTTCGGATGCGCAAACGCACCGGCCAAATGTCATCACAACGTTCACGTATCCCTGTCAGAGGGCAATAGTGCACCGCGTACCTATCGCGATTATACTGTGTAGAATCTACAGGGTTGATATTTATACATTAAGTCACAGTACTGCTATTGTAAATCTTTAAATTTGCGGTGTTGTTTGTAAAGAAAGATTTTACCGAAAGACAGCGTACTGTTGTTTGATTTCAACTTGATAAATTGGCCTCTTGGTGGCGCAGGAATCTCCGCTCGACTGGAGCGTAAATCACCGATATGCAATGAGAACCAGGTTGGTCAGCTAGTCAGTTTTCACGTGCAGTGATAGTCTAGTGATGCGCGATAACATAATATACTTATCTTATCATTGCAATTTGATTGGCGCGACCCTCGCGCTGGTGTTCAATAAGTTTTATTTCCCACGATCGTACGGGAGGAACTGAACGAAGGTCGCTCACGATTCGATTGTGAAATAGGTACCTGTTTGTGTCCGTACGTGGTTCACGTGATGTCGACACGCGTCATTGTGTTAGATTTTTGTGTTGTAACATGATGCGTCGAGTAAATTCGCTTTAACTGTAATGATCAAATAATAACAAAAATTCTTCTCAACTTGTCAATCAAGCAGGTTGTTTTGTTACATCGCGGAATTAGCGAATGTGGATCACTCTAGTGGTTACCATACAATTATTCTAGTATTAATTTTTTACTTAATGCTGAATTACAGTCCCGTTGGACGCTAAGTGGAATTATGATGACATCGTGTATCAATAAAAAATATATATATTTTATTAATTCATATTATAAAAATTTATTGCATATATTTCATGATAAATATTCGTTTTATGACTCAGTGACATCAATTTGACCTTTTTGAAATTTTTTTTGTCTATCGATCTGTTTGTTTGTCCCGTTATAACTCAAGAACGGCTTGACCGATCTTAATGAAAATTGGTATGCAGTGAGAATACGTGACTGCGCAGTCGATAAGCCGTATACAACTTCAGTAAACGTAATGATGTCTAACCAAGGCACAAAAACATACACTTTTGAATTATTTGTATATTTATGATTAATTATCCAACCCGAACGACGTCAGAGGGGGGCGCCTAGTTACAAAATCGTCGTGTAGCTGGTGGTAATAAAGGCCACGACAAAACTGATAAGATAGATAAATGTTTGTTTCTAAAGTCTCCTTGTAATGTCTCCTTTGTCAATGACCCGCAACAGAGGTGAACTATTGATACATTGTGAGATGTGTGTGGGAGCGTATATTTATAAAATCATTTATTCAGTAGGTATACATTGTGAACGTTAACCATCGTTCTCCAACCATAACTTTTAACGTGACCAGATATCGCGGTGGTCGTGCGGCAGCGTCGCTATCAGTCAGCGGCGGTCGGAGCCTCCTAGGTATATCGTTGCCAGTTCATTTATAAAACGAACCGAACCCGGGCCCTTTATCATACCATCTATACGGCAGTAGTTAGCTACCGAGCGATGAAGACTGCAATCACCGCTGTAGTTAGATTCCGCGGTGTTCGTGCCCGGGTTAACGTTTGTATACGCTGCGGTTGTTCGAAAACCGATCTTATTACCGGCGCGTATGCAACACGATGTAGCATATGTAACGATATCCGAAAATGATGCGTATTACAATAGCACAAGGTATACGTGTGTTGCAACTTTGTTAGCTCGAAGCTAGATGCAATCCCACCAACGACAATTTCCGCGTGTTATCATTATATTTCGATCGTAATAGCACAAAAACATTTGTTATGCCGCGGTGTGTATGTTTTATGGCGAGGGCTTGTGTGATCCTCGAGAAGATATTTTTTAATTGCCCAGTCTAGTCCATTTTCTTAGAGGCGAAGCCCTTGTAATAGCATACATTTTAGCAAGAGAAATCATAAGGGAATAGAATAACAGCTTGGTATAACTTTATAAGGAACGCACTACCTTCACAGTAGATGGTATTTTCAACCTATACGTTCCAATTTATTATAAAGTAGAAACGATTAAATGGTTTTTGAAATATGAACTTGAACTATTATAGCATAATATCGTAGGTACTGCATGTTTGTACAATATCTAACATAAAGAAAAGTGATACATTTAAATATCATATAACAAATAGACATATTTTGATCACATTATTCACAGCAACCTTTTATGGGGCTCGGTGTATATTTATCAGTGCCAAAATTGATACGTGATCGACTTGTGAAAATGTTATAGGTATACCAGTGACCCGCCTGCGCCTCGCTTCAGAAAACGCATTGTTTAAGAAATTGGTCGTTCTACATGTGTGAATTAGAAACATTATTTTATTATAATAGGTGCTAGTATAATAGTCCATATAAACTTTGTTCTATCTCGCAGATAAATTTCTCAGAATAAAAAGTATCCTAGATTATGTCCCATAATATAAGCTAATAAAATGCCAAGTATCATCCAAATCTGTACAGTGGCTTTAATGTGTTACGTAGTCAGACAGACAGACAAACACTCCAAAAAACATGTTTTGACCTCTATGTCGATAACAAAGTGCACCTACATTAAAATTTCCAAAATGTATGTAACACGGAGTATGTGTATAGATTCGATTCAGTTACATTTTTTTATTAGCGTAGATAAATATATGTAAGGTATTATCGTACTAGTATCGTATCGTGTTGTACCGTATCGTATCGCGGAACTAAGATATCAACATAATTTTATTTAATAACGATACGATTATGAATGTTTACTTTATATAATTTGTTATCCTAAGCCACTGCCATTGAAACGATGCAATGAAAAATTCCAAAAAAAAAAAACAAAGCGTCCAGGCTTCAATGCAGATAAATTTCAATCAAAGAGCAGGTTATAACGAAGGCGTCGCGGTCGAATCTAATCGAGTTTAATGCCTACGGCATTCCACAGCTAATTGTGTGTTACAGTAAGGGACAAAGTGGTCTAATCCCGGCTCGTTAATGGCCGAGAGCAAGCCGTATTCGACACGGCCCGAGACGGCCCGCTTTGTTATTAACATATCTCTTCCGTGTCATAATCGAGGGAGATGGGGTATGCATTATATATAAGCGTAGATGGTTTAAGACACATAGTATTTAGCGCACCTTTTAAAAAATAGAAATAGTCATAGAGCTCATGTTATTAAAAAATCGGAGCCCACACCCCAGCACTAGAATTCTTTGTGACACACAATTACAATAACAAACATGTATCTGACACTTGTAGCCTGGAAGTCTTGTAACAAAGAGTCCTGGGTTAATTTCCGACCGAGAAAACATGTATGTACAAACGTAAGTTCATTCTTGCGTCTTGGAAATATGTGATGGTTCATGTCACCCGCATGTCCATCGATATAAGTTTATGAAGTTTATAATCAAATGCTCACGATTAAAGAAAGATATTATTCAAATTTATTTTATTTCATAAATAGGATATGTATAACATTTTAAAGATTAGAAACGCAAACTTAATTAGAGTTAATTTGATTGAAATTGTAACAAATACTCGCCAATTTGCATGTTGTCTACGCCTATAATTATAATAGCATTAAGAAAATCACTGTTAGCGAAATATCCATGTATAATGAATAATGTTTATCATGGTGGCGTTCAAATAAATAAATAAATAAAAAATGAATTGCTCAGAATGGGCTTATGATCTAAAGCGTGTCGCTCGGCATATACAATTACTACTGGTGAACTTTTAGTGGTGGACTGCTCCTATCTTAAACCTATAAAAAGTTAAAAAGAATCAGTTGACACTTGTAACAGTATTCGGGTTGAACCAATTCAACACTTACTAATTGCAAAATTAGAATTGTATTACAATCAATACATAATTAATATTCTGCGCAGGCGTCAAAATCGGTTACATTGTGATGTAACCCGTGAATCATTCTCGCGCCCATTGTCTGTTAATTGTTATAAATAACGATAACAATTGCAATCTTCATTGACAATGTGTGTAATTTATGGCAGTCATTAAGACGGCCGGTCACAGCAAATTATATATATGTAAAGCTCAGAATATAATAATACAGATTATTAATGATGCCTTTTTAACCGGACGCATGGATAAAAAAATAAGGTTGTTAATTTGATCACATCAAAAACGCGCATCTTTAAACATTCTTTGCATTTGGAAATCCTGCACACTGCTAATAATTTACTAAAGTGCAGTTAAAAAGAGTTTATCTAATACTGGACATCGTATCAGTCAGCTGTGTTTATGTTTATAGTTGCGTTACTCTGTGCCGTCCATCCCGAATAATCTGTGGCAATGTAAATAGCTTCCATCCCCCCTGACGCAATTACAACGCGCCCTGCTCGGGATATAAATCAGCAAAACCAAAAAAGGCTCGGCTACTTCGCAGGACGACGTACCTACGCCCAAACACTGTTCATTATTAAATTTGCATATGCGTGCACATAAAATGAAAGGAAAATCAACCGGAAACATTGTTTATTGGACGATAATTCACTTTTGCTCGGCTTGCCTCCGTCGATTGCTATTAACTTCGGAGTAACTTATGAAATTTATATGTAAATGTGTCAATTTCTTGTTGAATTTTGGCCATTTTTTTTTGAGTTGCATACGGAGGGATGGTTGTCGTTGTAGCTTACTATTTTAAATTTAAGCAGCCTAAAGAAGTTCTTGTAATGTACCGTTTTTTTTTTTTCAATAAATACTATGAATAGTGGATTATATAAGCCAGGTTAATCACTACGAAAATTTTATCCGTCTTATTGACACAAAATAAACAGTTCGA
Organism: Megathymus violae; assembly: GCA_003671415.1. Lineage (NCBI taxonomy): Eukaryota > Metazoa > Arthropoda > Insecta > Lepidoptera > Hesperiidae > Megathymus > Megathymus violae. The sequence goes on from PDGT01000001.1 coordinate 16,918,548, forward strand.
TTTAATTAAACGTTGGTATACATATGTAACAATATGTAAGTGACTGCTTATGTAAGCGACTGCAAAATCATCATCCACGTTATCGCGTTGATACGGCGGTTGGGCTTAACCGTCCATCACCTGTAATAAGCGCGATGGTCGTGCAAGGACCCGACGAGCCACGTCGTGCGGTTACACCGGCCAGTCGGATCATGTTCCTTGCACGGTGACACGCTTTGCCCTTTTTTTTTCATTAACTCACCACACCGCTAAAGAATACTCGACTCGAACCAGTGGTAACAAAAAGATTTCTTCAGAGATAAACTTACTAGGTACTATCGTAAAAAAAGTTTGATTCTTACGCAAGGATACGTCAGATCGTTCGGTCGCTTTTCACAAAAATAATCCCAGACGGGATCCGACCCTGATAACGCTCGCTGTAGCGATAACACCACTACAACTATGTATCAATCGTATTTTTATGTGAATAGCCGACAAACGAGCAGACGAGCCACCTGATGGTAAGTGACCGCCGTCGCCCATGGACATCAGTAACACCAAACGCGTCACTAATGCTTTGTCGCCCGAGAAAGAAGAATAAAGGAAGAAAGGTCATACTATCGTATTGTTATTTAAGTTTCGCTCTCCGTTACGTTGTAGCAAATCGGATTGATTTATTGAGTGTCTTCGCCGACTGCATCAAGAATATAAAATTAAAAGCTATTGAGTTTGACGACATCTATTCCACTAATTAAGTATTAAGCAATTCCATCGGGTACGACCTCTTGAAGTCGGACAAAATAAATAAATAATCGTTTATACACTCACACCCTCGCACTAGGATTCCCTGTGTTGCGGGTGGCGTGGACATACACAAATATGACATCACAAACACCCATGACCCGAGAAGAAACATCTGTTACATAAATGTCTGCCCCAACCGGGAATCGCTCGGCAGGCAGGGTCACCACCAACTGGGCTATGGGGTCGTCAAAGCGTCGCTACTCTTCAGGACTGAGATATATTACGCCCCATGGAAACGTGACTAGTCTCTACTGGTCTCTATACTTGAAAAAGTTTTCTTGTTGAAAGTTGAAAAAGTTATACTTGAAAAGGAAACAAGTGCCTTAGCTCATCGCTTGCGGTCGTCACAGGAAGTTACGAATGCGTTGCTTCTTTAACATATAATATAATGTACAATGCTGCGGTTTTTCATATGGATTGCTTTTCCCATGTGTTCGCCGAGCTTAGTGGGTACTTATGTTTTTTTCAATTCTATTTCGCGGCGAATTTGCCTTTTTATTACTTGCATTTGCGATGTGAAACGGCTTTTAATGTATTAAGTAAATGTAACATTATAATTTCAATAACCGCCCGTTGTAATGGACAAAGATTGCCTCGCGTTGGCGGTAGCTATGCGGTACGTATGGCATACGTAATTTGTTCTACGTAGAAATTTAAGTGATGTTGCGTAAATGTAAGTGTTTTGCTTATGTGCAGTTTTGTTACATGCGAACGGCAACTGTCATGCTGCTAAGTTTTCGCTGATGTCCATACACCCGATGTGTTGTTCGCCACGATCGCATTATTGTCAAATATCCGTGACGGATACGTTATTTCTCCTAAAATCTAACGTGGAAGCTAAAAGTGTAAGTATACATTGCGAATGTATACCTACTCAATTGTTTTTTACCGAGTCAACTTCAAATTATGTATATCAACGGAAATGTTTTGTCATTTAATTGATGACAGCGAAAAAGAGGCCCCACATCTTCTTGGTAAGAAATATACAAGAATTAAAATTTTTTTTAAATAAAACTAACCGCGGCTGTGATTTATCATCGTAATATTTTTGTCATTGACATATTTATCTTTGCCTATTAGAAATACTTTCTAAAAATGACAAAAATAAGTGTAGCAGTATTACCGTGAAGGTGGGTGAACCATTCCCAGCTGTGGGATCACAATGACCGGCACAATAGTCACTTACGCAACCACGACGCGTGCACCGTCATCACGCACGAGCGCCTTCTGCACTATGAACTGCAGATAATTATCATCGGTGCGCTGAAATCAATCATTGCGTACACCTTTCTAATGTCTAGTAGCTACAGTATACCATAGAATATCCATCACATAGATATGAATAGGCAACGGTGAATAACCTCTCACTAAATTAATGCGCTTTGCCATCCGAGAAAATAAGATTCTGAAGAATTTCCAATACTTTTCCTACCATGGAGAGATTTAGGGCGTACTCGTAATTTTTTTTTGGTATTGCAGAGCAGTTTTTCTAAGGTCAAAGTCTTTATGGTGTACGATTTTTGTGCACTTACATTGTCGCATAAACAAAAAGATAACATATTACTCAAGATTAAACAGAATTGTAACATTATCATTCACTTCTTCCATAAATGCCGAGTAGACTTGGGCGGCCGTTACAAAAATTCCTCAGCCAATTCTACCACACATCATATATCTTCAGTTGATAGTATCAACTCCTAATACGTTACATAAATGGATCGTGCGTTAGGTAGTTTGAATGGACATTCAGATGACATGCCGGCGGGGTTCGTGAACTCTCTAGGTGCGGTTGTTTTGTAAAGAACAAATACTAGCGGTTTATTAGGGTTGAGACGGGGTCAAGTGTCATGTTTCATATTTGTAGTAGCGTACGTGGGGGAGACTAAGAGGGAGTTAGATTTTGCAACTTCCGCAGGTAATGCGATTTGAAGTATATTTCTTGCGTAGTTCTTAATGGCTCAATTTCATGTTATATTTTTAATTGGTGCTTATCATTAATTATGTTTATCGATGAACTTAAACGCATTAGTAAGCTATTATGATTCTTTACACATGTGGAATACTTTAAGCCTTCTCCGGGCTTAAAACATTCCACAACAAAAAAAAAATTTTGGTGTTGCTTTTGTTTTTTTATATGCTTCTGCCCCTTAACGTCCCTACTGGGGCTGGTGTTGCATCCAAAAAGGATCGACGAACAAAGGAATAGTGATTTACGCACATGTAAAACACTTTTTCTTCCCGAAATATCACTGATAGTAGATTAGTGTCCGAGGGAAAAAACCCAATATAATAATAAACTAAAAAGAAAGCACCGTATCGCACAGTTATCGATTAGGTCCATTAAGATCACATTATCATAAATAACACGGCGTTGTCCGACATTCGGGAGTCCCGACCCGCGCAACCGACAGGGAGGTCTAGGTCGGGACAGCTATGGTACAGCCCACTCACACTGTCTATTGTACGTTTTAAGTATAATATGAAACGCATATTTACTGTCAATGATTTTATAGTTCTTTCTCGCCGATCTATTCGCGTAACGCTGCTGCTAAATTGTCGACACATAATTTATCACTCTGCTCCAATGCGGATTGGTGGAGTAGACAGTGGCCTAATTGTCGGCATTTTCTCATACGGCTCGAAGTTCTCCGACATGTCTGAACGGCTGTTAGCTAACAATACTGAGACCAACGGCTCATCGTGCTCTCTGAAGCAGCTTGACATTCTGAAGCACGGATGCGCTCCATAAATTTTAGCTAACTATCATCCATCCTTCTAACGACCTGTACCGAGTTACCCAACTCTCGAACACTTAGGTATAAATGCGCCGTCGCGTCGACTATGAGAGCTTTATAAATCAACTAGCTTTCAACACTGTTTACGGCTATAATAAATACTAAAACGCTCACACACTCCCACACTGAGATTCCTTGTCCACATTCCACTGTAACGGCCACAATGAAGACATAAGGATCAGCCAAGACCTGAAACAAACTGTGATGATTATAGTTTTAGGAACATGTTTTTTTTTTTTTCAAATTAGCATTGTCTTCAAATTGAAATTTATTGTTCAGTTATTACCTTGCATATACAAATATTGTTATTGATGATTTATTTTGCACATGATAAAGGCGATGATACTGATAAAAAAAGGTTCGAAGTATTGACTCGCAATTATAAAGCGCTACATTATGACTAACAAATAAGTTGTTTGGATCGTAGTTTAACGTTTATTGTTAAAAATGGTTATGTAATTTTTGTGGCAAGTGTGAGGTAGTTCTGCGTTTGAAGATCGCTCACCCAGCGATACTATCTAATAGGCATTCCTGCAGGACGGCGGTCATTTTTTAACTGACGGCTACAGCGACTGAACAGACAGTCGCGTTTTCAAATGTCATGTTATTTTATTACTATTTACCTTGACCTGTAACGTTGACCTGTTGATCTTTAAATTAAATGTTCACCCAAGACGTACAAATTATTTAAGCCTGCACATTTATTGATAGCCGATAACAATCTAATAACAACATTAGCTCTGACCTGTTATCACTATGGCCATCGATTCATAACAATGAATCATTTAATACAACAATAAGTGGTCTTGTCGTCCGATCGCAGGTGTCGCTGGATAGGATATTATTTAAACTGTTTTTTTTAGTTTACTTTTTGAACTTAAATTACATTTTTTTATTCATTTCTTTATTTTGCACTCCAATTAACATGTGCATGTGCAACCAAGAGACATACCATGTATGGTTTCATGTGTGGTAGTAAACTTTTTTATTTAATGAGCTGCAATTTAAACCAAAGTTTTTTTTTTTAATTTACGTATGTATGTAGAAATGAAATGGAACGTAACATCGCAGGACGAGTGCGGCGCAAGCAAGAGGGGGGCGAGCGAACGAAGTAGCGGAAAGGCGTATGCAAGTGTATTAGGGAAGATTATATTAAAAAGAAATAAAACAAATTACATATCAAATTATAAAAGTGCTTTTAATGCTAATTATACCCCATACCCCTTTATACATTTAGTTATTTCGTACACCCACTAAAGTTGATTGATTCCTATCAAAATATATATGAAAAGTTTGTAAAGAGCACTATTTTATATATTTACTGTGCATACATGTCTACATACATTATAGCATATTTTAAAATACATATAATACATATTTATTTCATACGTATTCTAATCAGATAAGATAGATCATTGTTATGTTTTAATTGATTCTGAGCCAAAAAAACGTGTATGCAAAAAAACTCAAAAACAAAAATCAATCGTGTTTTCCCAAAGGTGCAATATAATTATGAATTAAATGGCAAGGCAAAAGCAATTTGAACACCGTCCAGTAAATACCGTTTGAGGTTTATCATTGCTTGGTTTAGTAAGTATTGCGCTCTATGTATTGCGTTATTCATATATATTATTATGATTACCTTTACATATTAGAATAATAAATATGAACAATGTAGTTTTTTAGATTCAATATCTTGGGTGATGGATATCAAAAAAACCTTACCGATCATTTCATAAAAACCCCGCGGTTTAATCTTTTGACATGGGATTAATGCGTTACGTCAAGCCATCATTTCTTACCCACCCTTCCATTCCCGCGTCTTGTTTATAAAAACTTCAAAATATATCCACGAATCCACGATGGCAAAAAAGTTAACCACTAAAGCGTACAGGTGATGTATGTCCGTGTGTTTCTTCTCTTTGGATCGGGAGAAATAACATTGTCTAATTGTATAGACATTTAAATTAGGATCCAAAAAGTAAACACGAAATCATCCGAGACGTAGCTGGCCTCCCTTTTTGTAATGTCTCGTTTATATCCGTATCTCGCTTGATTGATGGCTTCAGGTCTGCGGCAGGGGCCCATGTTTAATGGACTTCTGACGTTGATTTAATAAAAACCCTTCATTACACCATCAAAAGATGTCAGGGTCAAGCCCGCTCGGTCCCGAACGAGACAAGTGATACGCCGTAATTATTCAAGGCTAGCGTTAACTTAAACCGTGTACCCTAGAAGGTGCAGCGCATTGTAATATATTTTTGCATTTTAGAATCCTGGAGTAAATATTTTACGTTGAAAAATATCATCATTTAATTCCGATTACTAAGACACACATCCATCAAAGATAGCTCAGCATATTTCTTCCTTAAAGATCAACAATTCTGATGAAATCCAATTAGAAAATGCCTGCAATGTTGCCAAGATGGCTAACGACACCGAGCAAGCGGGACGTCAGCGCCCATTTTGCAATTATTACGGCCAAAATTTTGCACGCGCGCGCATTTTGGTAGCTATGTCGTTTGCATAAAAACCCTTTCTTTTTCCGTTCAGTCCTCTGATGGGTAAAAATTCAGCAGGGTCCTTAATAAAGGCCAACTTTATTTGCTCGATTTCGGCTACCGAAATGATGGGTTCCTTCGCACTTGGCGCAATCATTGAGTAACAATTTGAATACGGCTATCGTGTTTTCTTTCCTGTCCTTTTTACGCGACACGGGGTTGTTAACACTGGAATTATTCTGAGAAAACTTAAGCTTTAATTAGAGGCGTTGCGCCTTAAAACAGTGTTGTTTTTTTACGAAAATATTTGGCTATCTCAACGTTTGCGTGTTTGTCCGGAGTTGCTGTGTATCTTTGGTTGGCGTGACCCATTACTTGGCGAACAGTTTGTTATTACAGCCAACAGCACCACTTGTCGTTTTAAGTGGACCGTTGAGTAAAGAGTCTATTGAGGTGTTTATGCCAAAACATTGAGAAATACTAATAAATCTACGTTCAGGAATTTCGACGCTTACTATGTCAACCATAGACTATTGGAAATGCAAATAAATCTTTATGATTTATGAATATGCGCGGGCTTCGGCACTACGGTATGATTAAATAAAATTATTGTAAAAAGTAGGCAAATTGCAAAAAAATCAATACCTGAGACAAGGACTTGTTATAGTATATTTGACCGTTAGTGTCGTAATATCAACCTACTTGTAGTGAAATATCAGCTTCAACACGTCCGTTCCGTTCCGTATAATTACAGGCTGCGCGAGCGAAAACAATGGAATAAACTTTTTAATCAATCAAACGCTGCGGTGAGGTCGGCTGTCTGACCGTTCGTTTTGGCACTGAGGTTGCTCGAATAACGCTGACGCCTAACTAAGTATATATTTCAATAATGTTTTGATGTTTCGGACACTAAGTTTAGAAGAGCGTTAGAACTTTATTCTTGGCTTCAAAGCATCTGATTTGCTTGTTGGGACATTAAAAATAATTATCATTTTTAAAACACAGTCAATTTAAATTAATCTTATCTATTTCCTTGAAAAAGTATCTATGTTTCTTATCGGAATTATTCAATGAAATTTGCCATGCTTTAATTTCCTTTCAATTTGACAAAATTAATAAACTTTTTTTTTATATAAAATAAGATAATGTTTGACAAGAATCCCACCTCATGGTAAATGGTGATAAAGTCTAAGATATTGAACTCAGTAACTTTTAAAAGCCTATTCACTTTCCTGTTGAAGACTTTGACATTGGATGCGTAATTTTTTATTTAGTAGTTTAATAGTTAGTACATTACTTCCATATGTACTCGTATGGCAACCCTAGAATACTGACCACTTGACTTTAAATTTGAACCCTCCAATCGTGCTGAAAAAATAAAATGATTAACACATGTGATGTAAAGTAAAAGCTCATTTTATAATGGTATCTTTTCTACATAAACGATAACGAAAAAATGCAATCGACTTCCTTCAAATTAACTTATCAATTGAAATCAGCCACGACAGGGCCGTTGGCGCAGTAAATGGCAAACAAAACGGTCAAGGTTAAACATGTTATTAAAAACATTTGTTGTAGATTTCTCACGCTGAAACTCCTATTAGAGAATACAAGTCAATCAATCATGCCCCACGTGCATCAACCGCCGAATTTGACATTTACGTCGCTTGGGTCACGTCCGCAACGCGACGGATGAAAAGGGGGTTTTCAGGAAGGAATCGAAGTCGTTGTGAGTCAAAGACAAGTGCAGTAAATGGGACTATAAGGCTATAAAAACCGCTATCACTTGAATACCACTGGTTTTGCGAGATCCGTGCCGTGTAATGGGCAAGTTAATCAGTTTAAAACACATACAATATATTCGCTACTGAGTTCGTTCCTTATAGTGAGATATGACCAGAGTTACTCTTACCATCTTGTATAAAGTACACGAGGCCACCATGAGCTTCATCCGCACGCCGCAGATTACCTAATATTTACTTCTTGCAGTAACAGCAACGTCTCTATCCGAGGTCTGTGTTCGTGTTCTGTCAGCGTTTGAGTAATAGATAATAATTTAGTTCGTGGCTCGGTTACGAAATTCGTCGTGAAATATTCTGACTAATTTAACAAATTGTTCTCTTTTTAGAGCGCTGTTTGCTATTGTTTTGTTTGTAGTGTAAGTAATAGAGATTTCTTTATTGTTTCAGGTGAGATACAAGCAATCGACTTGCGTCTTAACGTAATCTGTTATGATGGAGAACAATTAAAGTTACACAATGTTGTTCCGTCTTGCAGATTCTGAGAGGTCTGTATTCCAGGATTATTATTATTCGTATATATGCTTTAGTCCGAGGCACAGATGCGTCTCCATTCTTCGAAGCCAAATATATCCCACTTACATCCCTGACTGCACATTACAATGAATGACCGTTTTTTCCTACTATTTTTTGAGGAGACTCATTCCCAACACTGATAGCGACAAACTGATTTGCAACTATCTACGACCATACAAAACAAATCGTACTTTAGGGCATAAGGAGCGTTTCAACCCATAATCTTGTCTTGCTATAGTTTGGTTTAATATATAGATATTTTTGGACAAAATAAATAAAAAAAACAATAGATTAAATAAAAAAAATTATAAACAAACATGCTAGTTCAGCTCTGAATTTATTCACTTTTCACAAAAATGGTATGAGGTCGACTATCAAGGTTTTTGTGTAACCAAATACTTGTACGCATTAATAATCTCGGCCTATTTACCATAGAGGTTTTAGTGTATAAAAAGTATTACGGATTACATTATCAATATTTTATTAAGTCATTCATAATATTATTACTGGTATCATTATTATTCCGTGATGCCTCCTGCCTTGCTAGCTGCCACCCTCCTGCTTGAATCAGCCGCCAAACCCCTTGTCATATTCCGACTGAGGGCTTGACAGCCAATACTTTTTTCTTTCCTTCTTTTTCTTTTTCCTTCAGCCAACAATGCATTAGTGATGCCTTTGATATTTTCAAAGTTTATAGGCGACGGTGACCACTTACCATCAGGTGGCTCGTCTGCTCGTTAGTCGGCTGTTTACATAAAAAAGGTATATTTAAAGCGATGCATACGACTCGCGTGAGGCTTGTTTGAAGCGGCGATCATTTCGCCACCCAATGATTACGTCACTGACCCTTCAATCAACACATGTAATTGTTGACCGTTGACTCCGCTACACGAAGCGATCTCTCAACGCATCGCGTATAAATTAAAGCTATGCTAGGTTTGTGAACTTTAAACATTTGGTACAACGCACCATTGTCAGACGTGTTAACAGTTATAGAATGCGAGATGAGTTATTTCAAGATATTTGTTCGAATACTGTCTTTATTGTTGTTAGAACAATCGAACGGATTCGTTCCGTTTAAATCATATGTTCGATAGAGGGAGAGGTCAATGAAATAATATAGAATTTCGTGATAACATATTACTATACATACTGACGAGAGTAACTTATTCGAAATGAGTGCCTTTAAAATGCATAAAGTAAACGTAGTATACGTATATCTATTTATATTGTGGAAAACATTTTGTATCTTATTTAAAATACTTTTTCGGATTTCGTTTTGTAACGTACTCCGGACACTCGGTGAATGGCAGCTGACCGAAAGAAGTATAAGAGAACATGTTAATGAGTGTTTGGCTTTTTCCAAGCGTCTGTCTTCTATATCGTTGTATACTGAATCGTTTGTATGTACCTATTGTCAATACAACACATATATTGATATATTACTGCGGTACAGACGCCCGCCCGTACGGCGTACGCGTCGGGTGCCACACGTCCATCCCCTCATTTATTTATTTTTTCTTTATTACTGTTAAGTTACTTTATTATTTCTGTTAGATAATACATAATATAACAACGAATTAAACTTTATTCCACGTTCGACGAACACAAAAAGTATTTGTAATGGCAATCTTCGAACATCTGAATTATCACATCATATAACTATCACTTAAAAAAAACAATAGGCAGTATAAGAAAGCACAAAGAAACATATTTTCAATAATCATAAATTGAACGAATGAAAAGTTCATACACACACACCCCAGCACACAAATATCACATCACAAAGGCCCATAAACCGATGACAAACATTTAATTGTCATACGAATGTCCGCCCCGACCGAATCGAACCCAGCCGGGATCACTACCGACAGTACTACGGGGTTGTCGTTACATCAAGATTTCCATACGTAGAGTATACTATGTAGAGACATCAACGTTCCACGCCATGATTCGGTAAAAGGTTACCGGTTTAAAAAAAGGAACCTCTTCAATAACACTAGTTTAACTGTTAAAGTCTTCTGGTCCGTTACGAAATCACAGGAAACAGCTATGCTATTATTATAATACCAGTGGTGTCGAAATCCACGAACGATATCCAGTGCGGGCCGATGGCCGAGACCTTCGTGACTTGATTAATTACGCAGAGATGACTACGCCGGCCACGTATCATCACATCGCCGAGAGACGTGTTGCGTATTGCGTACGTAGCCTTGGGAGGCTTGTACGCGCTACAAAAATAACGAACTGTAATTAGTTGTACTTTTTAAAGTATTGAATTATTCGTTACAAATAACGGAAGAGACGATTTCTTTACTACTGATATCGTTTTATTCGGTAGAAATAAAAAGTTAACCAAATCCTGCCGCTTTGATGATTTTGTTACATTTTTGATTATAATGGAATCCTCGTGTTGTGTAGAGTCTTAGTTCCACTGTCAAGAATTGGAAATATCTTTTCGTTTGCTCCAGTGTGGGCTCCGATTTCACGAAAAAGTGCGATCCCCTTATATCTCGGAGAGTTTTGAAGGTATAATATTCAAAAAAGACTCAAAAGACGTGTATTCACGAGAGCTGTAAGGTGCAAAAAGAATTATTCGAGCTAGTCAAAAACGAAGAAAGGTATGGCCGAAATAGTGAAAAAAAAAATTCATTTTTTCCGAACTTTTGATTTTGGCGCTCGATAATTTGGAAACGAAGAATAATATCAAAAATTTGAGGAAAACTCCTCTGGACAATTTAGTCAGCTACAATTTGAGCCTGAAACAAAGACAATCGGGTTAAGAGTTTGCCCTGTAGCTTAACCTTTTTGGAAAAAAACATTCTTTCGAATTCCCTAGATTCATTTCCAATGTGCTCCATAGGCATGTGAGGTACGAAATCTGTGAATTTTTAATTGACGAAGAAACAGAAGGATTAATTCAATTTAGATATTTGCAATCAATTTACGCCAAGTAATATCATTCCTAAGGACTCCTTTAAAATTCAGTCAAAATTAACTAAAACTGCCTTATTGTAAATTAAAAGCTCAATTGAAATAATCAAACTGAAAAATAAACCAAAACCATTGTTATTCTTATGACGAATGGTTATTGCATAATGGGTGATCGTCTTAAACACGGAACCGCTTAGATCTGAGTGTTGATATACCCATTATTATAATATATATATATATATATATATTTATTATATATATATATATATATTATACATTGGTTGACATGTTTTAATATTCGAAGAACTGTTCACTTATCGTTTCTGATGGAGCCCTTAGCGGCTAATTATAAGATGCTTAATGCTTCTACCTTCATTTCAGATTTTGGAGGATTTTTTCTTAATAAACTTATTATAAGGTGTGTTAACACTCCCAACATGTCTTTAACCAAGGTAAGACTAAAAACCGTCTTATTCTGATTTGTATATATGCTAATTATGAGTAATTATCATCATTACGTATGTAGTTAACATCACATGATTCCGGATTCTTATACATAAACTAAATAAAAGCTGCCTTATTAAGCTTTACAAAACAACGCTAACGACTGAACTGTAGTGTCTGGACAGTGCCCAACCATCCAACCATCAATAATAGAGATCCACTATTCAATCAAATGCCTTTCCTAATGAAACGCCAACGGACTCCGGCGCATTCTCTTTTCAGATGTCGGCGGGCGAGGACGCCCTTCCCCAGGAACAAGCGAATTGAACCGAACCCATAAATAAAAGTGCAATTACGTCGCGGAATTACATGTTCGCATGATCACAATATCGCAGCGCAGGGTACACTGATGGATGGGAACAATCGGGAACAATTCGTTAACTCTCGGGACTCGGTGTCGCGACAATGGATCACTAATTAACACTGATGGATCGCCGCCGCCGGCGCGCTGGCGGTGCCGCGCTGACGCCGCGTCGCGCGTCGATACGTTCCGATACGCTGGGAAATTTCCTCCGTTTTATTATTATTGCCATGGAAGCGAGCGGATAGTCCGATGACATGTCTCCGACGTCCTCCACAGTTAATCGAGACTATACTTTTCGTATTATATTCTTTGATTTTTATTAAAAGTAGGTTTTTAGAATCACCTTTTCACAAACAACACAATCTTTTTTCCGTATTGGGGCGGCCTAGAATACTATCCCCAATCCCATGCTGGCAGAACAGGGTGTCGTAAGAGGCGACAGAAGCCGGCCTGTTTTGGCTTCGCGTAAGGATTATATTATCAGTATTATTATCATGTCATTAATATTATTACTGGTATTATTATCTTTCCGTGACGCCTGCCTGGCTAGCTACCACCCTCCTGCTTGAGTCAGCCGCCAAACGACTCGTCATGTTCCAGCTGTTAGCTTGAGACTGGCTCTGAGACTGGCTTGAGACTGAAGAAATTTCTGATAATTTCTTTCGTATCTTCTTCTCATTTCCTAGCCGACAACGCTTTGGTCATACCTTCGGTCTTGCTGATGTCCATGGGCGATGGTGACCACTTACCATCAAGTGAGTCGTCTGCTCTGTTTGTCGGTTATTAACATTGCAAAAAATCTAAGGTTGGCATATTTTGAGTTTTCTAAGTAACCTATTTTATTTAACACACAGACTTATTGGAATAGGGTCACACATTTATAATGTTTAGTCCATAGGATATAAAATAAAGTCTAGTCGGTATATAGCCATACGTAATACCTAGTATAAATTAATATTTATTGAATTCTTACAAGACATAAAAAGAGAGCTATTATCTCCAATCAATCACAGCAGATTCCGCGGTGTGGACATTACAAACAAAACTATTATGATTAATGTTCACTATTGATTACGTTTAACACAATTTAATATGAAAAAATAAACACATAATAATCACAGCGGAGAATCAACTGTTACCTCCATTTGTGAGATTCCGGTCTTTTTATTTATTTAACTTTATTAAAATCTTAACACAATCACAATACGAGTGTAATGTGGCCGGGCCTTAATTCGCTTTCGCAGAATACAATGATCCCGAATTAATAATAAAAAATAGCTAAACTGACATCTTTTATTTTACGCGTCAGCGCAATGCTGACAGACGCTTATATCTGTTAATTTCAATCTGATTTATCGTCGGCCCGCGAAGCTTACATAACGATTATTTAATAAAGGTAACAATGAATCAATTAGCTAATATCTGGCCCCCCGCCGGCCAGCACAACCCACGCACGCATGATAGGCGATAACGTAACGTACACCGATTGAATTAAATACGAATTTATGTCGGACCGATTTAACTCAACCACAATGGACAGGTGTACATGCCAAGTGAAGCGCGAGGAACTGGCCAGAGACATCAAATCACTGTTTCAAAATTAACCGTCTATGTTGGTGAAAAGAAAAGCTTTGTTAGAATTTTGGGTTTCAAAATATATTTTTTTTTATGTCAATAGTCGATTAAATTACCAACTTACACTGTCGCCTGTGAATATCCTTAACACAAGGCATCATCGATATGTACCTACGGTACGGATGGAAGTCGAGAATCCGTTTATTAACATAACCCATGGAACGTTCTTTTATCTATACTAGCAAATCGTGTAATTGATAGTTCGAGCGTGACGAGTGAACACATATTTTTTTTTACTTTTGTTTGTTGCTAGTATCTTAAATTGCTTCTGTGCATGTCATCCGCGACGCAGAAAAAAATTGCGGTTTGAAAATATAGGCGGTTTAAAAGAATAGAGAAACGTGAGACATTAATACAACTTGTATTAGAATCATCACCGTCATCTCAGCCGGACAACGCCCATTGCTGGGCATAGGCCTCCCCCAAGGATCGGTCCTGCGCTGCCCTCAGCCGCCGACCTTCACCAGATCGTCGGTCCATCTCGAATAATAGTCTGTGTTCGAATAATAATCGAAATTTATAATTATACATTTACACTTGATATATAGTCTATGCCTATCCGGAATAATGTACTTTTCAAGTATTCAAGGAATACACAAATAGGTGGCGCAATTCCCGAGAATACCCTCCGCATACAAACTCACAAAATTTGCGCTCTCTTTATAATATTTGAATAGATTAATATATATACGTAATCAACTTGTACTTTAGTTAAATAAATGGAACAACTTATGCAGTAATGAAAAAAAATGGACTGTTTATTCAAAGAAAAATTAAATTATCACAGCACAGTCGAACTTGAATCGGTACGTACAGTTACGCGACCGTCGTCCGAGGTCTTGAATAGCATTACAAATAATATATTATACGATGAAACATCGATACTGGACTAGATCTGGAGCGCAGTATCGGAACCGCCGTTGTGTTATTATATCATTATTTGGGGTTTGTGCAAGCGGCACGTGTTTCATTGTTTTGGGCCGCGATTACGCGAAATCAAGTCGGAAACGGTACTAGGCCCGCAAAGGGTCTGCAGAGAAAACGTAATTGTTGAATTGACATTTAAAAGAAAAAAAGACTAAAGAAACAGTATTTTTTGAATTCGGAATAAAAATTGTAAACTTGTAAATTTTGGTATTTGCAACCAGTTACAGCCCCCCTGAGTGAGATGTATGATTAATTATTATTATTGTTCGCACACAAAATTAACAGCTATTGATTGCTGAGAGCTCTGTTCCCGTGTAATGAAATACACACACATAACCTTTACACATGTCCCTTATTGTAAGTTGAACATTAGCTTTAATGAAATGATATGGTTAGGTTTTCTTGTGTTACCTAGTACCTATCGTACCCAGAAATAGGATTTTATTTTGTACAATAATTATATAACCGATAGGTTATACCTTCGTCTTCGTGCCTTCTGGTTGTCTGAGAGTAATAATTAAAAATTGTGTAACAACCCAACAAAGCTACACAGTCTATAGTCCCCAACAGAATTATGTGAAAAATTCTCATTTTTCCAACACAAAGCTACTTTCGATTTTCGATATGTCTGCATTGTTTAAAGCACAATCGGCCGGTATATGTTCCCGCCAATATTAATCAGTGATGTCTCTTTATTAGTGGTGTGAAAACGCCGCGACGACAATGCCGTGCGTGTGGTACTCCGCTCATAATAATCATGATTTTCGATATTACATTGAGTATGGTTGTTATTTTCGATGGCGATATTTTGTAGTTTAGTATTTGCGACAACTCTGTGGCTTTACTAAGGCTGCATCCTGTCAGCTGCATGAAAAAACAGGGTTAGATAGATATAAATGGCCAGATATGGTTCAAAATGTCGATATACATATAATTAAGAGGAACATAACAATATACAAGTTTATTTACATAATTATATAACGAGTAATTTAGATATTTTTATTTACATATAATGTCCAAAGCAATGTTCAACCGCAAAATTAAATTTCTCCGCCAATCAACTCGTACAAAAACGCAGCCATAATTTCAATTCTGCTTGTTCAGCAGTTCATTAGACGAGAACGTAGTTAATATTCCATTTTATTGTGAAATAATGAGTGATCTTTTTTTGTGAACGGTCTCACGTGCTCTGATATGCGACCTCTTTGTATACGGTCAGATAATTATTTTAATACGCACAAGAAACACGGGCGCACTTTCACTAAGATTTGCATTTTCCTCTTGTAAATAGTCGAGTGCAGTTATAGTTTTTGCGACGTCGAACAATGCCGCAACACAATGGTGTTGCCATATAAATAGACGGAGATAAGTGGTTCCAGGCCACAGATAACGTACAGTAACCGTTGGAGAAAATCAATAACTTTCAATACATACAGCCGTTGTAACTGCAATATTTTAATTTTAATCGATATGTTAATCAAACTGCAATGTTCCATTTAAATGGGGTCTGTTAGTTCGGTGGCATGACTTTCCTCTTTAACTACATGACTATAAATATTCAGTTCAATTACAGTAAACTAAAACGTCTTACGTCACGGGCAGCGGCCGAAGAATTCAAATCTCATTATCAATTTATACCAAGGATACCTCATTAAGATTAACCTCTGGCATAAATAACTTTATATCATTGCCACTAATTGACAATGCGGTGTTGCCGCCGAAAAAAGAAGCATGTAATTCGAAAAAGGAACCGGCGGATGTATCTAAGTAGCCGGTATTTGGCCAGGGAACGTTCTGCCCGTCATTAGGGGAATTCGATCGGCCTAATCACACGTTCGGATCGCAACTCAGTGGCGCGAACCGCTCGCATGATCCGATCGGTCGATATCGGCACGTGCGTTCGAAACATCCGTTTCGGATGTAGGAATTTTATTGAAGACAATTTACGGAATGTTTATTGAGTCGATAATAATTTATAAAATTCACCGATGATATTTTATTTGTTAAGTCTCAATCGGGCATTAGTGTAAGTTCTGATTAAATTGTTGCTGGTTTTTTCTTTTTCTGTCGCTTCTATTAATTCCATTATCGTTAAAGATTATGGTGTCTGATCACGCGGCAATTGAGAGCTGAAATAGAATATATCGTTTTGTTTGCTCTAAACACCAAAACTGCTAGAATTTAAGTCATAGGCATAGCATATTTCTGAATTAGTTACACGCCAGTGCCACCGGTATCTGTATATAGGAACATGTATTCAAGGAATTTGTTTGTTATTTATTGGCGAATTTGTAATCACATTAGTGTAGGATGACCACTATTAACATAGATATATTCTTTACGTTAACGTTCTCGCCCGCAGTTCGTCCGGTGTGTATATGGAAATGATACGCTCCGGCGTACTGTACGCGTGGTCACCATACATGTCCACATTGCGGTTTTTCCCCTCTGTAAACAGATACAAGGAATTGGATCCGCAGATAGCAACGTTCGTGCCAGGCAGCAGCAAGTAGCTCTATCCATTACCAGCGGGCCCGGCCGGCTGACTTTCCCCGTGGCCCCCGCTTCAGACAATTGTCTATCACAATGCTGTCTCTAAATATTCTTATAATATGGGGTGTATATTATACTGGTCTCATATAGGACCACTCACGTATTTGTCTGTCTGTCCGCGTGTCACCCCGAATTTATTGTACCGAAGGGCTAAATTTTATAGCTACATCGTCACATACAGTATGAAATCCCATTTCAGTCTCTAGAAACATGTTTTTTAAGTTCGTAACGACTCCCATTTCAGTTTATTGAAACATGTTTTTTTATTTTTAAGTTCGTAACGACCAATTTTGGTTAGTACGCCGGAATCTCGTAGCTTTCGTTAAAAAAAAAAAATTAAAAACATGAAGTCGGTGTAACGTTTTAAGTCAAGAAAAGTCAAGACAAGTTTTAAGTCAAGACAAAAAATAATTTAAAAATTACTAAGCTCGTTAAGCTGGCCGTCTGTTATAACACAATATCATTAGATTCTAATATTATTATTGTAAATCAATGCACAATAAAGATCGTTTTTGTGTACTTAATATAATATTAAATACAATATAGTTCTTCCCTATACTTCCTATCCGTTAGAACTTTAAGAACCGCTGGCGGTTCGGTGAAGGTTCAAACTTTGCCTATCAAACCAGAACCATATCTCTGCTTCCTTTGATCGACAAGGATAAATAACTCATGAGACATATCATCTTTTAGTCTTGAATAACAATAGAATTTTCAAAAACAAAATTAAGTGTATTAATAAAATCAAAATAATTGTTTGTATTTAAATTACGAGTACATATGCATTTCAAATACATTCATTACTTCTATACTTAGTAACATATTTATGTAGTACGCCAGAACACTTGACGTTAAGTAAACAAATTTAGTCTTGTGATGTTAACAGCGTTTTATGCCTTCAGTTCACATCTAGCACTGTTCATTTAGCAACCGGATAACATTCTACCACGACCACTGGCGGCTATTATTGTGCAAGTGTGAACCGTAGGTCTGCCCATCTGTATATTACTCAATCACGGTGCGAAGCGAATGAACACCGAACCGTTCAACGAGCTCTTTGTTTACATGATGAGTACCTACACAATGGTTCTTCTCGGCCAGTCCTACCGCGGCCGGCTTCTGAGATTTTTATTGATATTTTTTAACTGGTGTTCACTGCTACAACCAAAAAGGCAGCAGTCTTGGTTGAGGTTGATTACAGGTGTACTAAAAAGTTTTGCCCTTTCATCTCCGACATGATAAATCAACCTTTCGAAATGATTAGAGAAGATGCACATTTCTTTCACTGAAACACGAGGTTTCTCGAAGCAACTGTGATGCAAATTGCTACCATATAAATAGATTAAGAAATTGAGGGGTAGAATCGCTGGAAGCTTTTTAAGGCAAATTTCTAAGACTTCCTACCCGGCGTTATTCCAGTGCGATTTGATTACGTATTTACAGCCTTTGCTGCAAAGGGTGAAATGAGTTTCGTGTGAACACTTTGCCTCTCTAAACGTGCCCCGAACACAGCACTGTACCGGTGCCTATAATTGAGTTTGCTCGTTAGTCACGGTACTTTGAGGGTAGAGCAGGATCGTCAAGGAGCTATCCAAGGCCCAATATAAACCATCTGTGCACCGTATATTAAGACCGAGATATTCCACACACGGAAACATCTGGCTGCGCTTGGCCACGTTCATTACGTCGCACAGGTAAATTATGTTAGAGGACAAAAACTGTGTACCAAAACAAAACTGAAAGTTGTGCAACAAAATGGAAAGAAAAACGGGTCCTTCGGTAATTTTTCGATCTCATAAAAGTAACAGCTATGTAGATTCTTACACAATATATTCAGAAGGCGGACGTAATGGTAAATAGATGTCGTAATGATTTGCGGTTAACAAATAAGCAGGCACAAAAAGTAAAGACAACTTGGCTTTACATAATGTCTGTAAAACTATAACTATAAATTGATATTTGAATCTGTATTATTGATTAATGTGGCCTGATTGCTTTTTCGTCAGCAGTCTTATGTCATAATCACTGATCGGCAATCACTAACCATCCGATTCGAAGTCCAATTCAAAAGCAATTACAATACTTATAGTATACAATAGTATTACAATACTTATAGATAAACTAAAGAAACACCTCTTGTAGAGTATGAACTAAAAGGTGATCTAATTCATTTTTGACTTAAACTCCATTTTAATTTAAAAAAGCATGCTAATGGCGGCTTCTTTGATGTAATGGTTAGATAATGAATTGTTGTATGATATGCTTTATTTATGAAGCGATAAAACCAGCTCTGAGCTCTTAAATTATTATATTGTTATCGATTTTTAAATAATTGGAACATCTCAGGTGATAATTTAATTTAAATATCTGGTAGATACAAATATAGGTGTAAGTCAAATATGAACTTTATTGATATCTTTATTTTAAAAAAGTGTATAAAAATATTAATTTACTTTAAAAATAACAGGCTGTTGCTGATTGTACTTCGCCAGTGACCCTCAACTTATCAAGCGATGTGTAATCGTGCCGATAGAAACTAAACCTCTAATGGGTTAATTGGGGTGGTATTATTGTTGTTGCAAGTTAGAATAGTTCTGTTGACACAGAGATAGCCATCTCGCTCGCACACGTGAAAGTGTCGTGTTCCGTCCTTATCGCATCCGCTGATCCGGCGGATATGCGAGTTCGGATGAATGACATTTCCGAACGCACGAGGTGCGACATTGTTAATTGGGTGACTAATGAATCATTCTCATGCGAACATGTCTGCGATTTACCTTTAGAACGATACAAGCATCTTGTTTAATCAGAATCGAACTGCATTCACTCGTCCGTATGTACCGGACAATTCTAGTCGAGACAATTTTTATTTGTAATTCTTTCAATGGTCCTCAATTTATTATTAGTTATCATGAGAGTCTAGAAGCTATAAAGCAATAATTTATACAATTGAACGTAGGGAAAGACAGAGTTTGTAATTACAATTAATGTATGTATAATAAATAAAAATAAAATGTTTGTTTGTGTGCGTAACGTTGTTAATACAATTTTATTCGTTCTACCATGATTCAAGTTTATAAGTAGGCTGGGATTTAGAAATCCTAACATTTAAATTGTAACTGCTGCACCAAATTCTTTCGGCACCACATATTATAATGAATTGTAGCGTTAACCTATTAGTTCGAATATTATCGAATATTTTTGTACGTTCGTTAGAGATTTATCTTTTACTGAGTGAAGAATAATATGATGAAGAATCCCTTGTCATGTACAAACACAAATCCACCGTGACTCCCTCCACTCACTTCAATAGGTCACTCGAGTCCTGCAGAGGGACACCACAGCCTTCGCTCTCGATCAAATCTTCGACGTTACTCAACTTGAGCATCTTGCGCTTCACGCAAGATATTAACGTTTCATGCTAATAAACACAATTTTTTTTGCGAAATAAAAATAAAATTTCATCTTAGCGTTTGCGACTCGAGGCGTTCCGCCATTACGATAGCGGCTACATTGACAGGGAAGGTCAGCGAAGTGTGTTAATAACCTACTCAAAACTTCCCGGGTTTGTATTGGTCGCGTAGGTAAATACTTTATTAAGTTAATTTAACATTGCTTCATAATTATTTCATTCAAATTGACGTATTGGTTGTTGAGTAGACACAGACGCCGGGGACACCGGGGTTAGCCGGGGTTAAGGCTAGCGCTGCGTACGAGCGAAAACCGTATGGGACATTCAAATTTTATCTCGGAAGATCCTAAGTCGGAACGCAACTGGCATTTAAGAGTCTTTAAATTATGAGGCGGCTGAGATATTTCAACACGATAACGGATTATCGTTGCCAAACAACGTCGAGCCGAACGCTGATCTAGCGGTCATCATTGTTTACCTAATTGACGGCAATTAAACAATCGCTCGTGTGTCTCTCCCACGGCATCGATTATGGCGTGGACCACTTTTGCTTTGTGATAAATACCGTTGTTTCATCAATGCGTGGGGCAAATGCGTTATCGTATACCTCCTGGTTATTGTGCAATTAAATATATTTTTTTTTCTTTCCTTTTAATTCACAGTCACGATATTATCATATATGTATGTTATTTAATCCTCATGTGAAATTCTAAAGCGTCAAAATTAAATTAATACATTTTATATGTGAATATGTGCGTTTACTAGTAGTATGCGACTTTTACCAATACGATATATGAGGTAATGACAAGGTATTATAGTGGGCAATGGACAATGTAAAGTTACCATTTATTTGGTTGTAGGTATTGACGAATTTGAACAAAAATTCAGTTTCAACTTTTTGAGATTTGCTCACCAATTTCGCTCAGAAGGGACAGGATTGTGAGAAATTATTAGGTATTTTGGCACTTGTTACATCAAAAATCAAGACTAAGACAAAAGATACTTCACACGTCACACACACGACAAAGATACGTCAAAGAAATTATTGAATGATTTTGAATTTGATGTTACACTGTACGAAACTGTAAATAGGAAATGTTCTCTTTGTTCTTCTTCTTCATGTTATTGCTCATCGTAGGAACTTGATAAAGCCATGAAATAGTGTGTAGCTTGTAACATAAAATCTACTTCAAATAAATATAAAGCCAAAAGTCCTCTAGACTCAGATCTATATTGAATTTGGACCAGGTAGATCTGAGTCTGAAGACGACCAGAGTTGTCGACGTCGGCCGGCGTGTTGCGACATTCGCGACATGCGAACACCGAGCGGCGGACGGCCGGCCTTGGTTTCTGTTATTTTACATCGAAATTATCATATCCTCGCAAGCGGAGGACCCGCGAGTGATTACAGTGATCAACGTTGCTAACGCATAATGAATGCCGTAACGATTACATTGTTTCGCCTCGTTTGTATGCAAATCTATTCCAGATTTCAGATTGGGGCGGCTGTTCTTCTAAAATCCTCGCCCACTACTGTGTGTCGTGTCACCGTTGTCTCCATGAACGTGTCTCGCGCTCCAGGACGCGGTTATTAACTGAAATTTAGAATTTTAATTTGAATCGACGTTATTTTGTTAAACTCTGTCATCCATGACTGTAACAGACCGTAATCTTCTGCGGGAACGATTGCTGCTCGTGAGGACTGGGGTGTAATTAGTACTATTGTTATAAGGGTCGTCAGCTATTCAATTTTACATGTGGGACATATATTTTTTTCCCACCGGTTACGGTAAGTTGGGTGGCATAAGTTGGTTATGATTAGAAAAACACATCTTTGATATAATTGAAAAGTAAGATACACGGAAATTTCATCCGAGGAGACGAGCGCCTGGTCGCCCCAACAGCAGCACTTTGATGGAATGAATTTATAGTATGTCATGTTTATCCGAGTCACGGCCGGTAGTATCGCCGCGAACAAACACGCAGCGGGAATAATTTAAACTTACAGTGTAACTAATAGCGTTATTTAATATTAAAAAAAAACCGAACTTCCAATTTTATAGTACACGGTGATACTTTTTATACAAGTTTTGTAATTACATAATAAAAAACTGTCGTCAAATCACATTTCTGAGCAAATGAATTGGTTTCAATTCCCTAGAGGCTCGGGCAGGGCGCGGGTGTCTATCCGTAATCGAGGCCTAGAGCATTATTTGTCTCTACATTGCTTCAGTGCGAATTTGTTGAGAGATTAGCGACCAACCCTCGTGACGGAATTTCTTCAGCCACTTTTAGACATTAAGGACAATAAGACATTAAGGAAGGCTGTCATTTCGTGGCTGACAACGCATCAGTGAAACCATTGGTCTTGACAGCGTATTGTGTTCATCAGTTCGATCGCAAGTTCGTATTAAAAACGGTTTAGTTTAGTATTCTTGTGTAGGACATTATAATTATTGTGATTTTATTTTGATTTTATACGTATTTGTATCAATAATGCCATATTGATATCTGCGGCCCGCCCCGGCTTCACTTTTTCAATAGTTTCCGCAGCGTATGCGATGAAAGAAATTTATAAGCAATTTTTTTACACCTTGGTTCACGTTACTGAAGTGTTAGCAAGGATCTCATATTTTTTTTTAAGTAATAAATATAGCCTATGTTACTCGGGGATAATGTAACATTCTAACGGTGAAAGATTTTTTTAAATCGGTTCAATAGTTTTTGAGTTACTCCTTACAAACATAAAAAATATAAAGCTTTGCTCTTTATAATATTAGTATAGATGAGTGTTTTGATGATAATATTAACAATAAACTAAATATTGTTCCAGAGATGGCAGAGAAGGTGGTTCGTATTGTACGATGACGGGGAGCTGACATATTCCTTGGACGAACACGTAAGTCTCATATCTTTTTTATTTATTCATATATGAGTTGATACGTTAAATTTGAAACAAATAACAATGAGTAATATTACAAATATAATTTCGTTTTATCATTATTTTTCCACATTATCTTATGATTTGGAGTCATATGGAAATCCGCCAACTGACAGTTGATTTTATAACATTACTAAAAGTGTACTATGCTGATTCCTCCCACGTAGTGTTCATTCACAAAATATTACGTAAGCTTACAATGGACGCCGGTGAGCGTGCTTGTTATTCCTAATACACGTGATCTCTTTTTTAGCGGTATTTATGTACCTGTTACAACTTAATCACTCGTCTCTAATATTGAAGAAATGTATACTTGCTTTCTATGAAAATAGGTGGAAACTAGCGAATGGTAACCTCATGGTACGCTAGTGCCGCTGGCCACAGATATGTATAGTAGTAGGGTCGTCGCCGACGCATGGCCAGTCAAAACGAAAACTGTTAAATCATGCACATTTAACTCTCTGGTTCTGATACTGTCACTGGCTCACTGGTTACAATGAGTGACAAATAGATAAAGTAAACAGCAATCCTTACGCTTCTCTAAGTTAGACCATAAACCCCTCCACCGACAACTCAACTCCACATCACACTCAATCAAAATCATACCCAATATATGGGGAAAGATTCGTTCCCATCAGTAACCTCTAATGGTTGAAGTCAAATAACGTTTAAACACCAGGAAATAATACTAAGTTTGTATGGGGGTTAAATAATAATTTCATAAGCAAGTAATGCTCCAACGTATGTACGCCGCTATAAGTCTATTATAGAACGTAT
The DNA here is from genome assembly GCA_003671415.1 of Megathymus violae. NCBI lineage: Eukaryota > Metazoa > Arthropoda > Insecta > Lepidoptera > Hesperiidae > Megathymus > Megathymus violae. The sequence continues at coordinate 16,942,929 of PDGT01000001.1, forward strand.
GACGCACTGAACGTAGGCGAGTGCATAATCTAGCATAAATAGAAAAGTTGATGTAATAAGCAACTTTACACGTTCTTAAATCCAATAACAACGGACGAGTGCTTCGCGTGTATGTAATTCGTTTAACTGTTATACAGAACCGAAGCTATATTTACTGTAAGTAGTTAGGTTAATAAGTAACTAAAGCTTCGTTATATAACGTCTAGTAATAACATAAAATAAAACCACGTTTTCTTTGTTTTGATGTTTGAATTACGCAAAATATTTGGTTGACAATTTTATTACAATATTATTTAAAGGATTTCTTTTGAACGTTTTATATGTTAAAATATTGGAAGTCATACAATATAAGTAACATATTCTAATATCAAGTAATCGGAGTAAATATTGCTTTTGTGACCGGACCATCGCGGCTCCTTGCAATAGATGTTAACGTATCTCACACAGTTAGTTACTCAACAACACCTATGAAGATTTCCCGTTAACACATTTAAATGTTGTTGTCGCTTGTTAGCGACATTACTTGTTCGTGTATAGCGTGTCACCAGTCATAGTGATAATTGAATTATTGACACGCGAGATAGATATATGACCACCGCGCAATATAAGGAGATAATTTGTTCGAACAATTTAGATAAATAAGCCCATTTCAAATTGAACAGTCGATTTAATCATAGTGCATACAGGATATGTCAGGATTTGTAAGTTGACTTTAGAAGATTTTTAGATCGACGAGCTCCTTGGGCATTGTCCAGGAACGGCACATTGTCACATGACATCTCGGAGCTTATCCGCATGTACTGAAAATTGCGGAGAGGGCTTTAGGGAATATTCCAAATAAAACGGTAAGCCAGCTATCCCACCCATCAAAACAAAACGAAAAAACGGAGTTAGGTTCGCCCAGAAACTCCCCTCCAAGTTTTTACACTACATGTACACGATCCAAAATCATTGACATTTGAAGTAAATTATCTTCATTATTACACTCACTGTCCGAGTTAAATATCTTTCCGCGTTCAATGGGGCCTCGTCTAGGGCACAAAAATTGTGTGATGGATAAACCAGTTGTGATGTCTCCTCACTGGGGTATCATGTGATATCACATCCCTGCTGCTCGTGTATGTCGAAAAAATTTGTAATTAATTGCAGGTATGGACTTGTGGTCCATATCCAATTATATATATTGTTAACAGACTTCTAAAAAGGAACTCAATTCGTTTGTATTTTTTTTTATGTTTGTTACCTAAGAACTCAGTCATTTATTAACACATTTGAAAAATTCCTTTCTTGTTTAAGAGGGTAAATTTCTCGTGTACTCCCACTTAAATTACAAGAGATAATAGCACCCTAAGTGTAAAAAATAGGAGATGCAACCAAGAAATATACGTTCTTGGCCTTTGGACCGTTCAGTGATTAATTTTCATCATCATCATTTCACCACCATCACCGCACCAACTTGGCTACCGTCAAATCACTGATATATCTTAATTGAATTGATGAATAATTTAATTCAATTGCTTTAAGAGCTTTGTATAGAAAAATAATTATTTATATTTCCCGTACATCTACGGTTAAAGAGCTTTCGAATGATTTAAGGTCCATTCCTTTTCATTCATAAAGAACACCCACCAAAAAAGTGCATCAAACGTTTCGCTTTTGCGTAAACAAGTAAATAGATTTTAAATTTTACTATGATTGATACGCTACGTGGTTCAGATATTTCAGAGGACCTTTGCTACGAACTCTCTTAGCGTTGACAAAATTCGAAAACATTAACGTTTACAGAATGAGAGAAGATCACATCAACTCCAGGCCTTGTAACGTGATGTACCCTATTCGATACCGTTATGTTTTCAAACCGACATCGACACGAAGCAAGCAAGCTCGCGGAGTAATTTCCAAAGCTCGTGCCCGCCCTCTCGGGGCCCATTTGCATCGTCGACGTCCGAGTTACGGACGTTTGTTGAAACCCAACTTTCATATCTTCAGATGCTTTAACGAGCACTCAGTTACCTACTTACGGGGAGATATCTGATTTTGATAGTTTAATACACCGTTATATGGGCCGAGCGGCTTGTACATTGCGCAGGTACATTTGTGGTAAAGTGAAGTCACTGTCAATTTTGGACAAAAGGAGAAAGAAATAGTCATTTGATATCTATTAAGGGATATGGATAGACAGGAAAAATAGTAGCAAAACTATCTTACAAAACTTTACTTGTGGTAATAAATCGCTTCACAATGTGACAAGTTGCACGTCACGCAAAATTATGATATTTATTTTGCTTAGTTAAATATTTAATTTGAAAATAAGTATCCATGCAGTGATGTCGTTTCCAACTCTAGATTTCATTAGTGAAAAGCGGGACAATAGTTTTATAATAGTACTAGCAAACTGCACTTGCTCCGCTTCGCGGAAAATTAAGCCTTTTGCTAAGAAATAGTATCTACATTATTTTAAATTAATTTATAACTCTTTTATTTAAGGACGGATTGCAATGTAACAAACTTGAAATATTAAGTGATACTTACTACAATACATAAGTGAAAACCACCAGAACGTAATCGGTAGACAAACATAAAAAAAATTTCTAACAACTATTATTTTGTGTTCTGTTGCGTTAATAAATTCCCATAATAAAAGTTTTTTTTATTAAATATCCTTCATGTATAGAAAGCGATCAGTTAGAATTATATATATGTATAGAATATATGAATATATGTATAGAAGATATGAATATATGTTTAGAAGATATGAAAAATGTATTAATCACCGGTTGTGCGGAATGATAATTTTATAATACTTATTGTACCCACATTTAAAAAAAAATTATTTTAATATTTTGTCTAAGATGAAAAGTGTGTTAGTTTCGACGTGATCATGTTCATGTATTTTGAGTCGATGTCTCTATAAAAAAAACAAAAAATGTAACGAGTAGCCGTTGCAGTAAGTAAAAATGTATCAAGCCCGCAATGTCATACGTTTGAAAAATCCTAGTGGTTTTTTCGGAATTCGGAAAATAACGTCGAGAGGACGCCGATGGGTACATCGTGTCGTTTTAAAGTGTTATCATCTTATAACGCGAATACTTATCCAGCGAGCGACACACCCATGATTGAATTCATAACACAAGATTAAAAATACAGAAAAAAATTTCGTATCTATATGTAATGATGAATTATACGCCTTCTCCAACCCCATAGTGCCCTGCCCTTAGATGCTATGGAATTAGCATACAAAAAGTTTCCATATTAATTACATACAAAAAGACACATTTCCAAATAAGACAGTTGTCGCAGCCGTGTCTTGTAAGTCAAGCGGGCCGTCCATGTGTTTTATCAGTATAATTTTTTTTCATCCTAAATACATATTCATACAGAGCCATAACCTATTAAATATTCATAATATTGCACATGTAGGGGTGTTATAACTTTGGCAAGAGTTTGTACTGGAAATATGACTCAATGTGCATTGATTTACGAATTATTACATTGAAGTACCAAAGACTTAAACAGTATATTATAGGTAGATCATCACGATTCATAACTGCCATGATTCCCGATGCTGATTCATGATCGGAGGCTCCTCTCATAATGTGAGGGAAAAAACAGGCAGTATAGCGGATGCCAATATTATGAGTCCGATATTCAGGTTTCCTTCACCGAAGTGGTAAACATTTTCTGACACAGACATAACTGCGTGGTGCGTGCGGGATTCGACACCAAGCCACTCCTGCTACTTTTCCTTAAGACGGCTCCCGCACTCGCTCCGGCCTTTCGGTCTTCACCGTATCTGGTGATACTCTGGTACCAAAATTGAAAAGCCGTACAGGACAGCATGGTGGAGTCCGTTTTAAATCTCCTCAATAAATTAATTAAATTATTAAACATTTACACACTCACACCACGCGCACTAGAATTCCCTGTGTTGCGGGTGGCATGGACATACACAATTATTACATCACAAACACCCATGACCCGAGAACAAACATTTATCTGTCACATAAATATCTACCCCGGCCGGGAATCGAACCCGGGACCCCACGCTCGGCAGGCAGGGTCACTACCAACTGGGCTACGGGGTCGTCATAACAATAACATAATTGTCGGTAAATGCAAACGTTTAAGTACAATCAGCAATCACACTAACATTTTTTTTGGAGTTGACCTAAATTGTACATTTCAAAATTAATACACAAAATTCTTTATGCACAAGATGCTGTAATATTGTTTTAAACCTTAATAAATTTTTTTTCACGTACTATTTCGTATTTCATGTACTTTTTCTAGTATTATCTTTTGATGAAACTGATTTATTAAGAAGCGACCTACATTATCTTACATTATCTACTGTTGCTGCGTTGTGGCACTACTATAATTAATAACATGTGTGAATTATAATTAACACACACACACACAATATTAGGTAAGCGCTGAATTTGCTTACATATTGTGCACGGGAACGATATAATTATGACCTTTCTACATTCATGGTATACCTATAGACGATTGTGTAATAGTTTGTGACATCTCAATGTCAACACAAAACTTGAAACAGTTAACGATTTAATTTGTACGAGACACAACCACCGTATATTTGACGATAGTTAATCTAACGCGTATAAGGTAGTTGTAGTACCTAGTTGTCGTCGCGGGTAAATAATAATTTAATATGTTGAATTCAGCGCAACCATGTAGGGTAAAGGGACCAGTTGTCGACCTGCACACTCATCAGCGCCGGCTGTAATGTATTGCGTGCCACTTAATGTGTGAATACGGGAGATTTGCATCGCTAAAATAGAGAAAGGTACTTGCCTAGCCGGTCCGCGATGAACCGACCCTCGATATGTTTATGATCATAGAATATCTTGTTAGGAATCATCTACTTAGAACGAAATGCCTGCTCGGTTAATTTATGTTGCATTTAATAGCGATTTATATTTGATTAGGATTCGCAATTGGAATAATCGAAGTCAATTAATGCGTCCTAGATTATAATGCGTTTTGATGTAACATTTTATCTAAATTATATTTGCTTAACGATAGGATAGAAACAACCTCTCAAAAATTGCCTTGATATAGAAAAAATCATGATATATGTATAGGCAACTAGGATTTCTTGTATCGCAGATGACATGAACACTCACAATCAAGACATCACATGTGTACCCCGACCAAGAGTGTACCCCGGAACCCCTTCTTGCTTCATAGAGACGTACACCAACTGAACTATGAAATAATCAACAAGAAACCCTTAAGTTCGATTATAACATTTTAAATATGGAAATAACCGGAATAAATGCTCGACTTCTTTATAGCTTGAATAATTTTGCGCTGATAGATTCTATCAACGCAAGAAATCAGACACTCGTGTGCATACAGTTGGCATACCGAGTCGCCTTCCGTAGCCCTTCGTCATCAGGGACACGGTGTCTATGCATATGCAAACACGACTCATAAATTAATGTGAGTGCTAATGAGAAACGCGGAACCGAACGGCAATGCAAAACAGGAGTGTGGGTGTCAGTTCAGCCTTCAACGCGGTTATGATTTGTGTACTGGGTAATAGAGAAAATATTATTTTATTGATGCCGCCTGCCGGGACCGGTTCGTAGGTCAAATGTTATCGTCGCGATTCACGGGTTAGTTCACCGTCAGTTAGTTTAAGATCGAGGAGGGCTCGCGGAACAGTGTGGAGTTAATTACAGTTCAACATCCTTCGATTGTTGTAATCAATGTATATCATTATCGTTTCGTAATTATCTAACTTATAGACATAAAACAGCATTAATTTTAACTAAAATAGTAAACGAAGAATTGTATGTGACTGTGAATACTTTGTTATATTCTGTAGGTGTCCATCTATACCGGACCACCTTGGTAGATTTATGTGACGTTAATTTACTTTGAGATATTATCTTCTAAAATTTCTTATTGTCGTTTTTCAAAAATGATTCCTTTAAACGAAAATTTTACTTGGAACATACATAAATAAGTGAGATGTAAATCCAAAATTAATTTGCTCACACGAAAATATTCCGATTCGAACATCAAAAAGCGTGTTAACAAGATTAACATAAATACAAAACTCTCAGCCTGATTTATGACGACATTGTTATGTCCTGTGCATGGCCAAAGTACGATCACATTTATTAATGCGGTCATGAGAAAGAGTAAAATTATTTAATCTTCGCATATATCCCGGACCCACTTGGTGACTTTCCTTGACACATTCGAATTCCCTCGGTCACGCCGGCAACTCAATCAATACCGTTAAGGTCATAATTGCAGAAAGTGTTCGTCGTGGCACGTATTTTATGATACAAATTGATACATGTGTCGGTACGCGGTACGAAGCCCCAGTTTAAATTGGATCAGATGTGAGACACCTTATAAGTTCATTTGGTTGTCGGTAACCCGCCATTGTCCACCGTATTCGCAACCGCTTGCGAGCTAACACCGAGACATTCTCGTATCCCCAATCCGTTCGCAGGCAATTAGTCAAAGCACTTCGTGTACAAATAATGAGTGTATTCATTTTTGCAACGCTCCTAAATGCCACGGACCCGTCGAATTGTGCGGCAACGATTTAATTTTTCTCAACAATCGCTCTGAGCGTCGAACAAAAGCAATCGTTACGCTAATTTGTCTGTAATTTTTCAACACGTTTACTCTTGAGCACAATCATCTTGTTGCTTACGACAATAATGCTGGCGTCGCGATCGTGCACTTTGCCGCGTCGAATTATTAGGGTTATTACATAAATGCTCTTGGCCGTTACACTTTCGGACGTCGCGTCTGTGTGATTTTAATTATTAATACGTGTATCATGATTCAATTTCTTTTAAATTGGTACCTTAGGCTTGGCTTTGGCTTAATTGAAATTGAACGACACACAAATTGCACATGCCAATTATTCGGTACTTTACGTTAATTCAGCCCCGAGGTTGGTGATTTAACAGAATTTTCTCGAGGCATTGTACTAAGCAATTATTGATTGGATTTGCGCGTAACTGTGTGGGAAGCGGTTCACTTGAAAATTATCTCGGTTGCAAATAATTTTTGTGATTGTCGAGTAATTAATATTTGCACTTCACCAGACTACAGTTGTCCAGTCGATTTGTAAGCTGTTGAAATAGAATTCCGCTTAATAAATGAGATTTAAGTCCACATAAACACACCTACTGGTTCGTATTAATATTTCATAAGAGCTGGAATCGCAATTTATTCAATATTTTCGCCATATACGGGCCGGGCAATAGCTAAGAGCAATCGGTATCGGGAAAAGAGGCCATCGTTCATATTACAACAGCGTTGACGTGTGGAACAACACAGGCGTTCGCTCTCGTGTTCGCCGCTGGAGTGGAATGTATACGCTTAGTTGGTCGAGCGATTGCGCGCCGGCCGTCGGTGCATCCACCACGGTCCATGTGCTAGACCACGCTTTATAGACAGTATCATCATTACCATCATTCTTTTAACACCGTTGATATACAGTAATATTTGACAATCTGTGTATGCTGATGATGTTTTTGGTTCCTTTGAAATTGACGAACACAACTGGCAGTAGCAAGTACATATCGTACTTCCGAATTTTATTGGGATGAATATTTTATTGATATTGATATATTTACGTTTTAAATCTTAAGTATGATACGGTTATTTGAAATTTTAATATTGTAAATGTTAAATGTAAATCACATTCTCACTTAATATTTTATAATGGCACAGTTGTGTGGAAACCCGCTTACCAGGTACATAAGGATCGCCTGGAGAGCATTCAGAGGAGGTTCACTAAATTTTACTCAGAAGGGTTTCACAAAAAACTGCCTTACGAAGCACGGTTAAAAAAATTCAACGTCAATACCTTGAAGCATAGACGCATGTTACAGGATTTGATCCACTTACATAAGTTATTAAACGGAACCGTCAATAACATGGAATTACTAAGTCAAATATCTTTCAATGTGCCATCAGCGTGATGGTACACGGTACCCCATCCCATTGCTTAAACATAAACCCTACAAGACAAATCTTGGGCACAATTCCCTAATACCTAAGATTTATAGGCAGTATGGGGAATTGTGCAACAAAGACAAGTCTATTGATTTGTTTAGCAATAGCTTGTCAACATTTAAATTAAAAATCAAAAATATCATGATTGTTTCATAACTATAGGTATATATATATAACTTTTTCCCGGGCACAAATACATTGTTATCGTTCTTAAATATTTTATGCATGTTGTAATGACCTATAAGTGAGATTATATGTATTTAGAAACTTTAAAATATTATAGTTATGTATTAGCATATAATTTTGTTGGTAATTCTTAAATAAATAAGTAATAATGTTATTAATGCGTTTTCACAATTAAATACAAATTATTGTTTTTTATACCATTTCTTTGTAAACATAAATGAAATACGGCAAGATTTTTGGAAAATAAAGTTCTATTAAATTTGTACAAAAAATTTTATATTAACCAACATGTTCACATCTGTCTCTGGTGTTCGTAGACGGAGATTAATAACTCTCAAATCAGATTTACGACTACATATCTATTCTATTTAACTTATATGTCTTCCGGGGAAAATCTCAAACCTTACATTTGGTCCGATGAATTAAATTAGCATTTAATCTTCAATTTACTCGGCAACTACAATGTCTCTTTTACGGAATGTTTGAATTTTTTCCCTAAGTTCTAAATTTACTATTAATACAACTATATTAATTACTAAAAATGTGTATAATAGTTGTCATCTTTATTCTTTTACAGGTCGATTGTCTTTAAAGTAGGCAGGTATATTATACAGAAAAAATTACGCGAAAAATTGCATCAGTCCACTATTGTGCTTTGTACCCTTTTTCTTTGCCTGTTGCATTCACCTTACTTACACCGCTCGCGGAGAAGATTAATTATTGATCGACGAAGTAAGATTTAATGCGTAATTAAGATGAACTAGGTTGTGAGTCAAACTGTTCATAATGTACGTGGTAGCTATACGCAAAGAGTAGATAAGGCATGTTTGCTTATATTAAACGAATTAATTATATACCTACACGATTAGCCTATGTCCGTCTGGAATAATGTACCTTCAAATTGATTAAACAATTTTCCAAATAGGTGCCACGATTCCAAAGGTTACGTCCCGCGTACAACAAACTCACAAAAATCTCACTCTCTCTTTTTTTTTGTCATTTTAGTACCTATAGATGTTAAACTCATACCATTAGAATGCCATTGTCGAGTTTTTCGTCATTTTTCTATGATGATAAAAAATACCGAGTACCTTACAGCTTGAATTAAATGTGTCGTCATACAAATAACACGCATTACCTTTGAAAGATAAAAAAATGTTGGAATACATTTATGAATTTATTATTATTGATGACTAAACACATCTCAACCACACTAGTCGGTTCAAAGTCTCAGAGATTCATACTGTACATTAAATGAATCACGATGTGTCTACATGAAGGAAATAAAAAAACTGTTAAGGGCAAAGGTGTGATACATTATCGGATCTATCATTCATTTTCTTCTACCTCCACCTTGCAGTTTTTCATGTTTATATTGTTAAATCGCGGTAGCCCATATGCCTTAGCGTCGCACTCTACCGAGAACTCGTTCTCTTTTAATGCATTCAATAGCCAATTGTTGATCTTACCTCTGAAGTGCAATCTTTGGATATCTGACAAATTTTTCATATTCGGCAGAAAGCTGACCAAAAACATATAGTCGGTATCGTTTTTCAAATCGTCATCGAAGAAGTTTGTCAATTTGCCCATAGATTTCGACAAGGAGTTCAGACTACGCATTATCTTTTTGAATTTTATCGAGTTCTGCGATCTCGTGTCCATCGGCGCCATAGACTCTAATCTCTTCCTCTTGCGCAATCTCTTAGTTTTGAGCGACTTCTGCATGGATTCTGTTTCCGTTTCCGAGGCCTCTGATTCTGGTTTCATTTTCTTCTTTGTGATCTCGTCGGTGAGGAACTCCAGCTCGTTGTAATGGAGCCAGCTGGACTTTGGTATTTGGTACGTAGAAACCTTCTTCACTTCCTTCCTGAATGTGTCTTTCAGATGCTTCCAACGCTTCTTAACCAGGGTCCAGTCTATAAAAAAAATTAAGTAACATAAGAAATTAGCTTTAATTATTTTTATTTGTATATCATTGTTAATTCTGGATTGAAATAAGCACACAGTAACACATGAATAGGGGGAATACTATGTTGCGGATGGCAACGACAAAAATAAATGTTTAACATAAATATCTATCCCGGTTGGGAATTGAACCGGAATCCCCTCGCTAGCAGGCAGAATCACTACCCGACATGGCTACAGGATACACAAAATGTTTAATATATTGATAAGAATTCCCATGGAATTTCTAATAAGTGGCGATAATAACTGAGTTAATGAAATAACATTGACGAATGTTACAATAACAAAAAACATGGCTAAAACAAATTAATATCTATAGTGTTAGTACATGCATGTACTTTAGTGATTTAGAATATATCAGTAATCCTGTTCTAATGCAAATTGGTGCGGGGATGATCGGCGAACCGAGTGTCGAAAGAGCAGTCGGAAGACTTAATGATTGCTATTCAACGACTGACAGTTTTAACGGACACGTGCAAATGGATCAAAACCTTAAACTTCTTGGTTTATCAATTGCTATGTATAATTTGGTATGTTAATAAATTTAGTGTGAAAACTTGCATCCACTTTCAATGTTATATTATGTGAATTCTTCTGAAGGTAGTAGGCAAAACATTGCAACTATTTAAGATTGTCGAAGAACAACGGATAAAATCGCTCAGTATTTATTCACACACTTTAACAACACACACACAAACGCATATAGTTTAATAACATTAGCCAAGACCCGAAAGAAAAATTAGTTTCGGCCAGAATTCGATTCGATTCGTTTACAATACCATTCGATCACCAGGCGAGGTTAAAACTGGGCGTTGTTCCTTACTCTCTACAGAATTGATTGCGTGATCTTCAATACTTTAATTATTATATTGAAGTACATATAATAAAACACATGTTAACATTATGTAACTTTTTTTACTCTTAATCATATTATTTATCTTTACAATATAACATTTATATAATTAAACTAGTAGTCTCTATGTCGTACAAATTTTTTCATGGAACTTATGACAAGTATACTTAATGCCAATATTTCGACGTACGGCTATGATCCGACTTCAGCGATAAGGAGGAACTATTCACAGATAACACTTGAAACTAATACATTATTCTGTATATTATTCCATTTGTCTGCTAGATACTTTGCGTTCCACAGCAGTAGGAGTAATAAAGGCACAAAATATACTTATAGTAACTTAATAACTACTAATATCATGTTAAAATCGTATAAATTCTGTTACAGTTTAAGATCATACTTACAATACAAAGATAGACAACAATCGGACAACGCAACTCTATACGTAAATGGTACAGTCATAATATACCTACCCACTACACTTATATATCATAAAGGTAAAGTTTGTGAGTTTGTTTGTAGGTTTGTAGGGGCTAGTCAAAATAATTTTAAAAATTACGAAATAATTTTAAAATTAAAAAAGCTACATTATTCTAGAATGCATAGGTTGTATTTTATTTCCGTAATAATAAGTTTTCTGTCTGAAAAATTTACATTTGTAGAATAAGTCGGAAGAAAAACCACTAGTGCGCTGCTTTATCCGCTTACGCTGACTTAATGGTGATACGTTAAAACAGTGTACTATAAAAATGTTAGTCTATATTAATATTATAAAGAGAGAGGGAGATTTTTTTTTGTTTATATATATGCGAAAAATAATCTCACTAAGGCACCATTATTCTGCATAGACATACACTAAATATCATTTAATATAATTAATTTTTCAACCCGAACGAAGTTGGAGCGGGTCGCTAGCATACCCATAAACTTTAAAGGGGCGGTTAAAGCAATTACAATTGACAACTATAGAGTAGGGTCCATAGCCTAGGTGCTATAGTACAGTACTGCGAAGAAACCACCCCAAAATACAAAGATTAATAAGAGATATTGTATATTATATTATTCATCTCTTTCATAATAGTCGTAATTCATGAAGTCAGCAAGAACTTAACCGAAGATTAAAATCTACACACCTATGTCTTAGACATGATTAATTTAAATTATTTAATTGCTAACTACGTAAAAAGTTCTTTCGATTGTTTACAATAGAGGCACTATTCTACCGGCGGTTGAATATTTTTTTCATCTGTTTGTAAATATGGTTTGTAATCTAATGGATCGGAACATTCATTTTGCGTAACAATGTCCAAAAGCCAATCGTTCATCTTGCTTCGAAATTGCAATTTTTGTATGTCTGACAACTTTTTTACTATAGGCAGTAAACTCAATATAAACATGTAATCTGAATCATTCTTTTTTATATCCTCTGTAGAATGGTTTCTATTTTCAATGGCTTCCTCCATGTGTAGTAGTCTATTGAGTATCATGTTGAATTTCCCTGCATCTGGACTGCTGGATAACAGAGTCTGCATTCTTACTACTTCCTGTGCTTTTAAAACGGGCTTCTTAGGAGAGGATACGGTGGGTGTGTCTAAAGAATATCTTGATTTCTTAGCTTTAAGCGGTACATCATCGCTGTCTGAATTATCGCTCTTTTTATCTGAATCGCTCACTTCTGCTTCAACTACGCTTTTCAAATTCACCGTCAGCATATCGTCGGAAAGAAAATGCAAATCGTTATAATGGTTCCAGAAAGACATTGGTATCGCATTCGAGATTACTTTCTTCTGTTCTTTCCTGTACTGGTCCTTAAGGTGCTTCCATCTTTTTCGTAAAGTAATTTCTGCAATAACATATTTCAATTAGGATTTGAAAGTTGAGGAGTCAAAGAATTTGGAATTGCGGTGTTATGTTACGTTTGAAGTTACAAAATAACGTGTGTATTCTAAAAAGGGTACGTCACATTGTAATCCCGTATCATATAAATTAACAATAATTAATTAAATAAATTTAACATATAATGTATTATTATTTATTATGTAGATATGAATACTTAAGGCAATTCCTGAAAAGATCAGTATGAAATTTCTTGTATAATTTCGCTACGTTCTATTGTAGTACAATTAATTAGGCCATCACTATACCATTAAGGAGATGTGCTCACGATAAGGAAATATTAAATGTTACTTGTAAACATCGCCTGTAACATTAATTTCGTCGGTCAGTTCAACCAAACCGCCGCGAACCGGTTCACTCACTCATGCATGCGGCACGGCGTCACGTCGCGCCGCGCCGCCATTTTGAACGCGCTGCGGAATTTTATCGCCCCCGAGCGCAGACGCTACAACGTACGCTGAGTAATTAGTGTATCCTAACTTTGAGGAGTCACAACTCGTTTGAGTCGATATAATGTAGCTTTAGACGTATGTAAACATATTTATGAAGTCTTCAGGTCATTTAGAAGTCGGCAGTAACATTGTACTACGTACCGTCGGCTTGTAGCTCCGCGGCGATTTCCTTCCACGTCTTCGCGCTGACGACGCGGTGTCTGTAAAACGGGTGCGACGATTGCCACAGCTCCGGGTGGGCCTTGACTTTCGCGATAATGTCACGGAAGGACATAGCGACCGCTCGCTCCGCGGTCGAGCGCGCACTGTCTGCTCGCCCTGCTCACCGCGCCGCGCACCGCTCTCCCCGCCCACCGCCCGCCGCTTACCTGATCGCGGCGG
>PDGT01000001.1:16956685-17009847 GCA_003671415.1 Megathymus violae
CCGCCGCTAGGGTTGCAAGTAGATAAAAGTATCGATATCCATATCGATATTTATATCAAAGGCTTGCAAATATCCATAATATCGATAGTTTCATCCACATATTATCGATAATTTAAAAATTTTACAAGTTGTTAGATATAGGCAAATAAGAACGAAATATGGGTAACTGTAAGCTTAACTCAACTCACATTAAAAAACGTAGGGTGATTAATATGAAATGTTTTGAAAAGTTCTTTGGTAGCTTCTTATAAAATAAGTTATTATAAAAATATAATAAAATATAACATAGAAAAAAAACACAATATCACATATAGAACAAACTTTTTATACTTAACCATTCTTCTTTTGGATACGTGGATTCTCACAGATACGTGTGCAAATTTTCAAGTTAAGCTTAAAAATTCCGTTACATAGATACTTACATAGTTAATGATCAAAGTAATAAAAGCAATGTTGTCGTATAAAATATTTAAAATGACCACTGCTTCCGCAATTATTTTTAAATATTTCAATATCGATATATTGGGGTCGATATTATTAAACATTCGATATATCGCGCCACACCAAGCGCCGCACGCCGCCGCCCCGCTGCACGACATTCCGCGTGCACAGCGTGGTTCGCGTGGAGCACGGGCGTAGCGGTTTGCGTACCGTTTTTATCGGATGGCAGTTGTGTTATATTCGCGTAAAATTGTTTTGGGAACGTTTAACATTATGCAAAACAGTCTGACGTAATCCGCTCCATAGACTGTGATTTTCAGTCTTTTCAAGGGCGTTTGAGCGTCAGCACAGTTTATTACATATTCTATTTGCTCACAATGTTTTTTATACCATAATAGGCAATTGATTTCTATTACGCACATAAATTTAAAAAATAAATATGTGCGAGTGGAATTCGAACTCTAGTCCCGAGAACAAAACACGTAAAAACACTGAAAAAAAAAAACACTGAATGGTATAAGGAAAATGGTAAATAAAAATAAAATACGATTACGAATTAAAAGAATCCAGGGTTTCCACTTCTATTCGTAGAATCTTCTCAAATTCAAATCCATAAAGTTAATTTATGACTATGGGGAAACAGTAAACACAGCTCATTTGCACTACTGGACGCTTTTATTGGGCAGTTAAAAATTATCTCATCAATTTATTTGTCATAAATAATTATAATAACTTACGTGATAACGTAGACGACGCTCAGAATAATTTTGTTAATCATAAATTTCGTTTACGCATTGACACCCCTGCGCTATAATTCTGTGTCGCGGGTAGCACAAACAGACGAGACACGAGAGCAAATATTTATCTGTGATAAATTCCTGTTCGGCCGAAGGTCGCCCCTGTACTTCCGCTCAGTGAGTATACCCGCTATCTACCGGCTGGGCAAAATTAAATGGTTGTACCATTATGTACTACGTATGAAATGCTCGATTGTATGGTGAGGTAACATGTTGAACCTATACGTGACGCTTCATTTGGATTTATTAATATTTGTTGGGTATTTCAGCAATAGTCGGTACATCCCACATAACATTATTTATTTTATTTCGAGGGGGGAAATCTTCAAAAGGTACGCGGTGCCGTGAGAGCGAACCCGGGTTATGTAGGATTTTTACAGCATATACAACCCCCCCGCCCTCCCGGTGGCCTTCGTCAGCGCTATGTACAGAACTCCGGAATCTTCACCGGAACGCAACCGGAGTCCTGAACGCGTGCTCTGCTCGTGATGAGCCTCCGCTCATCCTCCACCTTCTGGAGTTTACGACGGTGCGCGGCCACGCATACCATTCTTACCGGGGTCGCCGACTTAACGGTTCGAATTCCCACCCTAGCCGCCCACAGCCCCGGAAGCCCCCTTTTAGTCGCCTCTTATGACAGGCAGGAGATGCCAAAGCCATATTCTGGTCCCGAGCTACAACTCTTAAGCCAACCCTATTCTTTAAACAAGTCTATCCCTTGAAACTCCAGAACGTCGTAAAACAAAAGCTATCCTTTCCCAACGCCGCCGCAACTAAACGACGAGGTCACACTCGTAATTTAAATCGGCCAGCATTTCATTCGTTAGTCGCGAGCGAAGTACCCGCGTAATATGTTAACACGAGTTCCTCCGATGGTATCTAGGGGACATTTCAACATTAAATGTACCGTCTCACTATGTAGTTACGCATTCGATTGCTATCTGAACGAGAATAAATGCGAGCGACATTTCCTCACGGTGGTATGTGTGAACATGTAAAAGTTGAAGATTTGTATCGTTAATATTAATGTGTTACCATAAAACTGTGAGCAGCCAGGACAGTCATCTAGAAATATCAAGCTTGCAGGTAAACGGAAGGATATATTGTTAATGTCCATCTTAATAACTCTGACAGACACTCGTTTCTCTCTTATGATTACAAAATCTGGTCCGTGTCAATCCGTGCCGTGATCTTTTAACTTGACCATAAGCCCTCTATGCACGGTAAGTGAATGTAGTAATTGATAGTTTCCAACAACTGACATCTTAACTTTAACATGTAAAAACCAAAAATCGTATGTAATGTAAAATCGTTGTGAGATCGGTTACGATACGTATATGAAACAATGTTTTCATGTCACGGCTGTCCACTGACATTAATGGGTAGGTACTTGGGTTACTTTTATAAATGCTGTTGAGTTTTCCATACAAGTGAAATATTAATAAATTTTTGTACACGCGTTGTTGTCTCGTAGATAAGACAACAAAATGATATTTGAAAGGTAGATCAGGTTACGACTATTGACTGCCAACATTAGATTTTTTTTTATAAGGATTTCTAATAACAATAGCTTAACATAATTTTTCTTTACTACTCATCTCTGTAACAATGTAAGGAGGAATCTAAGCGGGGTTATGAAGAAATCACGTTACTTGAAGTCCTGTCAATCGTAGATCAAAAATTACAGGTACAGAGCACACGGCCGACGTACCGGGTGGGGCCATTAAGCTAGAGTTAGAACTGCATAGCAACGAAATAACATGGTCGGTAATAAATAGTGATTTGCGTCGGCATTCGGCCTGAAACGTCGTCGCGGAGACGGCGAGAGGTGGGTCTGGCGGACCGCGTCGCGCGCCGCAGACCACGGCGAGAGAAGTAGCGGTTTGTGCAGCAGAGGAAGTGTTCATGCAATTAGGCTTTATGACAGTGTTGAAATGTATCAAAATTATCCGATCTGTTTAGTAAGAAATTTGATCAAATACCATGCGATTGACCCAGATGCGACAGAAAAGTCTGTTTCGATAACGTTCACGGAAACTGAAAATCACAGAAATGTCAAGATCACAGGGCCATTAGGGGATAGACAGGGGATAGACATGGACGATTGTTACCACAGTTTTTGAAATATTAATATAATTTCAAATCAGCGAGAACAGGTCAATTCAAATTATGCAATAACAGCAATCTGTACATATAATAGGATTTTAACTGATTGTTTTCTGTACACGAAGGATATATGGGCCTTTACTAACGCAATAGAACTCAAAACAATAGTTGTTAGATTTTTTTCTGTTTGTCTGTGCGTTTGTGCGCGCTAATCTCAGAAACACTTTTACCGATTTTTTTGAACTTTAAATATTGAGTGATGCTTAATATATGAAGTAAATATTTAAACATTTAATATTTAAAGTTCGTTTTATTGCAATCTGTCCACTATTAAAAATATATTTTAAGTTTATAGAACGAGAAAAACTCAGTCCTAAAACAATGCAGGTGCTATTTACATGGTTTGCTAGTTCAAAAAATACTTAATTAAATCTTGATGTACTTTAAGGAACTGCAGACCGTTGTTACTGTTTACGAATGGTCATAACAATCGTAACTGTTTCTTATATAATAGTAGTTATATTATAGTAATAGTTCTAAGCAACCGCTACCTCCTTCAGTTAGGGTCAAACGCCAGCAATCATTAGCGGGCGCGGCGTTCGCGGCATGCATACAGCTACCCGCGATGTAAATGCTCCGTGTCGATCTGCATAACACGGGTAAAAGCGGTCACTGCGAAGCTGCCTGCTCGATGCAGTGTTTTGCATCTGCTGGCTGCGAATGTAGCCCACAGGCTGAATATTGTGTGCTAAATTGCCTGCTGAGTGTAGAAACTACGTACATGATGTTAGCTATTAGCTGGCTGCGCTTATTTTTCAAATAGTTCCTTATCGTTTGCTCTGCCACTAAAGAGATTTGTTATAGACTGGAATGTACATTATAATTTTTCCCGCCTTATTAAAATGAAGGAGTTTTCAAGATGAGAGTAAATGGGCTTTATAAGTAAGTGTATTCAACACCTTACACTTCCTCGCCAGTTACTACCAGGTGGGATCGTTGTAAAGTATTAATTTATTTCGTGTAAAAAAGGAACACAAACAAGACAGACTTTGAGCATGGCATGGCGGTGTGCTTATTGAGTTATAGTTGCCAAAGGTTTGATTCTGCTGTAACGCAAGTGAAGAACCTGCATGGTACAGGGAAAATGTTTTAGAGTAAAAGGTTTACTTTAGTGAATTCGCTATAACGGAATTAGCAAAAAGCACCACTTAAGTCTCTTACATACGTCAAACTGTAAACAAGCAAAGAAACTAACCCGTCGCCGTTTCCGATGGTGCTTAATAGCCCGCATTGACATATTAGAAAAAGCAGACGTGTTATCTTAAGCCCGAAGCACTTAACGGACACCCGGTGACTTGGACGAAGCGATGCCATCAATGTCGATGTTAGCGAAAGACGAAGATAGGCGTCGTAAACACACGGCTTTTAAGACCACACGCGACCAGATAAGGATTATCTAAAAATATGCGTTTTTAAAGTTCATTCTTACAAATGAGGGACTGGCCGGACAAGAGGTCTGGTGGATTGGAAGTCAATAAGGACGTAATGCCTCGGACAATAATTAATGTCCGCTGGATTGGTCATAGCTCCGCTCCACACGGTGATTCTAGAGAGTTGTGGAATGATGGATGTCAACTGAAAAAAACTGTTCTTAATTTTAAATAGGGGTGTAATTGTACTATATTCCAAGGTTGGTAAATTAATTATGATTAATAATTAAAGCAATGCAAAAAATATATATGTAAAATTATTCTAGTTCTGAACTACATAACTGCATATAAATTTGTATTATCACGTCGACAAAAAATTTAAACGTTAGCTTTTATGTTATCCGTGAATATATCTGGATAAGTAAGAAGTAAATGATAATTTCGGTGGATTCATATCGAATTCCTATTAATATGTTCACGTTCGATCACAATAGCCAGAACGATGTGCGCGCGCAGGAAACGTCGAAGCGGAAGCGGTGAGACAATGCCCCATTGTGAGGGTAATTACCGAGACACACCACTTTATTGTCGCCTGACCCACTTCTTATGCATGGATTGCCGCAAAGCTGTTAAGGGTAATTGCAAACTTTCTGTCAAAGGTGATAGATTGTCGAAGCTATTGGTTAGTTACGGGAGTTTTGGTTGCGTTGCTTCCAATGTTCAGTGCGGCGTGCAATTTGGTACAATTATATCTCATTTAGCCATTAACCAGCTAGATTACGTAACCTTTTCGACAATCAATCAACTTCACGCCAGAAAACTATTGAATGTAAATGATCCGAAGACACTACGGATCTATAAATATCGCTACTTCGCTGGGTTATATAAATTTTGTATAAACTATTATTTACATATTATAGATTATTTATATCTGCTTCTATTACGTCACAATCGTCACCTTATATTTCGTAATCTTCATCGAGGTTAATTTTATCCGAACAAACAAGTCTCCGGGGAGCTTTACAAGACCACACTTATCAGCGAGTCTCTTTAAAATACAATGAGCAATCAAGCAACGAATTACCAACACACTTTGTCCGTTTCACAGGAAGAGACTTTGTTGTGACACCGTCCGAAAACTTACTTGTTATATCACTTATGAATAATTTATTAGATAGCATAAGTTGTCACTACGATTAGCGGAAGAATACGTTTAAACTGACAATAACTTTCCTCGGCCATATTTATGTAATGGAAATAGAAACAGGTATACGATCGTTCTCATGTTCAAAATAAACATATCAGCTGGTTTTAAACTGAATGTGGTGAGATGAATATACTTTAAAATAATTGTTGACGGTCACTGGCAAAATCTCTATTTCTACGAACAATGTTTAAGCTGTTCAGATAAACTTACTGTTGTTCTAACGGGATCAGGCATTTTTAGCTTATCAAACATGAAATTGACCGTATTGGGGCGGCCTAGAATACTTCCCCCCAATCCCATGCTGGTAAAACAGGGTGTAGTAAAAAGGGCTTCGCGTAAGTATTATGTTATCAGTATTATTATTAAGTCACTAATATTATTACTGGTATTATTATCTTACCGTGAAGCCTGCCTGGCTAGTTAACACCCTTCTGCTCGAGTCAGCCGCCAAACGACTCGCCGTGTTCCGGCTGGGGGCTTGAAAGCCAGTACTTTCTTTCTTACCTTCTTCTCATTTCCTGGCCGACAACGCATCAGTGATACCTTTGGTTTTCCTGATTTCCATGGGCGAAGCTGACTACTTACCATCAGGTGGCTCGTCTGCTCGTTTGTCGGCTATTAAATTAAAAAAATGAATGTCAATTTTTTTTCCATTATATAAGTGAATGCTTGACAATAACTCATTTGACGGTATGTGGTGTAAGATGTTGAACAAAGCCATAAAAATAAAGTTATAAAAAACCTGCACTCTTGAAGACTCCCATAAGTAACAACTAAAGTGCATCAATGAATATTTTCCAAATCGTTAAGCAGTGTTCATGATAAAATTATCCATTACTAGAAGCGAAATTGGTGTCATTGCTTCTTTATCGTCGAACAACGGTTAAAAACAGACTTAACAACTTAACTATATACTTCTAAATAAAGGCTTTCCGATAATTAAAATAAACTTCGTTAAAATAAATGTAAAGTAAAAAATATAATCACGTAAGATATACTCGTAAAATAGAAGTGTCTCGTAGCCTAACGAACCCGACGGCCGTACGAAACGTTACAATATACATTTTACAATAATTACTTCATGATCATTAAACCGACAACTTTTAATGAACACACACTCGGACAAGTTAATCGATTTCATCAGTTAGCACCGATCCGAACGAGGAGAGTAAACGACTCCGAGATAACTATCTCGATTGTCGACTGCAAACGCACATCGAGTTTGTGTAGAAGGGACGGGGACATTTCGAATTTGAATCCTTTATGTAAATTAGCATACGTAAATGTCGAAGAAATAATTAGAATAATAATAATGTTAACTTTATTGATAAAAGTGTAGTGGTAATATATGATGTCAGAATATTTTACAAAATTCAAATCTTAATGCAACATGCTGAACATAAATAGTGTATAGGACTTAATTCAGTTATTCGAACTACATTTCACTCAATTTAATGTATATTCAGCCGGACAATGCCCACTGCTGGGCATAGGCCTCCCCAAGGATCTCCACAACGATCGGTCCTGCGCTGCTCTCAGCCAGTGGCTACCCGTGACCTTCACCAGAACGTCGGTCCATCTCGTACTGTATTTGAATAATATTTATTCTCTTGTAGCATAGGCCCTGGAATTAAATACAAACTGAATGGCGCCTCTGTGAGATTTCTACTCGTTACTTATTGTCTGTGTGCGAGACTGGATCGATTATTGGATTAATCGATTCTTGTAATAAACTCCGATCGATTAAAGATGACAATTTTTCCAACGATCGATATATCCACTGCTATACAGTTTACGATAGGGTTTAACTGAAAAGAAAGTGTCTAAGTGAATAATCGCGTCACGTGGCGTTTATTAAATTATAATTACATTACATTGTTCCACGGTTACTTAGTATTTTATTGTTTGGTACAACTTATAAAAATCGAAAAATGAATTTAAAGATTTCTTATGGCTATGACCAACTAACGAGCAAATGGTACCTGATGGTATGTGACCACCGCCGTCCATTGCCATTCGTATGGCATCCGACTTAATACTGCTGGACAACAAGGTAGCGGAGAAGGCGCTTATTTTAAAACACTTTCTAGACTCCCCGGAAACCTGAACAAGATTTATTAATAAATAATAATAAAGTAATAATAAAAAAATAATAAAGTAAACGAGGATATTTTATCTTAATTTAGTTCTAAATTTGAATTTTGAAATTATATTTTTTTTTTAATTAATAATCCCTCAAATTTAAAGATTTAATGAAGCTTGATTTTTTTGTCTGAGAGTTTATGTATATTTTGAAAATGCACTCTGGTATTTTTATTAGAACATTAAAAACTACCACAAGCAGTAACTTTGACAGGTTGTTTTAATTAAAATGAATTAATTAAATCAATACAAAGATAAAGCAAACGATTTTGATCTTACCTATGACAGTTATGTTACTTCCATACACTCTTGCATGGAGAGAGAGAGAAAGAGAGAGAGAACCACTCTACATTGGTACTGGTGTTTTTGCAACGTTCTCCGGCTAACAGATAAACAAATCTTCAAATATCAAACCGCCTGAGTGTACCAATTTCATTTTCATAATAAAGATAATTAACACAAAATATCCGAAATCATAGTAATAACTTCAAAGTTAAGCAACGCTAAAATTAATCGATTAGAAGTAGCAAGGCATCGGTGAGCGCAACTAATGGCGCGGCACCGGGCTCCAGACGGCGAGCGGTGGGTACCAGGCGGAGGGTACCGTGCGGTGGATACCAGGCAACAGGAAAGCGAAACAATGAGCAGCAATCGGAGTAAATCTACGGTCAGACCGCAACGATCCGCGTCGAGCCGCGGGCTGATACAAAAAGCATTGATATCGCCGCCGTAATAGCAATGCAAACAAAGCCGCAGGTAGCAAGTACAGAGGACCGGCCACTGGTGCAAGTTGGGAGAACACCGCGAGAATACCGTGCAATAATTCAAAGACATTTGAAGAACTCGTTCGGTGTCATGATTAATCAAATAAATCAATAATCGTAATTTTAATACTGATCAAATCAATTATTTTAATCAAAATCTTTATTTAAATGGTGATGCTTCTTTTGTCAATTAGCATTAATATGAGATTTAGTTCCAGGTTCTACGTCTATCTTGTAATGGTTAATAAGTTATGTGTATTGTACAGAAAATGCTTTTCCTTTTCGTTTCTAGTAAATAGACGGTTAAACTTAACAAACATTCAAAATCCGAGAACAAATTAACATATATATGTCACGTTTTTAAACTCCTTTAATTACATACTTCATAGTGATATTCATTCATTTTATTTATTAAGACGGGACAATCGTTCATAGCCATTAAAATTAAAACACTCAATAGGATATATCCGATAAGGTATAATATATAGCAAAAATTACACCCAACCCAGCGTGTTGTAATAACACAGTTTACTTCGAGACCTGTAAACTTGTTTTAAGAGTAAAATAACATTTTGTGGCAATCCATCCGCTGCCGCCTAGCGTTAGCGCCGTCGCGTGCCCCGCAATCACTCCGTCACAGATTGTGCGCCCGAAGCCCGCGCAGATAATTTTTGTTACCGGTACACTTTCCCGTAAACACGTCTGACGTTCGCGCCGTCGCTCATTTGCCTATGAATTATACCGAGCTATTTGTTTACCTCCGTTATACTCAATAGGCGGCGATCCCGAGCGCCAGGGTAATTTTATTCCAGCCGATCGGTTCCCGCTACCGAGCGGTATTTCATCCTGTGTTACTACTGTTGCGACATGTTTGCAACGGCTCTGTAGAAGCAGTGATGCTGTGATAACAATTGCTTCCCAATTCTTAACTCCATGATCTCTTACTGTTACTGTATTCAATGCGGTATGCCTCAATACATCAGTCCTAAATCAGGTGCAAATACCAAGGAAGTGCTGGCTGTCTAATGTGTTACTGGTCATGAAAATAAGCTGCTGGAATTTTGGCGTTACAAAATACTAGTTGGATTGGAATGCGCAGGAATGTTGTAGACAAGGATTTGATTAACGAAATAAGTAACAAGGAACACAATATAAAGATGAATTACTTAAACATAAGCATAACTGTGGCTTAAGCAACGTTTTCGTATTTATAAAACATAAAAGCTTATAAAGCTTTATAAGGCACATGCAGTGATTGAACGCAAAATTACTAACTTAAATCAATCGCTCATTACGAAAATCGCAATTTTGTAGACTCGTATATTTGTTGGCATTTTCTAATAAAAACATCTATCAGCAATCTGGGCCTTTAAATGTTGAACTTTGACCAGAGATGAATGTCAATTCGACACCATCACAGCATTCGATTGACAGAGGTCCGATTTGGAATTCGAATGCGCTACAAGTTAATAGAATTCGCTGCATCCGAATCATCCCAATTTTCGGTTGTTTCTTCACAAGTACAAAGAAATGGATGCCTACCCGATACCTCCGTTCTCATGAAAGTGAACAAGCTTGTTAATCGGTAGCCAGTTTAAATCGAGTCTTTTCTAGTTGACGTGACGGCGATAAATATCATTAAGTGGCATCAGTTCGAACAAGTTAACGTACCCACATCGTATTAAGATGCAGATATCACATAATGCGCTCCACATTTGATAACCACCTTTGGTCGGAGACGGATACGTGCCGTTGATCAGGGCTACCTGCGCACTGGAAGTAGCGGTATTAGAGACTTGATTATTTTGGACGAAAGAGGGAGATTACTCCCTTATTTAAATTTAAGTACTAGTGTATTAGAATTTTTTGGGTCATTCATGAATTTAGCGCAGACTCAGTCAAGCGGAAATAGCGCGTGTATGTTTTATTCTCGGTGTAAATGTTTAAGTAGTTTTGCTTTGCTGTGAACCTTGCGGGAGGTTCACCGATGCATGTAAAAGAGATATTACTAGGAATTAAAAGTTGGCTATTGGTTTACTAAATTTTAAATTATTACTAAAACTTGTAGATGAAGAAATTGCTATTGTTTAGTGTCATAAATTATGTAAGAAAGCTGATAAGCTGAAAAAGGAATTTAACTCTTAAGTCTATTTATTGGTATTTTGTTAAAGAATAGATATTTATTTATTAGCTTCTTTAATGTAAAGGTTAAATTTGAAATGTACTATACATTTTTCTTGGTCTGAAAGACCGGTAGAAAGACCGATCCCGTCGGTTTCCAACTTATCAAACACAGTTTTTATTAAAATGTTTATTTCCATCTTTAGGTCGTTTGGAAACTATCTACTTTTAAAATTTGACGTTGGTTAAAATTTTCCTTACTATACAGAAGGCAACCCTTGGACAAAATGCAAATCGCGCAAGTGACACTGGTGGACACCGCAGTTCCTATTAACACGGCGTAGCTAATCTACGAATCGGACGGTGTTGCCAGCCTAATGGATCACCCCGCGAACGGGGAGCGAGCCCAATTAGGTGTGGCGATTGCGAACAGCCCTAGTTGGCCTGATTTAATATTGCTAGCAACATTAATCTTGCATCAAGGAATCTTGTACGCTGTCATTATGGTAGAAAGTTAATTTGCCGTTCTGTATTTAATGAACTGCAAATTTTTATACGTAACTCGATTAAAATTACACGTATGTAGGTAATGTAGATTTGTTTCGGATATAAAAGTTGCAAATTTTCATGTAATGATGTTAAATTGTTAGTCCCACAATTTCTTTCTAAAATAACTTCTGAAACTGAATAAGTATTATTAATTAATTATTAATAATATTTTTTTTATATACACATACTTTACAAAAACTGTGTCTATAATAGATCATACATACGCGCTCAAATCACTTTGGTTTAAAAGTCCCAAAGGGCAGGACGAAACATTAGTACCATGGAACCTAATTCAACACGTTCTTATCCGTCCATACATACTTTATAGCGGCTATCCTATTGACCTTTATCTATTTAAAGCCTGCGTGCGTGGGGTCCATAACTCTTTGGATAATCCGCAACATACCGACGTGGCGTGGGCGTACCGCCTAACTGTTCCTCGTCCATTAACCGAGGGTAACAGGCTGTGATAGGACAATAAATAAAAACTCTCTTCGAATTTACATAACACCCATAATTACGAATTACCCACTTACAGTAGTAATCGTTCTAAAAACTCGACGCATTTCGTGATAATAATCCATTGATCACGCATCAAAAAACATATCTACTGAAAGCCTATATGAGAAATTTGGAGAACTTAGAGAATTAAAGTGCAGTAAACGAAAATCTATATCCAGTTAAGCATTTCGTTCGCACTATTTAGCTATAATAGCTCTATCCTCTCCTTAAATATAAGAATAACAATATTACCCAAGTGTTTACTACCCCGTTAACAATCCGTAACGTGCCAACTATGAAAGGGTCCAGAATAATGTGATCTGTCGTCTCTAATGCTCACGGCTTAGACATTCTTCAAATGAGGCCAGATGGGAGGTCGCTCCCTGTTGGTCTTACTGGTCAGGATTCGTTAGAGGTGCAAGGCTAATTGTTTTGTATACTGAATCAAAGTTTACGACGTCATACAAACTATATAAAAGGCCCGATCATTAACTTGGGAATCAAATATTGGAACGAATGTATATTCAAAGTCTGCAAAATGTGGAATTTCTGATGCTTCGACAGTAAATTGAACCATAACTTCCACATCATACGGATCGCAACCTATCTTATCGTGTGGTACTCATGCATATAAACCCTTCGATCTTAATGATCCGGCGTTGTCGTCCTCAAATGGGAATACAGCTGCAAGGAATTATCTTCATCCACGGTCCCATTGAATGGCTATCGCGGTCCCGCTAATCCAAAATTATGTGCTTTAACTGCCTGGGAACCATTGTACGATCCTGTCGATGCAGTTATTATTATCAGTTCCGTTAGATTTCATTTCTCGTTCTCCTTGTGTTGTGTATCTGTATCGTCATGTTCACTCGCAATGTATACAAGGGAGTCGTTGAAATGAACGTATCGCACTTGATAATGGTACACGCCCGCACTACTCACCGCCCGACGTCAAATTAGACCATTTCGGGAGACGAAAGTCTCGTAATAAATCTCGTTGTCTTTACGTCACTGTCGCATTGTCTGCGCCGTGATTAATAATATTCGATATACGCTTATTGAAAGACCGAGTGCGGGTTGATTCCATTCATTGATTTTAATTGGTTTTATCGTTAACATTTTACGTGAAAGTTTTCACTTTTTCTCTCGGTGTCTGTTTGGGTTTAGCACAGGCTTTCACCTTTTGCTGCAGTCCCGTTGCGTTGATACGCGGGCAATTAATCTATTATAGAAACGGTCGCCGGTACTCGACTGGACGGTGTTCGTCAGCCGTTTTGATGATTGCAGGTCTGGTCCAAGGAACTAGCGAATTAGGAGTTTTGACGTCAATTGTATTCCTTTGCTGGTAATTGTTTTAAATAAATAAATAAACGTTTACACACTCACACCCCCGCACTAGGATTCCCTGTGATGCGGGTGGTATTGACATACACAATTATCACATCACATACACCCATGACCCGAGAACAAACATTTATCTGTCACATAAATATCTGCCCCGGCCGGGAATCGAACCCGGGACCCCATGCTCAGCAGGCAGGGTCACTACCAACTGGGCTGCGGGGTCTTATTTAATTGTTTATCTAGTGTTCAAGAATTATACTGAACAGTAAACAGATTCCAAATATAAGAACAGTGACCCTACAATATATGAGACCAAAAATATAGAATCTACTATGGTTGAAATCAAATGAAATTCCGTTTAAATCTGAAGTATTAACTATAAATGTCAAATTAAAACCTTAGTTTTCATAGATATCATTGTACTAATTCTTTTTAATTTTGAAATATGAAATGTTTGAATTTGTCATCGTATTTACGCCTGTGTCTATGACTGCGACGCGTAAACCATAACTGTACCTGTTTGCATTCCGTTACTCCAAGCAAAGGCTTTGCGTAATTGCAAACGTTAATTCGCTCATTGCGGCTGTCAGTCACGAAAAGCTCTGTATAAGTTCAGTTGGAGTCAAGGTCAATTTAAATTGCGAATTTAGATTGCATTGAAGAGATTCAAAACTAAATAGAGATCAAAATGTAATGTACAAAAATTGTCCACGTTCGTCTATAGTCTATAGTAATGTGGTTACATAACGTCAATAGCATAAAATTACAAAAGCATAAAATGATAAAAATAATGAATCGTCAACGTTAAGCGATACGACGACGAATCCAGTTACAATATTATTAAAGTACTCTATCTTCGACATGTTTACTGCATGATATGCAAAATACTTTATAACCTTCACATTTTGCGCTTATCCACACACAACAAGAACAAAATATAGATTCTCAGATACGAGTGAGATAAACGAAACTGCGTCTAATGGCATTCCTAATGAGTTGAAAACTAATGACATGCGTCAGAGGGAGCTATTATATTTAAGCGATCCGGGCATAATAAACTATATTTTGCCGTATACGTGCGACACTGAGATACGGGGCAGGATATGGAGACGCTATATCAAGTAGGCTGGGAGCTATTTCAGTAAGTGCGTACATTCGTCTATTTCTTGCCGCCTGCAGCGGCGACCGTTGGCGGCTCACCACCAAATACATTTAGCCTGTAATCTTGTGTAACATTCGTTAATGATTCTTAACTCATATAAATTTTATTCCAACTGCTACTTCTGTAGTTACGTTGGATATTGATGATTTTTCCCAAGTATGTGTTTAAAAAATTAAATCGTATTGATTGCTTTTTGTTTTAATATTGCGTTAAACAAATTGGTTATCTTGCTTCTATTACAATTGTAGTTATTTTTGGTGCTCTTTATAAGTTCGTCACTTATTGGTTGTTCGATCAAAAGAAAATCAATAATCATACTTCTGAAACGGCAAACAAAGTTCGAATAGTAAGTTGACAAGCAATTAGTGAGTTGGTTCACAAATACTAAGCGAAAAGTTTTAACAGACACTACATCATTAACTGAAGCAACGATATGTCTATACCAAAATCTTTCACCAATACAAAAGATACTTTATGAAATTCAGCAAAAATTTACCCCCTATAAACCGAAAATCATCAAATTGTATTAATACTCTAACAGCCGTACTATAACAGTGCACCCCATCTTTTTCAGCCGGACACGGTCCCACAGGCCAGCGTGGACATGACGGCGGTGTTGGAGGTGAGCGAGGCGGACACGGTGACGGGCCACGCGCACAGTCTCGCGATCACCACTCCGGATCGCGTCACCTTCGTCAAGGGCACCTGCCGGGAAGAAACCCGATGGTGGGCGGATGTACTCTGCGTCTACCCGAGGAGTAAGGTGAGATTCTAACTGTCTTTCGTAATTCAAATATAAAACAAGATTCTACGCCATTGATTATTATGAAAACACAAAATTAGACAGAGTAGCCAATGGGAACGTTAAAATTAAGCCTTCTTGAAAACTCTAAGCAAGAAAATAAACAAAGTCATTAAGTTTTATTACAGTCATATACCCGTAGTGTTACAAGCTTTTAGAGGCATATAAACATATGTTAACAATATATATGATGTTCATATTTAAATCTGCACGAACTGACTAACTCGACACTTAAAGAATGTATAATTGACATAAAGTAAGAAGGAAAAACTTCAGCAAAGAAATCTCAGGATAAATTAAAAATAAAGTTATGTTAAATGTAATTAATTAAAGTGTCATATAAAGGTTTGGAGGCGCGTAGCCGTACTAAATGGCGTTCTATGGGGGAGGCCCATGTCATGCCGTGGACGTTTTGCGGCTGGTGAAGATGATGATAAAACTTTGGAGCGCTCGTCGCAAACCGACAACTGTGACCATTTGAACTAAATATGGATGTTTAATTAGTATCTACCCACTGCTATTTGTGTCATGGAGCAACTGCGTGTCAGTCTGAGAAGATTTGTTACCAGCTTGAACGAGGCGCGTCGTAGTGCCATATTTTTGTAGTAGAATATCAAAAAAGACAAAATATTAAATGATTAATAAAGGCATTAGAGACTAAGCACGGTTTATAGGTTTTAGTCCTGCTACTCGTGGAAAGATAAGTAAGATGAGCTGAGGATTTTCTTTCGCCATATCCGCTCTTCAACTACTATTGGTATTGATTGGTGCTTAAATAAACATCTTTTCAAAATACGTAAATAATGAAATTAAATTGAATTAAAATTTAGTCCTAATTCTGTAAGGTGGACACAGACTGCTTTTTTTCTACATAAAATAAGATAATGCTTGACAACAATCCCACCTGATGGAAAGTGGTGATTAAGTCTAAGATTGTGAACGCACTAACTTATAATAGTCTATTCACTCTCCTCTTGAAGACACCCACATCGTATGTAACCGGGATCACCGACGCGGGCAGGTTATTCCAGTCCTTTGCAGTGCGCATAATAAATGAAGACGCAAACCGCGTCGTCCGTGCAGGTGGTACGTTCATTACGAAAGGGTGGATACCTGCCGTACGTCGATTTGTTCGATGGAGAAACGGCGATGGGGGAATTAATTCGAACAATACCTGCGCACACTCTCTAAAATGTACCCTATAGAATACCTAGAGGCTGCCAACCCTGCGCCTGTGCTCAAGGCTTTGCAGATTGGTTTCAACCAGATCTGGGTCACCGATGAGCCTCTTTGCACGCCTCTCTATCGAGCCCAACGCAGATAGATGACTTTTGGCAGCACCAGCCTAGATGTGACAACAGTACTCCACACATGGTCGTATCTGAGCAAGGGTTAAAAGCTGATTCGGTGTGAAGTACTGCCTCACCTTCACAAGGACCCCCAGTTTTCTTGCAGCCGCTTTATCCTTAGACTCGATGAACCGACCAAAATTGAGGTTCGACGAAACTTCAACTCCCTACAATTGAAGACGGTCGACGGACGACATTTCAAGGATACATTCTGAAAAGTAGGAGCCAAAGGGAACGGGGACTCTTCTTGGCGCTGAACAGACACGTCGGTGTTGCTGCTGTAGCCACTCTTAATTTTGTATGTCCAATAATATCAATAAAATAAACGTTTTACATTATATTAATAGAAGCCATTGTCAATCGTTACGCTGGTAATGCTATTATTATGTCTGATTTTGTTACAATTAAAGTTTTATCTGAGTCACGTAGAAACAAGAATGTCATCAACAAAACGGCTAATGGACCTGCACGGTTAAAGGACGATAAAAGGCTTTTAAGGTAATTTTATACACCCCAAAATTCGATTCATAACAATTTGGTGTGGCAAATTACAGTGACGTTGAAGAACTCCGCGTTATTTATTATCCACGAACGTGTTCAGTGCAGCCGTCGATATAATATGTTTCCCGTTTATATAATTATCTTCACACGCACCAGCGTGGACTTGACGCACTCACAGAGAAACGCGGTTTCCACACTTTCTATTTCCACTTGTGAAAATTGCAAATAACACTTTTCTGAGGTACAGTTTCCAAATCGATTTTCAGAGGATTCAGACGCACGATCTTGTTAGATCCAGAATGTCTTTTTCTATAAGTACATCATCTATAACTACATTTACATATCTATAAATTTATATCAGATATTACTTATACATACATACGAGTATAATTATTTGAAGGGTATTAAACTTCATGTTGTGTGGATGAACTACGTGGGTGTATTTTATTGTATTATTATTTTTCATACATATAGTTATTTGCGTAAGTGTGTAGCGTGTGTTTATCACTTTAATTTCAGTAAATCATAAAGTGACCAATTTC
Organism: Megathymus violae; assembly: GCA_003671415.1. NCBI lineage: Eukaryota > Metazoa > Arthropoda > Insecta > Lepidoptera > Hesperiidae > Megathymus > Megathymus violae. The sequence continues at coordinate 16,974,444 of PDGT01000001.1, forward strand.
CAGACGTTTGAGGCAAATTGTCAAACAAAATTGAGATATTTTCTTAACTTATTACCATAAATCTAACCTAACCCAGTGCTGTACAATATGGAATTGTTTATGAAATTTTGGCACTTGTGGTCATCCAATTCCAGATACCATATGACGTTTCTTAGCTTATAGTAACGGTCCCTCCAACTTCATCAAGACTCGATATTTTATATATACATACACACATGATATATATTATATAACATATTATGTTCCTCCGGAATAACCAACCACTCTTCAAGTGGTTAAAGAATTAGGTGCCATAGTTGCGGAGGCCACCCTCCGCATATACATATGTTTAAATCTCACAAAATTCGCTGTCTCTGTTTATAACATTTGTATGAAGTAATTAAAAATGTGAATAAATTATCATTGATCACGAAGCCGTAAATCGCTTCCACATTGTGACTCGGCGGCCCGCAATTTGCGCACGCGCCGCTTTCGCCGCAGCAATACGCGTGGTTCCCATTAACCGTCACTCAGATTACGTTTAGATACATAAACACTGTATTTCGGCGCAGTCGCTCCGATCGCTTCTTAGTAATGAGCACATGCGGATGCGTGGAGATTATTGATCGATAAATTGGCCAAGGTGGCTCATGAGTCAATAATTATGCGACCGGTAATAGCCGCGGCCGCCGAGCGTGTTTCATTCGCGAAGAATGATAACAGCGGATCGTGGTAATGCTCCACTTCCGGCGATAGGTAACGTAAGCTTCCAATCCGGTAGTCGATAAGTGTACAACGGAATCTTTGAACGTTGCATGATAATTGCACACCTGGTGTTGGTGCTGGAATTTTATCGAAGTTAATTGGAATTAGAAGCAAGCCTAGCTCGGAACAAAATCAAAGATTGTTCGACGATGTATCACTGCTGTACGTTTAATTCAAAGATTGAAGTTATTATAGATAACTCAAGAGGTTTACTTTACGAAACGACCGATTTTAATAGGGGCCAGTTTAAAAATACGATAATATTTTTACCTTTTGTGCGAGTCTAATGGAATAATCGTATTAGAGAGTTAACTCTAATGAACCGCGCTGTTAACTGACTTTTTCATTCCCGATATTCTAAATTACTCAAGTCGAGTCTCCGAACTTCACTTGTCAATAAAATAACTGTCAATTTTTTCAATTCATAGTTGCGCTAACCATTTGCCGTGTGGCCAGATCCGGCTACCTAGATCGTGCAGGCTGACTTGCAAGTTGAAACTTGTAAGATGGGTGATTATGAAGTCACTGTGATCTTTCCCCATTTATTTGGGATCAGCAGGAAATGCCTCGAGGGAAATCGGGGACAGCAGTTGAGATATCGATGGCTTCACTTGATTCATGCCCTGGCGGGACGACTCTAATTCAGCGATACTTAAAACTAATGGTTTGCACAACCGGCCCCGCCTCCTTATTTGTGATGTTGACTTTATAAGGCATTAATTCAGTCGCGCTATCGTGATATTAAGATATTGAATTACACCCGCGCCGAGCTTCTCAATTGGTGTCGTAATTATTAGATAGATGAATGTTAATTTAACAAAGTAATTTAAAGCTATACTGGATTTTTCTCCAATGTTTTGCTGTTAATTCTCTGAAGGTATGTAGTTTTACTTATTTTGGGAAATGTCGCAGTAAAATTGAAGGCTTATTATTTAATTGATTGTCAGTCAAAATCAAATGCTGCTTTCTATATTTCAGCTGAACATTTTCTTGACATTATCATTGTGGGTCCAGTACGGCTTTACTTGACTTTACTTTTAATTTTTAACTAGCGTACCGAATTTTTTTCTTATCAATCAACATGCTTCATTTCTATAAATAAAGTGACGACATGCCCTCATCTTGTAATTAATACCTGCACCTGCCTGAATTATGCATCGAACAGGATGGCGCAGCTAGTTTTTGTCAAGGGAATCCAGATGTAACACAATGCTGTAATACACTTCTCTAGGAACAATGTGCGCCGTGACAACGCGCAGCGGACTGGTTCCTCGCCCTTGGCTTCAATTGTTCAATTCAGTCGAGTTAATGCTGCAGATATGGGTATCATAATTCTGCTACCTTTTATGACACTTATTTTATCGTAAATGTCTGCTACAATCATTTTCGCAGTATGAAGTTGTGCCGCCACGTGTACAGAACGCCATTGCGAACACGCTTCACATTACTAATAGTAATATAAAATTCCAAAAATAGTAATTATAAAATTCCAAAGATCGATACTATCCAATGGAATCAAACAACCACCGGCCGCAGGTTACACACTCTAAAAAGTTTAGAGTAGATGAATGCTGCTAACAGCGCTGTCAAAACAAAATTTAATTCGACTATATTCAGTAAAGGCCAAACCGGTATTTTCATATCGGGTATCGGAAACGCTTAGTGCTACCGTTTTACTGTTGGATTTAGCGCGTACTCGTGGCCTGAGTTACAGATTCGAGGTCGAGGTAATTTTTCAATTGTTCGTAATCGGCGCTTGATCGGTTCCAGTAGAACCAGTGCGTCCGTGTGTGTGTGTGTGTGTGTGTGTGCGCGGGCATGGCCCAGTTTGCGGCGCAAATAGCGCGCGGCAATTAGCACAGGATCGTGTTACTGCGGCCGCAGATCCGTCTCGTGTGACTTAGATCCTTGGACCTCTTACATTTCATCATATTGTAAAAATAGGAAGATTAATTTTAAATCACTAACGATGCTATGTCTTTTACTGAACCGATTCGGACTTGATCAGTTTTTCTATAGAGACAAGCGTTAACTAGAAATAACCATATAAAGTGCATGGTACACTGCGCACGCCGAACACATAAAATGTTGTCTTCTTATCCTATCACCGCGCAGATTGAGATCGCAGACAAGAACCAGTGGCGATTAACCATGTTTTTTTGCGATCACGCGGAAACAGACGCATTCTACATCCGAACGGGCCATACGCGGATATTGAGGAAACTGAGGGACTCTTCAAACATTTTCGTTTGGAAACGGATCGATTGCAGGCTTAACATTGGGCAATTCCTAACACATGGATTTCTCCTAACAACATTACTAAAGCGTACTTAACACATAGTTCTAATGCGATGTGTTATTGTTACGTGGTTTCTGTTACTGGTTTCTGTAGTGCTCATGCTCGTAAACTTTTCAATGGCAGGAGTCACCCGACTAATTCTCGACTGCACCCACCGTTGTTTAAATCGGTGGATTTCTTTCACCTGACACACACTGTGGTGTGTGTATATTATCGTTATCATTTACTTGTCGGTTCGCTTGTCTAGTGGCTTGTCGCGTAATTGAGAATTGTCCGATCTGGTCGCACCGGATGCGTGTAGAGCTACCCTTCCCTCAGCTCAATAGAAATGCGACCAATTAACGCTGCCCACCGAACATAGTGGTGGAACGCGATCCGATCTATAACGAGAATTAATGAAGGCGATTATTTTACATCCACTGTTATATATCAATGTCTATCCCGTTAATTAGATGAAACCTAGCGCGGCTAAACATGGTGGTGGGTGAGGCCGGACCCGCTATGGGGTTTCGTGAACGGGAGCTCCGCCGGCTGTCACCTTATCGTGAATTTACAGCGCTGATCCATCGTTGTCTGTCGAAACATTTTCACAATTCAGACAACACTAATTTGACTGGCAGCGCGTTCAGTGTCCCATAATCTGAACGCGGTCTTTGCTTCTTACGTTGTTCGATAGAGGAATGGATTGGAATTTCTATCCATTACCAGTAACTTTCCCCAATTCTAGATGTAAGATGATTGTAATCCTTAAGTCTGTCAATTTGCTAGTACTAACCGAATGCCGGTTGACAGACTACTCACACCTTTGGAAAAACAGAACAGAATTTTCAGGCGTGCTTTTATTCACGGAAATATATATAAGCACGCAATTTAAAAAATCAGAGTTGCGTGTAGTTTTTGCTCAGAAACCAATAAATATTATTAATAATGTATCCGGGTCGTGTCTAATATTAGCACTTTAGTGCACAGTCTACACCCAATCACGTCTCATATATTAATAAGTATACGGCTTGTAATTCCAATAAATTTTTACGATCGTTTTTTACCGATGAATAAATTGAAGACTTATTCATAGTGAGAACATAAAAAATTAGTCAAAACATAAAACAATTCGGTGCGCCGGCGCCGACATCCCGTTAAATGAAGATAAATATTCGATTGCGCCCGCGCATATCAATCAGGGTTGCCAAATTCAACAAAAAATATAAGGCTACCCACCAGGAAACTAATCCATTAAAAATTTCAAACTGACCATCTTACGATAGGAATGTTATAATCAGTGGCATACAAATATTTTACATGATTCATCGAATAAAGAAGAATGGCGGTTTTCAGCCATGATGCCCACAAGAACATGACTTATGGTTTTTTTATGTTAATAGCCGACAAACGACCAGACGAGCCACCTGATGGTGAGTGCTGACCGTCGCCCATGGACATTAGTAATACTAAAGGTATCACTGATGCGTAGTCTACTAAGAAATAAGAAGAAAGAAAGAATGTCTTGGCTCTCAAGCCCCCAGCCGGAACACGAGTTGTTTGGCGGCTTACTCAGCAGGAGGGTGGTAGCTACCCACGTGGCTACATGGAAAGATTTTATAATAATACAAATAGTTAATAATAGCATTGATAGTATATTCCTTACGCGGAGCCCTACCACCAAGATAAATTATTTTTTTTTTGGTATTTTTGTAGAACTTGTTTAATTGGGAAAAAATATTTGTAAATGATGATACAGTGATATGTGTTTCTAATCGATTCCAAAAATATCGCCTTAATATTCCATCTTTGTTTATTTTTTAAATAAAATAAAAAAAAAGTTAATACCAATATTCTGATTAATTTATTAATTTAATTTAATCTATCTACGGTCTACTTAGAGTAATATTTTTTTATTTAAACTTTATTACACCCAGTGGTACAATAAATAATAATATATTTCAATTACGACATTATTATACTTTTACTTTCTGTAATATGGATGGATAAATAATCGATCGATATTAATTTAGAATTCACTTGCAACACTGCTACCCGCTGTCAAGCTTGGAAGAATTATCAATCGAATGTCATCATTCAGTATCTACTTCTGTTACTCTGTCACTTGATGGTTTTTCTTTTGAGTTTAACTTCCCTTGCGGATTAACTTACTGCAACCGTATACAGGAAATCGTAAAATAGTTTGGTTCTTTGTCATATATTTTCATTCTGAACATTAAAACATAACCTTATTTAGATGTCAAAAGTTCGCCTCATAACGAGGTTAAACGATGATAAAACGAAAGAGTATCTAGAAACGGATCCATTATTGACGTGCAAATCTTTTTGTAGTTGCATGAATAAACGTATTTTTATTTTGGTAGGGTGTGATTAGATCTCTGAAAATGACCAACCCTAGCGCGTGGGTCGCTGAACTGATTGATACCTTTCTAGATGGACGAGTCGCCTTTTTACATGTTATATTTCCCGATGCCTCGGACCTTTGTCTTGAACGACAGGGTATCTGTACAACGTTCCAGTTCTGTCCAAGCGCCAGACCGTTATGTGTTTACGTTTCACCTATCATACTGCTAGTACTAAGATCGTGATCGTTATATTTATAGACAAAAACGCTGTCTGGTTTCGTTATGTTAATATTCTAAAGACGTTTCCTCGATTACAGTTTTTTTATATACTTATTTGGAATCTGAAATGCTCACAAGATCTATATTTGATTTTAAACTAATGTCATCGCCGAATTTATACATTTGATTGTGCAACGGATACTCACGAATGGAGTCCGGTAGTGAGTTTATGTAAAACACATAAAGTGCAAAGTTTAGTGCGTGAAGATACATCAAGTGTCGTGTGTCGTGATACGGTAACTAAAAAAGAAAAACGAACTAAACGGAGGGTAGATAGATTAATCTAGACTAGCTTGTCGACGGTTTCTCCCCGCCACCACAGTTTCGCCGTGACCACGATCCATGCAACAGCGAGCGTTACATAATAAGAATATGTATATTGTCATACTTATGTTCTATTTATTCACTCGTAAACGTGCCGGCGATGTCTATGGTGTTACATGCGCCCATGGGCGGCGGTGACCACTTAGCGTCGGGTGGCAGTGCTCGTTTAACGGTGATTGACATGAAAAATATTCTTTAATACCATATACACCCTCGTTATGTTGAAACGAAATATGTCGAAGCTGGTGAAATTGCAAATGTACACGTTAAAAAACCGAAGGTGGTGCGGTGCGTGCTGTGTTCGAACTTAGATCACCGAACAGAAGACCGACTAGGAAACTCTGCGTCAAGTACACGATGTACATACATAATAAAAGTATATCTCGTTGCTTTTTGGTAGATAAAATATTGTTACGTTAGTCGTAAAGAAGACTAATGTCTGTAAAGATGACAGGCCAAGGTTCCCGAATAAGATTTTTATTCACTCGGTGAATAGATCATTGGTCGTATCCCACCTCGCTATTGTACCTAATAAAATAAATATTAATGTTATTGTAATAAATCAAATATTGCTGAATCCATTGTATAACGCCGTGTCAGTGTTACTTGGGCGATATGACATAAACATTGTCATTTTGCGTTTATATAATAATGCGGATGTAAGCTTTACTAATAATAATAATGTAATAGTTATTACATAATATAAGACGGTGTTTCTGTCTGCCTGTCTGCATGCAATAATCTCAGTTTACCTACTGCATGGATTTTCGTGCGGACTACCAGTAATGTTTAGGGATGGGTTAAACGTGAAAAAATAATAAACTACTTGAAAAAACGGTTATGTGTAACAATGACTTCCATCGCGGTTACTGTTTGTCAACGTACGGATCATTTAAATATATTATTGTAAATAAATGAACGACTACATTCCACGCTTGAATTGCTTAGGTCGCGGGTTGCATGCTCACACACATTTATGACGTTAAGGACAACTAACATCCGGGAGTCATATGACGCGTAAAAAATATGCAAATCGACCGGGAACCGAACCCAACAGTGGCCTGATAGAAGTTTTAATTTTCTAATCATAATTTCTAACCCATTAATCATAAATGTATTTGTCATCCATAACGCAATATTTTCCCAATAAATCTCGTTTAATACGTTACAGATGTTTTGTACATCGTTTCTCAAACGTCATTGCTTTCACAACAATTCCTCCGGTTAATTCAGTATAGTGTTGGCGGTACATCCTACCGCCCGGGGCAATTTACCGCGAACGTCTATTAATCCATTAGGGCCGTATCGACAAATATCGACCGCCGGCTGCCGAGCTATGTGCTTTCGAACAATTAAACGCGTAGGTTTCTAATGGCGTTTTCTAATCGCGACCCATCCTGTCGGAGCGAACTGCACCTTAACTCGCCGAGTTTGAGACGATAGCGGCCGGCGCACCAGATCAGACAAATTGCCGGCAATCTAATGGGCTCGTTGGATTTTTATGAAATTCACGACATGCCGCAAATGAGAACACGCTGTTTATCGATTAACAGCTTCTTAAGTGCAGGAATTGTTGTTCTACACTTTTACGGTGATCAAAGACAATCGGCCGACAATAGAGAATTTGACAATCAGCAATCGACGTCGCAAGTAAGACGCGCTGCTGTTTTTTATCATTAATGTAGCCCACCGTTAGCGTGTTGTAAAGTAACAGTCTTCCTCAGTGAGGAAGCATGGAACGTGCATATTACCATGCTGCAGTAATATGAAATAGTTGCGGCAGACAGCCTCCCCAAAATCTTAATGACACCGCTGTTATGATTACAATTTGGAATAATTGCTCGATGTGCGCTCCAAAATATGAACACTTAACATTTGTGAATATCGAAATGTGTTGTTCTTGCTTTCTATTAATAAATTAGTATGATACATGAAATTCACGCAGAAGATACAAAGAAGACATTATTTTCTTAGTGTGCTACGCCTTTTGCTTTTTAAGTTTCTACATGATTACGTTATTTCTTGATTGCGTCTCTTCTTTGTCCACTTCGCTGTATCTTATTGATACTAAACTAGCATAACTTGTGATGAACTGACACTCATTGTTTGAGTCAGACCCAAACAAAAAACTCATTATTAAGCTGAAAACCTTTATTTTTCTGAATTAAACGTTGTTTCAATTCAAGATCGTAGACGTACTTCTCCAGACAAGCTGTATTATAATTTACACTTATCGAAGAATGTTCTTATGTTGTCAGGGTCGGCACAAAAGGAACGCTACATTTCCTGGCGGTCAGACGGCGAGCCTGCTGCAGTCATCGACAACGCGAAGTGAGTATTGTAGACACACCATACGTTGTGGAGCCGGTATGGTGTGGACTTTCTTCCTGTGTTTACATCATACCAACGAAGTCATAGACTGCAATAGTGTTCTTTTATTTCATTTGTTGTAGTTTAACCAATTTATCGGAATTATTTTTCCTGTACTTCTAATGCTAGAGATACTAAAAGACAGGAGACATACTACAAGGTACAAAAGCATTGTTAATAGAAGTATTTTATATTTACTATTGGAAAACGTAGTCTGATAAAGTGGTATATGAAGAGTCACCATTGTCCGTAGCAAAGACAAAAAGAAGAAAGACTAGTTTGGACTTCATTTTTGTATTATTAATGTTAGGTAGTACACCCTACAGTTAAACCCATAACTGACGTTTGAAGGAAAGATTGGCGAAATGAATATGTGTAGGTGCAAGTTAAACCATTTCGAGATCCAGCACACGTTGATAAGCAAACTCTTCAAACCAAAGTGAAATCAGCGAAAGTAGCAATTATTTTGGATCTTATGAGATTCAAGAACTGCCATGTTGAGTTTCGCACCAATACTTCTATTGTAACCATCTTTTTGTTTCCAGAATACTCCGCGGACTCGTCAACGTTGCGCGACGCGGCCGACTGCGGCGCGGGCCGACCGCGGTTCTGCGTCGGAATGACCACTTGGCCCGGACCTCGCGTACAGCCGCCGCAGCCCGAAATAACTAGCATGACCACGCCGAACATCGACACCAAAGGTAAGAATTGTTTTTATATGTTGTTGCTGTAACCGTAGACGGTATTGCATGACTTCATCACCTTGAAATATGTTTGATAACCAGAATTATTTATCCAGCAAAGAAAACCAGATTTTCGGGTTCACGTTAAGTTATCAAAGATTGGTTCCACTCTATCGTTGGAAGTTTGAAAAGACACAATGACGGAATTAGTAATGAAATGTCATAAATCTTTGAATTTCGCGAGCTCAAAATGATAAATAGAATTTTTTTTTTTTGTTTTCTACGTAAATAAGTAGGGTATTCATAACAATTTTATAGTCTCCTACAGGATTTGGAAAAAATAAACAACATTTTTTTAAGTGATTGCCACAGTAAAATGCAATTCATTAGATACACCTATATAAAACTATTCACTTATTTTTATGTTATTATTTTCTAGTGTGGTTGCAATATTTTTCAACTTGTTGAGAAGTGTAATTTTGTACATCGAAATTGTAATCATTAAACTTAAAATGCTCAATAAGCTGAAAGGTAATTAATTCGTTATATTTAGTGCTTCCGTTGACTATCGAGTTATCCAGTTTCCACGGTATTGAGTAAGATTCGAGTTATTGCAACGGAAATTGCTTCGAATGCAATCACGTTCCACACGATCGATACGTACAGTTTGACAGAAGTAGAGGTAGGAGTATTTTTTGCTGTACAGTAATAGAACGAGCAGTAAGTACGATGAGAGACAGTCACTAGACGCTGTTATGCAATTGACTGCGGCGGAAACCGATATGATTCTTAGAACTGTTCGCGCGGAATAAATTTACACAGTTGCACAGATTAGATAATACTTAGATGTTATAAACGTAATCATTATAATTTAAATTCAAATAGTGACAAATTTTCGACCACGTGACTTAAACTATTGTATTTTTTATGGTTATCTTGCTGAATGTTCAACTAACTTTGAAATAGCTAGATTTTCAAAACACCTTTTGGTATAAATGTCTGGCTTCAAGTGGATTCAGAACAAGATCTATTTGTTACCAATCATTTATTGCTACAGATATTAGTTGTGCAATTAATATCATTCTGTTATGATTCGAAGAACTGTAATTAATAGATGTCTTGTCTTATCGATTGATTCTATTAATTGTCTAGGCGGCTCCTAACTTTGCTTCTTGATCTACTGATATTTAAAAGTAAATTCAAAGTAGATTGTTTTATGTAAATTACACGACTAATAGCTTCCATCCCCGAGGAATATTTTGTAATGTCTCGTCTACCAAAACAATTGTACCATTCAAATCGATATCCAAAAGTAGTTTTAAGATACCTTAGAAAGAGAAATGGCTTCAATTTTCTTCTTCTTTCTTGTATCTGCAGTAAGCTGGCAAAGTATGAGCGATAGATTTTTTAAGAAAACCAAAATGAACTCCCGGAAATTAATATTCGCCCAGAGAATTTCATAAGTTTGAAAAATGCATTCGAATCCATACGCTTGACTCACTGTTCAGTACACTGCGTATCTACTACTTTGCAACGATCTTTAACTTTACGCACCATCGGCTGCCGATTTGACCATCAGAGATAAAATATCTATAGCACACGTACAGAGGTACTTTTACATAATGTCGACAAGCTTATATTGTATCTGCTTACGCTAGAATTGTGTTCCCATACTCGTAGTTACTCTCAAAAGAGAACAGTACTTGCAAAGTGTACCGGCATCAGCACTAAACTAGTACTGCTAAGTAATAAAACTTAAATCATTATTGTTTATGTACCCTGGGAACGGAGAATCCATTAGCCATGAGCCGCGCCTCACCTGCCGTGACGCCGCCCAGTATTTCAAACGCGCATGCATCTGATACTCGCTCTTTCGCAACAGACGAGCGGAAAAGACGTAGTTTACTAATGCTGTGTCTGCGCTTTCCGTTTATAGGCCTTATTTGGATAGTGTTAATTATAATAAAACTTTCCTTATATTAGGTATTTAAGCTATCTTCGTCATGCATTCGAAATCAAATTGTTAGTTCGTCGTAAAAGGTATTTAGGTTAGGTTGTACAAATCTTCTTATAGTTAATAGATCAGTAGTTTAACCTTAACATATGTTATATGTACCTATAACATTTCAGCTACGAAGTCTTCTATACGCCCTATTTAGGTCAAATTTATTTTGTATTTGAAAGATGAAGAAATTAAAGTAAACGTTTTATTACACGTGTCAGTCACAAGTTTTAAATAACTCGATGTGTTATACTACATCTGTTTGGGTGGCATTTTCTAATTAACATACATTAATTGCCTAAAGAGCTAAAGATATTTCAAATATTGGACAGAGCTTAGGATTGGATGGCATTGCAAGATAATACACAGAAACAAAAAGAAGATTCACTATGTACTATGATTTTAAACTTATATCATCGCAGACATTATACATTGTAACTATAACCAGTATTCATTATGTTTGTTTTTTACCGATATTTCGACCCAATTGCATGGATATGGTTACGGCCAGACTGCGTTGGCGGGGAAAAATTCTTGACAGTTGACAGACACTAATGACAGATGAACCTGTCAACTATACGTCTTGTTTTTTTTTTAAATAGGTACCATATTAAGTGCACGACAGTAAAGACATCTTCACGCACTGAACTTAATACTGCTTTCACCTGACTCGGGCGACTCGATCCGATTTGAACTGGGTTCAACTGGACATTGTGCTTCAGTGGATTTCTTCGGTTCGTTCTTTCGATTGCGTTGTTGTGTTCGTTTATCCGTTCAGAGATAGACTTTTAATTGGACCAATATAAGAACTACCACAGGAGCTACCACAACTTTATAAATCCCGGTCGCCGGGCGCTGTGACCATGATGCATGTAATTGCGACGAAATGTAAGTAAAAAAATACGAAAATCGTGAGTACCCATTAAATTTAAATAGCGCTATATACTTTCATCGAGACTTAAAATCGTTTGAATAATTTAATGCAAACAAGTTTATAAAAAATATACGCAAATGTTCGGACCCGGAATTTATCGCTGGACGGTATCTTTTCACCGTTTCGATAATTCGACCCGCCGGCTTGGGCACCAGCTAGATAAGTAAAAGACAAAAAGAAACATAATTTGTAATACCGAGGAATAATTTGAAGATTATCTTCCATAAATGAAATTTTATTTCATTTATCAATAAATTTTCTTTTTCTTCGTCATTGTATTGTACGGCACGTGTTGTATTTGAAACCTACTGTTATCAACCTGACAATAAACTAGTAATTCGTTCGCGCTGTATTCATTACCCGTAATCCATTATCACAGTTTGATTTAATGGTTCGCAGCAAGCATTGGACGTGATCGCGAACTACTCCAATTACGCTCGTAAATTACACTGTAGTACTTATTCAGTAATGCAATAAGTCCATCCCTTTCTAACGTTAGAATTTATTTTCTTTATTGCCCTCTATTGTAGATCAGTCGGCGGCTACTGCGTGTTTCGTCTTTTTTCGGCATTGTGTTTTGTATATATCTCTCTCTCTCTCTCTCCCTCGTAGGACCGCACCTAGGCGATAAATTGTCGTTCAGGTGACAACACACTAGGTCGTAATTAGACGGCCGTTAGCGGCTGCAGTTCGTGAGTTTGAGTTTACGAGGTAATGTCCGTCTTTCGTCAGCATGCAGTCAATTGTCGGTACACACTACCTAGTTTCAACTATTAACTAGGCGATCAGAAACGATTTGTAGATCGTGTTGGATTCGGAGTGTTTTACAGGTTATAGAGACACTTAGGTAGGTATTATTTTCGTGGTATTATTTTCGTATGGCAAGAATTGCAATTTTTTAGGGGGCAACGGAGCACAGTCGTATTTGTGGCGGTGTACCGCGGTCCCAATAAGGATTGGTGGCCAACTCAAGTGTCAAACGTTCTTATACTGCCGAACCCTCAGACATGGGTTAACTATTGCAATCGGACGATAACAACCGTAAGCATGTACTTAAGGTGCCCTCTGTCTCACATAAATGCGGGTAACTTGTTAAAATCTAAAATTGAGTACAATAATTAAGAGGATTTCACAATGCGATGCTACCGACCCGGTCACGTACGTGCTAAACTTGTGACGCAATAACGAAAATGTTGCCCGGTGGACCTTCATCTCGTTTTATATGTTTGGAGAACGTATCGGCACCACCGTTAGTCCACCGGCCTCACATATAAGTTTGGATTTATCGCGCAATAACGACAACACAATTGTATTATTACGCCCTCACAGCAATAACGTAAGGAATCAGTACTCCTACTACCAGTTTGGATGCCGCTGGATTCTCACGCTCGTGGCGCAATTCTCACACCGCTCCACCGATTCGAGAATCGACAAGTAATTCTTTTTTTATCAGAGTAATATTTAGTACAATTAAAACTAAGTCCTTGTTTTATAGTCATCGTTAAGGGATCTCACCTAAAACATGACGGGCAAGTGCGGTCAGACTAAACCTTTTTTTTTTACCTATATCAAGTTCCGAATCGAATCGAATTTGATACGAGCTCATTCCGATTCGTGCTCTTGAAACCAAAGCAAGCGGATGATCGAACGATGGCGCAAGTGGGAACTTACTTTAATCAATGATTTCGTAAGGATTTATAAGAATGAGGACGGTTTTAAAGGTCTCATTCGAATCAACAACAAGGTCAAATCAAAACCCGAATTAAATTTATTATTTCGATTTTGGAAGTAAATCATTTGGTTTTAAGAAGAAGCTAATCGCTTTACGGTACGTACTTCAGGTACTTATGTACCAAAAGTTGGTGGTACAAACTTTATACGACTCGATTAAGGACATACTAACACCACACCTATACTATTTCTACGAAGATTCATGTTTGCATTTCTTGCAGCTCACTAAGAATTGACAATATAAGGCGATTCTTTATAATCCCGTAGGAGAAGGAATATATTTGCAATGCATTTTTAATCCCACGCATTTTGACAGAAGACTCAAGTCCGAGCTCCTAGCTCAGCATGCTAGCTAATTAGGTGGACATGTAACAACATCAAAATATAACAAAAAATTAAATTAGGTTATTTTATCAATCGTAAACTCATAGTATGGAGCACGAGTTCCGATCAGTAATTAAAGGTTAACCCTAACGCCGTTAGATCAGTAATTAGGATCGGCCAGGTGCGCGCGAACGTGCGTCGGTAGGTACCACCACCTTGTGTACTGCGGCAAGCGCATGTTGCGTGGGCGAGCGGTTTGTTAATTATTGTGCCGGTGTAGTTAGTTGTGTCCTCGTATTTTCATGTTTTATGCGGAAATAAGGGTAAGTACCACATAGGTAGCTACCACCACAGACCTGATATCAACCGCATGAACGAGTTTCGTATTTCGATTTCATTGTTGGAGAGTCAAATGAGAAGTTCGAGTTTTTCGTTTTCTTCGTGGCTTGGCTTTTGGTTCTGGCCGTAACGGGCGACCGTTTTCACTTATTATTATTATTATTATGTGAATGGAATGTACGTTTTCCGGCTATCAGCTGCTTCTATTTGCGCATTAATCTTCACTTTGACGCGATCGCACGACACTCAGAATAAAACAAACCAAGATCCGAAGATCAAACGTTTATCTCTCCAAGTAGATCAGTAGCGGCAGTTCAGCAGCCGGTTTGCATATAAACATGTCGTAACATAATGAAACTTAACGAAGTCAATTGCAATTTGTCCGTATGATTCACTACCGCATGACCTATAAACGGTTATAAAATCACTTCGCAGAATTCTGGCTCGTTCACTAAATTATATGATAGGAAGACATTCTTGTAGGCGTTTTTTGGGTCAATGATAGGGGGAACATCTTGGTTATTAACATCCACAATTATGCTACTGCTGAGTTCGGATCCTTCCTCATAACGAAAAGGATCAAGGCGAAAGTCCGTCTTGGAGGCAGGCTTTGTGAACATTATGAAAAATTCTAATGATGTTTTCTTCACAGGTGCAAGTGGTAATGAATTTATAATACACACATCTTTTAAAAAATAGCGGCGCAAGCAGGATTCGAATCGCGACATGAAGATGACAATAATTAACTTCCGCTTTTTTTATTAAATCCCCTGGACCATGCATAAAGTTGATTAAAATACGCTTATCTGCGTTAAATTGTGGGCGTTCGCTTGTTATTTTAATTGTCATTTCTCCCTAATATTGGTAGTTCAGGGGCTTTGTACTAGTTTGAACATTATGTTATTTGTAACCGTTAAACATTGGGTCTTACGTTTGTTTATTTGTTTTTTCCAGTTATTATTTTTAATTTACTTATTATATTTATGTTCGGTAATTATTCTCAAGTTAATTATAATATCACTATCTTGATAGGTAGTTGTTAAAGTGAGAATTAAGTAATCGAATTATCTATCTATATCTATATATACTAATAAATAAACTAAATAATAATATAAAAATAATAAATAAACTAATATACTAATAAATAAAATTGGAGTGTCTGTTTATAATATTAAAATAGCCCCTTTTTACTACATGCATATGAATGTATATACGGTGCATGTACCAAAATAACATTTTTTTCAATTTTTGTCTGTCTATCTGTCTGTTTATTCCGGATAATCTTTGAAACGGCTGGACCGATTTTGACAGGACTTTCACTGGCAGGTAGCTGATGTAATAAGGAGTAACTAAGGCTATTTTTATTTCTACTAAATAACTTTTTAGTTAAATTCCACGCGGACGAAGTCGCGGGCACTGCTAGTTATAAATATGATTTATGTCACTCCCTCTGTGAGTATTATTATATGAACTTGTACCTACTGTTAAACATCGACGAACAATCATCAAACGGTTGTGTAACGTCAGATCACATTCACAAGTTAAACATTAAGTCTGTCTGTTCACGTTTGGATGAGTTATGGCGACCTTTGCCGAAGAGTGCGGCAGAAGCAATGACTCATGTATCGGCTGCAGATATTATCTGATTATGAATGGCACCCGAATTCCTGCAGCGCCTGGGGCGGCGTGGGTGGCGCGGAGGTTCTTGTTGCTCTCTACGAAATATCAGTTTGCTTTGTCGGTGCTGTAGCCGCCCTTTGTGTCCGAACGAAGTGTCCCGGATTCGATTTTGGAGCAATCGTTTATGTAACGGATAAATGTTTTTTCTCGGTTTTTCGTCGTTTATATATATTGTTTTATTTTTGTACGTCCATGTCGTCTGCCACCAACTTGAATCCAAGAACTACTATGAAGGAGTGTTTAAAAAACAAAATCCTCTTTATTGTACACCAAAAAGTATATAGAAGTATATAGAAATGTTTAAGTACAACATTTTAGGTATAACAGAGGCGGCCTTATTGCTTAACTATCGATCTCTTCCAGACAACCTATTGAACTGATACAGTAGATGGAGCAGTGAAACAGGGTAGGGGTGCACAATTATGAAAAATTGTTTAATTGATTATTAAGTTTATTATCTCGTATTAATATCGAGTAATTTATTTCAGACGCTTGTTCGCTTCGCAACAACAAACAACTTGATCGTGATGATGCAATTTTTCCAAAATCTAGATAATACAATGTTGCAAAGCAAAAATTAAACAATAGTAATTTCAAACCAAAGTAATTTACGAAATGATACCGCTCGGAATGATTTTTTTCCAAATTACATAAAAGTAAATTGAAAATGTCAATCTAAAGCCCGTTACCCGCAAACCAGGTGACAAGGAACACTGCGGTTGGCATTTCACTTTCGACAGGTGCCCGTGGCATCTCCACACTCGTGTCCGAAACGACGAACGTGGTAGAAATTTAATGTTTTATTACAATTAAGTTCTTAGACTCGTGTTCGCCTAGTGATCGAAAATAATCGGTAAATAACAGTCTTCCAATTTTTTATTGAGAACATTAAAGCTGATTAGTAGGGAACAAAAAAAAAGAAAATCGTTTGACAAACAGAGGGGAAAAAGCACTGAACTGTTTTCTTTTTGCCTATTTATATGTCGATTGTTGCTAATTATAATGTAACTTTCGAACTTTTTGTGAAAATTCCAATGAGGCAAATAAACTTGCTCTGTGTTGATAAAAAATACTCAAAACCAACCTCGTAAGTATAAGCATTCGCATTTTTACATCTTGCGATTTTCTTCCTTAAAATAATTCATTCAGGTATACTCAGGAACCAGTAATGCAGCATGTTATTATTGCTATAGCAAATAAGAGCTTACGCTTCCTAGATGAAGGCGTGCGAGAGTGTTCGGCGGCCAACAGTCGCACTGAGCGTGGTCGGTGGTGCACGACGGCTCCGCGCCGCACAGATCTCTCTCGCGATTTGTTTGTTTTATTTACAAATCAACGCACGTTAGCGCTGCGCTGCGCCGATTCATTCCACTCGCCGTTTTTATTCGCCCATTAAATCGATTAACAATATCGTCTTAATCGAACGTGGGACTTTATTGCGAGAAGCTCGCGAAGTAGGGAGAAACGAATGATATGACGTTTAAAACTTTATTTGTTCGATAAAAGTTTTTATGGCACGCCAACGGCAAGAGCTTATTTAAAATGTTTATTACGTGATTGACTCCTTAGGTTACATTTTGAGTCGGCAAAAAATTTTGAGCGACTAAAACGCTAAAACGACGGATGCATTGTTACAATCTTCAGACTGATATGGAAGGGGTTAGAAAAATGCTTCAATCCAGGACAGAAATTGTCTTTTAATAGGATACAATTATGATGTTCGTATATCACTTTTGGTCGCAATTGCCGGTGGAGTTAGGTTAGGCGACGAACCATACAGAAGCTCTTCCGTCTAGATCCTTAATTTATATTTTTAAACTTCTTTCACTATTTTCTTTTTATATAACACTTTGGAAATCCTGTAATCGCCCGTCACATGCGCCTTACCCTCCGAAATTGGCAATCAGCCTTTCCGAGGCTCTACAAAAACTTGCGAGCTTCGTCGATTCGGCGAAAGCATCGCTAATGCTCGGGGCGTCCATATTTCATGTCCGTGACTAATGATCTGAAGTTCAACGCCGTTGATGGTTAGTTATATTCACCACTAATAAATTTACAAGTAGACAGACAAGCAACACTGTTAAGGGCATCGACCCCGAGCTTGGAGTAACACCGAGATTCCCAATATTTATTCTCAGCACATTATTAATATCACTTATGCATACGACATCTATAGTCTACAATCGTAACTGTCCCACTAGTGGGATGATGGGTGTGTGTGTCTAAAAATCATAGTCTACCGAACTGGCAAAGGGCACGTTGGTAGACGTCACGTACCTTTGAGAATATTGCCTACAGTGAGCTCTCAGGTACCTCGTACGTTTCCACGCGATTTTTATCTTCTAAGTTGGAGATAATTGAATTCTTATTATTTTGAAATTGTGCGCAGGATATGAATCCAGGTTTGAGATTTTGAAGTATCTTTAAAGACTTTATTTCTAAACTGAGAAGAAACTTTTCTATAATTATTGAGAGCAGATTGACCATCATCTACCATCTGCAAGACTCGCTTATTATATGTATAGATCATTAATGAATCAAATAAATAGTAATTAATAAAATTAAACATAATTAGTTAGGGATTTTCTCATTGACGCGACGCTAGGGTTGACTAATAGAATTTTTTTGTAAATAATATGTATATAGTTATATATGTATGTAATTATAATTAGAGTTACTTTCTTTCGCCATTTTTTTTCCTCGATGTTAAAGCACTTTTTCGAAACGGTAATAGGAACAAAATCTTATGTGCGTAAGTGTATTTACAAAATACCTAAATTATTAAATGATTTTTAATGAATTTAAATTTGAACTTGGCTTCGTCGTTACAAACTATCAAAGATAACTTCAACCCTTTCTTGAGGGTTATGAAAAACAAAAAAAACTAATTCTAAACGTTGTGCAACTCCCAAGTCGAACTGTATATAGTACCATCCATCCATCTTAACGCAAAAGACAAGAATAATTACATTAAGGAACGTCTTTTAGGTTGTTTGTGGCTATGACTCACAAAATTTCCATCAAACAAAATCACGGTGTACCGCCTTTTGCAATGAGCCATAGAAAGGGTGTTTGAAAATAGAGTATTTAGCCAATAATCAAGTGACGAGCTCGGTCCGAGCACAATGCGCGGTGGGTGTCAATGATTTACGCCGCCGGCTTCATTCATATTTATTGGACTTGGCCGTTTTTTCCGTTTTGTACCAGTTCCTTGTATCATTGCACGCGAGAAGCGAGTATGGGTTTTTAGGACAATGCTAGTCCTCGACTCGACAACTCTGCGCCGAATATTCGATAGATAGTATAAATTAATTTCATTAATTATGCTTTGTGTGCTAGTTTTATTGTTAGTAATAAAGAAAAAATATTATAGCCTTTAATGATCCACTTCACTATATAATAACAGAAGGTGTAACCAGACGCGGTCCTAAGGTCATGGTCACAGGGGTCATGACCCCCCCCAAATTGTTATTGTCAAATTGTAGAACCTTCAAAAAATTGTCAATTCATCCAGAGATAACTCCAGACGTCCTAAATTTTATTACTCGATTTGCCAATAAAAATAGAAGACTCCCGTTTGCTTTATATTGCCATTCACATCATTATACTAAATCATTTTTCGTGTTTTATATAATAAATCTAATTTACTCGACATATCTTATTATTAGTATGACCCCCTCCAAATTTCATGCTGCGACCGCGCCTGGGTGTAACCGGACCAAAAAAGTTTCTCAAGGTTTCGTTTGCCTTGTAAAATACTAATTTAGTAGTGAACAAACGAGCAGACTGGCCACCTAATGGTAAGTAATCATCGCCGCTCATGTACATAAGTAACATCAAAAGCATCACCGATGCGTTCCCTGGCTAGACAGAAGCGTGACACCCGCTTATTACTGGCTCTCTGATACTAAAACTGAAACATGTTAGAACATTTCATGTATTACTCATGCTCCAGTACCGCCGTCAGGATTAAACTGGAGGTGTAGGGCTCCCTACAATCTGCAACAGGGCGAACACGTCGCAATACATTCGACCAATGTCCCGCCAGGAGATTGACTTGTTGGGCTCAAGGGTGGAGCCCCATAAATTATATTTCTATTTTACTGCGTATTTTTAAATAACCATATCACTTTTTTAAATCTTTATGTTTCTATTCAAATACAAACATATAGAAGAATAATATTTTGCTATAGCTCTGCAACTAAGTTTTTACACAACGACAATGTATTGTAGGTATAAAAATATGTACATATTGTATTTTAAATGAACATTCATGCATTTCTTTATAAGCTTAATTAGATAGCAAGCGTATTGCTGTTTGCTGCATCCGTTCATCTCAGAGTATTGTCTCGCGTTTAATCTAAATTAATAATTTTATGTAAGCGATTATCGCCTGGCGCTACTCGCCGTCTGTCAGACAGCTCAGTAAGTCTTCTTCCAATGACGTATATGACAGCCGTTCACGGTCCTATTATTCCTGTTACTAGGATTTGCATTCTCTCATCCGATTATTTCTTTTTACGCGAATACCGATCGTATTTTATATTTACTATCCAACCAAGTGATTTAAGAAAAGAGGTTAAGTATGTTCTTTGTACAGTATTTTAATGGTGTGTAAATCATATAATGCTTTGAGATTTAGTGGCTAGCTATTTGCCTCATTGGGTCTTTTGTGTTAGACGGTGGACATAACGTTGCATCAATAGAACAAGGGTAATAATGATGGTTCTCTATTCAATTGTAAGACTCTCCTTGCTTTGATTACATTTGAAAAAGACTATAGTTTTTTTTTAATTTATAGTTTAGTTTATATTGTCCCGGGTTCAATTCATGACTCGAAGCCCATCTTTATGTGACACATAAATATATTTACTCTTGTACTGATTGCTTGCGATCTCTTATTTTTATATGTCCACCTGCAAAATAAGGATAGTGTGTGAGCTTTTATTAGTATTCAGTGCATGTAACGATTTCTCGATAGGATTTCAGCACTGTGGTCTCTCTGTATCACAAACGGGATCATTTACAATTACACGGTAATGATGATTTACAAGCTCCACAGATAATAATACGTCTCCCTAAAGGGGATAAATTGAACCATTTGCGCGTGCGCTGCCGTAACGCGAACATCTATACCGAATGACGCCGCGCCACTAATTCTTCGTTGATATGCACCTATTTAAAGTACCGCTACTTGCTTCGACGAAGGACAATCGCACAAAGCCCTCCTTAACGTGCCCGGGAGTATCCGAAGTTGGCCAACCGACACTTGGCCGTAGCGGTAACGGTTACACTCTGATTTTTGTATTGTAATATTTAAAGGTTTGTGATTGCTGTCATTACCATTCATTTATCGCGCACCGGCTGTCTACTGCAGTTATTGAATTAGTATTAATTTACTTTGCAACAATACGCAAGCACAATATATGATGGTATATACTTCTTTACATGCATAGAACCTCCCTTCCTCTCACAGAAGAAAACGTGCATTTATGATAAATAAAAGTATATACCAACATACATACCGTCACCAACACGTGTGTCGCTCCGGAACGGAGCGTACATTGTGCTTCTGGATTGTTACAAAGTAAATAAATACTAATTTAATAACAATGAATTTCCGCTAAGTAACGTCTGATACTATCAACTATACTGTACAGTTTGCAATAAAATCATCCACCGTCCAGTCCGTGTGGTAGGCGTGGCTCGCGTGCGCCGGACCTCCCGCGCCACCGCTCCAAATATTTCAGACGGACAACTCTACAATTTTTATTTTGCATAATGACAGGTTCATTTATATTATTTGATCGTCGAACAGTACGATGGGCTTCGGATATTCCGGAGATGGGAGACGCGGATTGGGAGTACGGACACTTGTACGGGGTGTTTATAAAGCCGCTTCTGTAGTTTATTTTTTTTATATTTATTTTTAATCAAATTGTGAAATGTGATTAGATATTGTAGCATCTTAAATTAATTAATTTATTTAACCTTTATTGACCAAATTAACGTTTATTGTCGTACAATTGGCTAGCTCGATGCTTAATGCATTCTCTACCAGCTAACCATTGGGCTAAGCAGACAAGCACAAAAAACTGTTAATAAAGAGTAAATATAAAGATATACATACATACGAATATCTACATACAATATACATAAATATAAACATGGATACGGTCATTTAATTTTAATAAAAATTAAATTACATTAATCAAATGTCGATAACTTGATAATGTTCCAATATTAATAATGTTGAATAGTAAAAGGATAACATTTTCTTAAATTTTTACTTTAAGCCACTCACTATGAAATACCTGGGTCATCGCAACGATTAAAGCAAATATTTTTTTGAAATTAGAATCTTCGGTACTCGGACAAATGTTGTCATTATGTAGAAGTGTAAGCAATCTCCAACTCTTAAATAATCGACTTAAGGGTACATATTTTTAAATCGAGTCTTACTCTTATTGCCGACCTTGGCACGCGATCCGACCGTTGTTGCGAGATTCCTTCAATTATGTCTCGACACTGGCATAGCTGGTCCGACTTTTTCCACACTGGCAATACCGATCAACCTTTAACCAACTGGTAACACTGGTATTTGCCGCGTGGCAAGCTCATTAATTTTTCGAGGGAGATATATGTTAACGATTTCATATATCCATTTTAAATTAAATAATTTTTCATAACTCCAGATTACCATTAACTTAACAAGTTAAATTGATCTGTGAGCAGAATGAACGGAGTGTTATGTACCTATCCGAGGGTCCAAGGGTATCAATGAAACAATTCAAAGAAAGTATAAAAAAAATATGTTTATTGCAAACACTTATAACATTCTTCAAAGAATCTTAATAGCGTGATTCAGCCGCCTGATCAACGCCATCTAGTTATTGATGAAAGAACTACATGCAGACCTTAACTAACATCAAACAGCTCCTGACGGCGGAGTAAAGAATATTGTATATGTCTTTATAGTGTACACGGATCAGCCAGTATCATCAGCATCACCGCCGACGCGGGACAAGATCAACGGTGAAGAGAAGGCGAGATCACGGCGAAGGGATACCTGGGCCGAGCCCACCACCACACCCTCGACCGAAGAAGGTATATTAATCTTAAGATTGACTCAATAAACTTTTTTCAATCAATAATTATTTCAATCGACAAATTAAATTAAATTATCAACTATTATCAACAGCTGTGAATGCCGTGCGTTCACCGCTACTTCACCAACAGCATCAACAGTATGATGAGCAACTGAGGGATATCGCCGCGTCACTCACCAGGCCTCGATCACGTCGTGCATTGCCGCCTACCCTGGAACGTCCTACGAGGTTACCTCCGCCCGATCGACTTCCGGTTAGGATTTTTTTACACATCTAATGGAGTTACCGGCATTAACAAATATAGTATCCGATTTTATTTTGCTAATTTTTTTGCAGGCACGCGGAACACCGGATGGTGGTGTACCAACAGAAGAAGGTAGCTCGAGCTCCATAAGTGAGGGCAGCGAGCCATCCGACGCAACAGAAGCTGTAGAAACTGCAGAAACAAGTCGAGTTGAACTTCCTGCTGAAAGATTGCTGCACGCGAGAGCAGGGTGGTTACAACGTCGGGGACCGGGCGGCTGGTCGAGGCATTGGTTTGTGCTCCGAGGAGCTGCGTTACTGTACTTCAGAGATCCCCACGCAGAACATAGAGGCTTAATGGATGGAGTTATCGATTTGAGTGGAGTCGCAAGGGTTGTGGAGTTGAGCACATCTTCTAGCAATGGATATGCTTTTGAGACCGAGGTATGATGTAATATACTAACAATTTATGCAACATTTTTTTTCTCCCTTACAGTATAGTTTCTGACCTATTTTTGTTTATTACAGACTTGGGATGGAAAACATATAGTTCTATCGGCCGTCACAGCAGGCATCCGATCCAACTGGATGTCCGCTATTCGAAGAACAGCTGGTTTGCCAGATACTGGACCATTGTCTTTAATCCTACGTGAAGATTGTATAGATCAGGCGTCGGAGTCCTCGGCCTCTCCCGTTACCCCTGTAACACCAAATACTGGAAAGTCTGCACCCTTTTCGTCTGATGAAGAATATAGGACGGCGTCTGAAGGCGGTCGAAGAGACAGTGCAGACTGGGGTGATATGGGACCTCAATTACCACCCTCTCCGATCCTTAACAGAACACCAATTTCAAAAGTAAAAGAAAAAGTCCGAGCAAGAGCTTTTCACCAAACAACACTCAAAGCTGACATAAAAAGTGACAGAGATGAGACAGACTCGATTAAAGAGAAAGAGCTACCAGTCGATGAAGTAGATGAAAATGAAAAACCGAACGAGCCTAGAAAGCGTAGCTATGTTTCGACAATAGACAAGCAAACCATCGAAATTGACGACCTTCGCAAACAACTCAAACTAGCTTTAAGCGACGTCAATGCTGCCGAATCTGAACTAGCGAGGTTACGTAAATTGAAAGCAGAGGCAGCTTTGCGAGAAAAGAAAATGGAGGAACTAGTGATCACATTGCAAAACAAAGAAGAAGAATTATCAGCGAGAACAAAAGAAGCAGAAAATTTAGATGCCATTAAAGAACTTTATAATCAAGATAAAAATATGTGGGAAAATAAATTAACCGAGACACAAAACTTCCTTAAAGAATCTACTGAACACTGTGAACTGTTAACGAGGCAGTTAACATCGGCTCAAGAGACTATCAAACAACTACAAAGAGAACTTAATGAACTTAATGAAAAGCTTCTAAAGAGTGTCAGGGAAAATGACAATTTATATAATAGAATCCGTGACTTAGAAGGGCGCGTAACAGCAGAATCACCAGCTAAAGAGAAAAGAATGAGTATTGGCTCTCTTAGTGACCTCACAAACCTAAATCAAGATCTTAATTTAGAGACTTTAGAAAAAAACAGACTAATTGAAGAATACACAGATTTGCGATCTAGGTTTATTAAAGCTATCCAAGAAATAAAGGCAATGAAGAAGGAATTGCGTGACTCTCATAGTATGTATGATGAACTGGAAATAACAAATATGAAATTAAGAAATGAAATGAAACTACGGGAACAATGCAGTAGATCCGAAATAGATCTGATGGCAGCTCGTATATTAGATTTAACTCAAAAATTGACAGCTTCGGATAAGCAAGTCCGCACATTAAAACACAAAATTCAGAAATCAGAATCTAGAGAAAAAAGACGGAGTTTATCATTAAAAGGAAGGGAGTCATTTACTCTAGGCAAAGAGGTTGAAGAAAAGTTGACAGAGCTAGAAAATAAAATCACATTATTAGAGTCAGGTGAACCTGTTCCTATTATAAACTCCCCTTCGAAGAGTGGATCTCCTGCCAAAGAAAAAGTATCCAAAACAGACAGTGTTACAGATGAAAAGAGAATGAAAAGATTGGCTGCAAGACTAAGACGAAAGTCACTCGATAGTGCCACAAGTTCAGAACCTATGAAGATGCTTGTACGACTAAGTTCACTTGAAACGAAAGTAGCTTCAGCACTAGAAAATCGTCCAGATTTAACTAACTCTTGTGAGTCTTTAAGTCAACAAGCAACGAGATCGAGTGAGAGTCCTATTTTCAATGATAGCACGGAAAGTTCCACGATAGGCACACAATCGCAAAGGCATCTACTAGATAGACTACAGAGTCTTGAAAATGTAGTAATACATTCGAGAACTAAAGTAAATGAGTGCCTTTGTCAAATGAGTGCAATGCGTGCTGCAAAGTCAAGAAGATCACCATCGCCAAGCTTAGAGAAGAAATATAGCATGAAGGCGATGGAGAAATGCTTAACGGAAGTCAGTAAAAGATTACAGGAGTGTTTCGATAAGTGTGTCATAGATGCTGAGCAGAACCACGAAGACGAAGTTAACGATAGCGTTGCACAGGTGGTCGTACAGCTTGAGGAGCAGCTAAGAACTAAGCTCTTAGAAATATCTAAAAAGAAAGCAGCACTCTATGAAGCAGGAGAGCTAACGCACAGAAAGAGTTTAGAAATCCTGGCAGAAAAGCTAGCGTACGAGGCAGTTCTGGTCAGCAGGATCCAAGAGGCTCTAGAATCCTCCAACGGGAGCAGATTCTTCGCTAGGTTAATAAAGTCTGAAATAATCGAAACTAGTCAATTAATCGATAATCTTAAGTTTAAGATGAACGGCGACAGCGGTAAGAGCGCAAACGGCACAAAAAGTTCGCTCGACTACCTGGCGAGGATACTTTCGCGCAAGATCGACATTATGAACAACTCGAGGGAAACCAAAGATTCGAGAAAGTCAGAGCTCATAATACAGAGCGCGGATTTAGAAGCATTAAAAGCTTCACAGAGAGAGGTCGCCGAGGCCATCGACAAATACAAAACCGACAAGCTGGCGGAATTGTGTTCAGCGCTAGCGGCTGAGACGCTCAGCTACGCGACGCCGAACGATAGCGATTTCGAGCAACAGAAAGCCAACATCGAAGCGGCTCGCGTACGAGAAGCATGGGCGGCAGCGCGAGATGCTCTCGGAGCCGAACTAGTCCAAGCCGAGGTCACGCGAGCGCTCGCTCGCGCAGCTCAGCTCTGCGAGGGACAACTAGATCAAGCCCGCCGAGGTCGACTCACCTTGACTGCGCAAGACCGATCGGATCTGGAACTGTGGTGGCAGGCAGCTCACGATCACCTCCGTTGTGAAATGGACGCCGCCGTAAGGGACATCGCGTCGCGCTATCGCGAGTGCCTCGCCAGCTTCACCAACGACCGCCGCAAGGAGGGCTCCCCGGGTCTCGACAGCCGCGCGCCACTGCAGCAGCTGGCCGAGGTACTCGCCCAGAAAGCTCTGGTCGACGCCCGAGTAGCGGTCGTTGAGGGCACATACCGGGCCTCACAACCACACGATGTAGCCCACCGGGAGAACACCATCTCCTCGCTGGAAGCGGACCCCACACAGGAGGCGGAGTTCGTGTACCTGTTCCAGCATTTCTCGAACGAGTGCCGAGCGCTCTTCTCCAGTGACTGTTCGAGCAACAGTGAAGACTCGATGAAGATCGGCGAGAGCCTCGAAAGGGTGGAAGCGGCAGTGGCAGCGGTGCAACGGAGGCTAGGCGGGGAGCCAGAGGACGAACCCAGGGAGGCAGGAGGAGTCCTCGAGCGGATCGAGATGCTAGGTCGCCGCGTGGAGGCGTTGCAAGCGTTGGCCCCGTGCCAACACTGCAAGAGGCTTCAGGAGGCTCTCGATCGGCTGGCGGCAGAGCGGGCACGGGGGGAGTGCGCGTTAGCGCAGCAAGCGAGCGCACTAGCAGCGGCGCGACGAGCGCGTGCACAGATGCAAGCCCAACACGAGCGCGAGCGGGCGGCCTTACGCGAGCGCGCACGCACACTGCAACGGCGATTGGCCGCGCTCGACTCCGAGTACTCCGCGCAGCTTGACAGCCTACGAGCGGCTTATCAGGTTAGATTAGCGGGATTAGTTTTGCATTTTGGGCAGAAGAATTGACGTAGACAGGAGTGTGGTCTGGCATCCACATTTGAGCAATATATCCTGGTCGCGTCAAAAAATCTTTAACATTCCGAATAGCAAGATATATGATAGAACAAGATTAAATTTCAATGTCTGCGGTTCTCTATGAGATTAATTATAAATATTCGGTCTACTAACAAATGTATAAGGATGTATAACAAATGTATATGAGTGAACCCTCCAACACATTAGGTCATTATCAATCACTTCAGATTGCAAAAACACATTTAAAGATGTAAAAAATATATAACAAATGTATGGTGTGGTATTGCAGAGCGCGGTGGCGGCGGACACGCACGGCGACGGCTTGCGCGCGCGCTATCAGCAGGAGATTGAGCAGCTGCGTGCGTTGTGCGAGAAAGGGCTGCTGGCCATGGAGAGCTCGCACCGCCGCGTCGTGCGCGAGATGGAGGACAAGCACCGCGCCGAGCGGGACCAGCTCAGGTGACGGACGCTTTTTGTATTAGCCGTTTAGTGTGTATTAGCGTATCGTCCCGGAGACATTTTGCGCATTATACGAGGCGTTTCACCGTCACGAATTCGCAGCGTATCATTTCGACGTGCAGCGAAGCACCGCGCTCAGGTGTACGGCAAATTTTTTTTTTCGAACCGGCTTAAAATTTCCCTTTCGGTGTAGTTTAATTTTATGGAAATATCATTGTATATGATGTGAGTTTAAGGTTAAAACAGAATAAAGATGTATTCTCGGACGCTCACCGATATTAAACATTTTGCTACAAGGATTCTCTCATGTACTCTCAAAAAGGCGGTCGATACACACAAATGGTACACTTGAAATAATGTCAACGCAACG
The DNA here is from genome assembly GCA_003671415.1 of Megathymus violae. Lineage (NCBI taxonomy): Eukaryota > Metazoa > Arthropoda > Insecta > Lepidoptera > Hesperiidae > Megathymus > Megathymus violae. Next base: position 17,002,834 of record PDGT01000001.1, read on the forward strand.
GATTAAACAATTTTTTTTATAAAAGAGATCTGAATATAACAGTTATGTATTAAAATTGAAATCAATGAAAATCGTTATGACTCTTTTGTGGCAGTTTCGAGTGAATTATGAATTTTACATTTTGCTTCTTCGCCGACCCGCACTCGAGAAAACCCTCGGGGCCTTACCGCTCATCATAATGATCCTTTACTCCCCGGTGACCAGTCTCTCGTTCGCCTACGTTAACTGACATTAATCGGCGTTCGGCTCCCGCCGCAGGCTGGACAAGGAGCAGGCGCTGGCGGAGGAGACGCGCGCCACGCTGGCGGCGCTGGACGCGATGCGCAAGGCGCACGAGAGCGAGGTGCGCCGGGAGGTCGACAAATTCAAGTCGGAGTTCCTCAGCCGCTGCGCGCACGACGACCTCGGACAGCTCAGCTCGAGGCACCAGTGAGTCGCTGATGCATTTCGTTTATTAAAATTCAACTATATGATACAGTTACAGAAACCCACTAAAGAGCTACGTTAGCAAATTTAACTTGTCTGTGCTCGGTTTAAGTTATAAATCGTAACAAGAAATTCGTGGTACTGTGTTAAAATATTTCTGTTATTCTATATATCACAACTTTGTGCGTAACGACGGTTGCAGGCAGGAGATGGAGGAGATCAAGCGCGAAATCCTCTCGCTGTCGGAAAAGTACTCGGTGAAGTGCGTGGAGTCGGCGCAGCTGGAGGAGCGGCTGGCCACTGCCACCGCGCAGCTCGCGCACGCGCGTAACCACATCATGCAGCTCGATGCCAGGTACGTATACCTTCGATGTCGAAACCAGATATCGTTCAAATACAACTATCATAGTAGCGTTTATACAAGATATAAGATGGATGTTCGGTTTTTATGTAAAATAAGAGAAGATACTAGTGCCCACGCTGGAGTTGGGTTATTTTTTATAAATCTCCACCAGCCCCCCCTACATTGACAATCGTCTTATTCCATAAAATGTCGTATCGCAACAACGAGTTCAGTTCTGAACGTGACCACTTCAGTCACCGCCCAATGATCTATGCAACATATTTACAACGAACGTGTACCGAAGATAACAATCAATGAGATTCGATCGAGACAAAAATACCACTACAACGGACGGTGTGTCGGTCGGGTTGCAGGAACAAACAGCTGCGGGCGCACATTGTGTCGGAGGCGAACGACATGAAGAGCTCGGAGTCGTCGTCTCTCGCGCAGCTCGTCGAGGACGCGCCGGTACGTCGCGTTCCGCTCCCGCCCACCGCTTCACGCTTGCATGGTTCACGCGCTGCACGTAACACGACCTCGCGTCACCGTTCACTTCATTTATGCGCTGCATCACCGTTGCCAGGTGTATAATATATGTTCACACGATGCAATTACACGTACGTCACCGCGTAGATCGTCGTGTTTTGCCGGAAGTGCACTTATTTTGTAAATATTTTTTATTGTTTTTATATCGACTTGGTTAATTGTAGATCGCACGAATTGAGACCGATACGCTTGACGAACGCCCAGCATCCGTAACAACACCCACCGAAGGCTTTCTTAACATATATTGTTGTATGCCATAAACCGATATAATATTTATTCATCGTTCATTAGATCTCGTTTAATTCATAGAAACACAAATTTTGCTTGAGCACAACATAATCGAGACGCACAAGCAAACGCCTTTTGATTTATTAAGGTACTCTTAATGTACATGGAAATGTACGTTTCTCTTTAAAACCACAACTGTACGTATACAGATTGATGTTATACAGTTAAATATATTTAATTTAATTTTTTCTTAAAAGTTTCTAGTTGAAATTGTTTGAAGTACATTTCACTCCCGCCTTAAACGAAACCGAACCCTCGTCCTTGTGTAAATAAGAGCTAAATTAGCGTACATAACCTCAATTGTTGCGATCGGTACACTACGTATGGTACATGTGCGGGCACTAACAGCATGGGAGGGAGGCGCCGCTGTGGACGCACCTGCGACAACTGGCCGCTGCGTGGCGCGGCGCTGCACCAGGTAACGATCCAAATGGAACACCACCTTTACACCCATACACCCTTTTCAATTTGAAAGAACGTGCAGGAAGATGGCATGGAGAGTAACGCTGTTTTTATATTTAAATTTTAACAATTACTATTACAGTATGTTATTCGTATATTTTAGTGATAAGTTTATTTAATTCGCGTCTACGTTCTCCGTGCAAACTGTCTTGGACGTTCTTGTGAAACACACGGGAGCATCGGACACCGCAGTGGACCCATCGAAAGCAAAGCTCAGCCTCAAAGTTTTATATTAATTTATGTTCTGGGAGAATTTATTTTAAATCTTAAGTTAATTTGCTGACGTCGAACTTAGTCTAAGCTATTTTTATTATCAAAATTCAACGAACAAATAAAAATTATATTAACAAAGTACAGTTTTTGTTAACGATACGATGCCTAATATAGTACGGTGGGACGCAACTGGCAAGCTTGTATTTTGGTGTGACTTTAAAAAAATTATTGAGGTCAATTCTATCCATAAAAAATATATATTGTTTATTTAATTAGAATTAACTTCAATAATTTTCTTATCTGCTCGTAAACACGAATTCGTTTGTGTTCACGGTTTTAAGACACGTCGTTGTGCGCGTGACAGAGTGCGTGCATGCAGTCGCGCAACGAGCAAAGTAAATTTTTCGTTAGACGTTCCCTTGTGGAGTTAACATTGTAAAAAACGATAGTCATACGACAGATCACCGAGCACAAACTAGTCGAGTATATCTACTGCTTCTGGGGAAGGGAAATATAATGACGATGGCTAATTTCTGCTGGTTTTCAACAAATACCATACCATATTGAGAGTAAAGTGGTAAATTCAATATGAAACCAATAAATGTTTTACTTCGTAATAACTAAAAACAGTAGGTAGTGATTACTTGGTGTATGAGTAAAATTTACTATAAATTTAAGTTATAGTCGGTTATTTCGACTGCTCCAGAAGAGTCTAATACAAAGGTCAAACCAATTCGTTTCACGTCTAGAACCATGGTATAACACTGTGACTCAAATGAATAGATTAAATCAATGTGCACATGTTACACAATATGATCGTCGTTGGCCCTATTTTGCTCCTGTTCAATACCTAATACGCAAGAACTTGCCAAGTGTTTTAATTACCGTTTATGAGTATCAAGTAGTAATTCAGTTAAGTTTTATATACTTTGTAAATATCATTTACGACACTTCAAAATCTGGCCAATCAAATCTAATGTACATATTTAGTGAATTTACGCACTCGAGCACTATATTACTTGATTATACTGTATTTTCTTCATCAGTAACTACGTTGAGAGTGTATATACATGTGTTGTGGTGTAGGGGAAGTCGTTGCGATCGAGTCCGCTGGTGGAGGCGCGCGCGAGGGGCGCCACCCCCAAAATGCAGTTCGCGACCACGGAGACCACCAGGAGCCTGCAGCTGTCGCCCGTGCAGGTGCCCCTCCCCTCCACTCCACGCCCCTCGACACTGGACGCTCCCTAACAACGTGACTTAACACAATCTGTCGTTCTGCTGGTCGTATATTCACTTTTACACGTGTGCTCGGACGAGAGCGCTAGTGTTCGTATGAATTTTCAACATCTTTCACACTGTCAGCCCAACCTTATCACGCTATGTAAGCTACGTGGGTAGAAGATCAATTTCCTTTATCCGGCCGGTTAAGCTGCGTCGCTTCGCTCAACGAACAATGATTTGATGAATGTCATATGAATTAATTTTCATGGGATTCATGTTGATGAAAATCCAAATGGAGTTTTGACAAGGGATTCATAGCCAGTGTATTTATTGTATATGATGTTAACGTTTTCTTATACACAGAATTGAAGCCGGCGAGACGCTGCACGCCGGGCGGCTCGACGGCTTCGCCGCTCGCCGGCATGGTCGCCGAGCGTAAGAAGCGCTTCGAGCTCTAGCGCGAAACCCGACCTTATCGCCGCGTCGCCGCGCGACATCGTTATCGGGATGACGGACCCGACCCCCGTCGGCTCAGGGAAGAATCACCCCCAAGCGGCGAAACACAAGGTCGGGTTTCGCGGGTTTCGCCCGCGAGGACCGCACCGGCCCGCCGCATCCCACCACGCTAGCACCTGGCCACTTTGCTTGTAGCGTACCGTCTGTACACCCGCGTGTTAGCGATGTAATATATATAACCGTATAGACCCGCGTATTTAATGTTTATTAATTATTAAAAAAATGTTTATTGCGGTAGTTGGAAGGTATTTATGGATTTATCGATCAAATGTATCCTTTATTAGTAAGAGGCGAAAGGCGGTTTAACTGTATCGTAAACTAATAGTACTGACGTTAGCGCCCCTATATAAATAGTTAAGTTATTACTAAGACCAAATATGACCTTCCTCCATGAGAAGTGGCCACAACTTTTAACTCCCACCCACCACGAACGTGTACATAACTTTGTTTGCGATGTTTTATTTACTTAATTTTAATTAACTTTTAGAGTGTATATTGATTACCGCTCTTCGGCACTGTTTATTTCTCCTAACGTGTGATCTATGTATTTTTTTCTGAGGCGGAATGCGCCGCGCCATAGGACGAGCTTTTACGACTTATACGTCCGTATAATTACCGTTCGCGATTAATCCCGCGTTTTATGGCATGTTGTCATATAAAAGTATATTTAATATAATTATTTTATTTGACAAGACGTGACAGTGCGGCCCTCCGGGCTCTCCCTTCGCTCGTCCGACTCGCCTCTTCGGTTAGCTGTATAAGATTCGACTTGTAAAAAAGTGTAACATTGTGTAAATACTAACTGCCCCCGTCTGTAGTGACAACGTTTTCTAGTGCACGGTCTGCCCTGTCCGTTACCTTGTAAGGAGTTCGTTACCAAATATTTCTTATTTATGATTTACGACGTTCGTTGGAGACACAGCTTTATACTTTCCTGGAAGGATTTTTGACTGCTTTCCTGGAAGGATTTTTGACAACACTTGCTCCTACTAATTCGACACCCACCGTTGTAGAGGTTACCGGACGCCGGCCGCCGGGCGTCTGAAAATATTCTATCGATATTCACGACCAGTATACATTTTATCCACGTGAAATATCGTTTTTCGTTCATGCAGTAGTAAATTCTGCCTGTAACTATTTCCGGTATATTCAAGTAACGTTCATGATAATATAAAGACGCATTCGTTTCGTCGAAAAATATCGAATGAGAAACAAAGTTTTTGTGAATTGAAACAATAAATATCGTTTATTTTGTTTAACATATCTGGTAACCCCAGCCGCGGGTCGAGCGGGACAGTGCATCGCTGTGTCTCTTTAGATTAAGATCCCTTGTTTATTATTTTTGTAGATTTATATACAGATAGACTCACATTATATTGTATGGATACGGGAGATGCTACGTATTGAGTTTAATATTTTCGTCGGCCCGGAACGCGCCGTGTTACAAAACGTTCTACCATTGGACACCCGAAAGACTGTCCAAGCCGTGACATCACAATGACTATCGACACGAGTCACCCTGACGCCGCCGCGTGTTATTTTGTTACCATGTTTCCGACCTGGGCATTCACCTGTCTTCCAGCCTCACCTTGTCTTGTGTAGTTGCACGCCGCGGAGCCGCGACGTTCGCTCGTTGCTCAATAATGTCTAGCTTCCCGTTGGGTTATAACGGTATCTACCAAAACGGATAAATACGTCTGTCGGTGTGACGTCCGCGGCCAAATTTATAGGGGTCGTCGGCGAAGTCGCGCCTCCGAAGCGTGTGGCGGATGACGAGATCCCTAGTGGATGAAAATGTACATGGTTCAGACGAGACTTCTGTTGGATGCGTTCGGTGCACTTTTCGCAGACTCCCAGCGTTTCCCAGTTATTTAATTTAAAAACAATTACAATTTGTACGGAGCCGCGACACGTGCACCGGAGCGTGCTCTGCGTGTTGCGCGCGCACTTCGCCGACGCCCGCACTAACGTTATAACAACATCTCCCCCTATGTTTTAATCGAAGTTGTAAAGTGTTGGTTTATATAACAAAGATTTTTTAAAATAAACTACTTAATACAACAGCGTCGTTTATTCCGAGCCCCGTACACGAGTGCAAGATATCGATGAGACACATACAAAACGTCCGCCCAAAATGTATGTAACGATGCTACTGATGATACGTAACTCATTACTCGTTAATGATTATGTCACCATAAAACATGTATGTATGTAACATTCGTTAGACAACGTGATTAAAATTAACTATAATAAAGTAAAAAGTGGATATAGTTCAAGCGGCGCCCGGCAGGGCCGGCCAGTACATAGTTCCAACAGTGGGCTTTAGACGTGCATGCAGTACTCATGATTGTCACAAACTAAAAAAAAAATCAAGCATTTCAACTGCATATGTACCCGTAGAACATATTTATGTGTTTTATTTACCTTACAAATTACATTTTAATGACAAGTTTATATGTTCTGTAAACTCTAAAGTGGATCTTGAAGTAACAATGGTGGATGATGATGGAGCACAAAAACTACGCGTACGTCAAAACGGTCGACGACTAGTGGCAGTAGTTGTCACGACATTATCATTACTTATCCACTTATTTACAATATAAATATGTCGCAAAAAGGAACTCTCTCAGAGAGACATTTGGATTCGTGCTATGTTGCAAACAAAACTACAAAAAAAATGGTTCGCCACAATTACCTACAATAAATCAGCTTGTCGACTCATAACTCCCTAGTCCTTCACCGTTCACTGCCGGGTGCGACAGTGTCTGACGCCAACTCGCCGTGAAGTCCATCGAACTGTCAAAATATGTATTAGCAGACTTAACACGCATAATAAGCGAACGTGAAGAACTCGAGCGTTCAAAATGCTCTAACCTCCGTTGCGAGGCGATTTTTATACTTCCATCACCGGTCACACGATATTTCACTATCACAATCTTAACAAGTTCTTATTATTTCCGCGTCGACTCGCCTCACAGCTGTATCAGTGGCTTGTCGGC
>PDGT01000001.1:17009866-17033578 GCA_003671415.1 Megathymus violae
CCGCGCACGCCACTCGCTCCGGTGCGCGAGGATCGCGCGTCCGTATTGCGTGTGAATGTCCCGAAACGGTACCTTCTTGCGCGGTAGCTCGGGTCTCACGTTTTCCTTATCTGCAAGCGTATATGAATAATATGTAGTAAAACCCTACTAAAAATAACTAGAGGCTGCAAGACGAAACCAAGGATCGACTAGAACCAGCAATGAGGTGTTCCAATTATGTTTTTATTTTAAAAAAAATTTCGACCAGAGTCATTAAATACTGTACTCTTTCCTAAAATCCTTTACTTTATCCTTCAGCTTGTTAGTAAATATCAAACAAATAAAAATAAATGGAAATCAGTCAACAAGCAGAGGACAAAATGATATTGAACTAAGTGGTCTTTACCTCATCAATAATTTAACAAACATTACAGCCTTTATTATTCAAAGCATTTTCTGAGCTATTACGAAACGTGAAAAGGTCACATCAACCTCAAAGGCTAATAAAATTGGCCAAGATACAGTTGCCAAACCAATAAGCTGCCAAGCCAATTCAGTCATCTATTTATTCAATACACAATATTATAAACTATTTCTAAGAGTAGCATTACTGATGTAACGAGTTAATTCCGAAGACATAGACTTAGGTCTAAGTGGCCTATACCTATTGGCCTATTATATGTAATCCGCATAACTCTACATAAATTATGTAAACACAACAACACTCACGATGCCGGCTGCCCTGTACAGTTTTGGGCTCGCTCTCTGTAACTCTATTGAATGGGTTGTAACGCTGGCCGCGCGGCGGCGCCTTGGGCTCGTCCTCGGGAGGAGTCACAGTCACCAATGCTGCCGCTTCAGCCGCTTCCTCTGCTGCATGTACAAGTAAACAATATTAAAGAACCTGCCATAACTTTTTATCAAACTATTCATAGATTATTGATTAAAGTTAGCAATAATGCAACTCGATTAATCAAATTAATCATATTTGGTGATTTATGATTACTGATATTTAAACATCTATCTGACTGTGGCTATAATTTTAGTCTTACCCATAAATTAATTAAATATGTAAACGATATTAGGTGATGATAAAAACCTTGAGCCTCATCTAACTGTCTCTGCAACTCTGCCACCATCAGCTTCATGTAGTCATAGCTAGCACATGCTAATGCCTTCATCCAAGCCTCCATGGAGGCCTGTGAATTAGTACATAGGAAATATGTGCGGCCGCCTTCACAGTGGAACACTATCTTGAAGCTATAAGACTCTTCCTCTGTTAGTTCTGTAATTAAAGTATGAGCTCATTGGAAGAATGTTTAAGTTTGTTGCTGCTGGAATGGAATCAATTGTACATTCAAAATGTAACTAAGTGCCAGCGGATACTTGTTTGGAAAACTGTAAATGCTCATGAAATCAGTTTTAAATTGAATTTTATTCATATCCTTCATATGTATCACTGTGAATGTTGGAAAAGGTGACACTATTATTATTAATATTAAGCCGTGCGTTCTGCCGTTGTATACACATAGACATTATACATATATAGGTCTCATTTGAATGTGGACACAGACTTGCGAGGATAAACAGACAAAGCATTCCACAAGTGAAAGTTGTAGTTTGTCTCTAGCGAGCACTACCTTAACAAAAATAACATAAAAAAACTGTTTTAGTATTATAACTATTACTTCTGTGTAGCAATTTATTAAGTAAATAATTCAAACATCCAAGAAAAACAAAATTCAGACTTATGACTTTACCAATAGTGCATCCTTCAAGAATGATCACACCCACGGGCTCCTTGTCTCCGTTTTTATCAAAGTAAAAGAGAAGGTTTCCCTTCAACGTGAACCAACGTCGCTGGTAACTTTTGCCAACTTCGCCGCGCATGTCTAGCCAGCCCTCACGGTCTACGGGGGTGGCAGACGATGCGAAAGCACACAAATTCTTTTCATTTATCTTCATGTTTAATGTGTATTATTATAAATAACACGAAGATACACAGCTAAATACTACTAAGCTAAGCATTTATGTCATTTTGACAATCGGTGTCATTAGTGTATAATAATGTACTCTGTGCATTAGTGACAGGACGTCAATAAACAATAACCAGCGATATCGATTGATAGGAGACGATGTCTTGTACTCGTTACTGGTATGGGCACCGGCAACGTTATTAACATTTTCATTGGCTTACAAATTATATGTTGTAAAAATAAGAATATAGAACCTCTTCCTATATTGAAGTCGGTTAAAAAATTTTGAATCGTTACTTATATATATAGATGTTAGTATTATAGTTCATATTATATAATCAAATCAAAGTGCTTTTAACTAATTGATTCCGGAGTTTGGAATTAAGGAATATATTAAATGACATCATAATTATTTGATAAGAAAATATGGATTTAAGATATATAAAATAAACTTGTAAACACAGCCATCGGCACAAAACTTCAACCGAAATCTGAAACGTTATTAACAGCAATTTGTCTGGTCCATGAAAATAATGTCTTCATTGAAATAAAAATATACAATGGAGAATGTCATTTAAAACGGCTTAATGAATTATCATTTTCCATATTTGCAGTGTGGAGGTGTACATATTGTACTTTTACACATTCATGTTAAACAATATTATTGTTGTTAAAATGAAACCTAACAACCTACGAAACTTGTAATTGTATAGAAACAAAGCAGTTCGGTTAATTTAACATTTAATCTTGAAATCTTTCACAGCCAAAATTTTTCTCTTACAAAATGTAGTGTTTTCTTAGTAAATTACACATTTGCGACCTGTAGAGTAGCAACAATACATGGAGAGTCATCAAATGAATAAGTAGGTATAAAATAAATTGTGTTATGACGAATCATATGAACTAGTGTGAGTGAAGTAGTGGTTTGCACCGGAGCGGAATCTGGCGGACAGGTGAGATTCACCGATGATTTGCCGATCTCCGGAGATTTACCGGTGATATCCGGTTAAGAAAACCATTAATTTCAAAATATGTTTCTATTAATTGAAAAAAAAAACAATGGGTGATCGGACTTCAACGTTATTTCTATACATATTATAAAGATAATAAATTCTGATATTGGTTCAAAAAACATAACATATCAATTGCATCGTGGCGCAACATATTTCTTCGATCATTTAATACACGACCCGTCGCAAAAAATACTCTCTCAGACCGACCAGAAGTTGCTGGCACAGCTAAATATTGGAACGCTATTTCGTCGCTATTTTGAACCACATCATCCCAATTATGATTGTTATGTGGAAATTGTGTTTCCGTGTACATTTTTATTAAGTTGATTGCTGTGGCTGACGTCATACCTGCATTAGTGGGATTCTTTTTTAAAAATCCTTGCAAATCTGGGAGACCTATTTCGCTTGTACTTGCCATACTTAACGTATCTATGTCTGTGGCTTGGGTTACGTTTCTGACTCGGATAATATTATTAATTTCTGCCGTCACGGCTTCTTTAGCAGCCATTTATTATTCAATTGTCTGAAGGTATTCCTGAAAACGGGATGCAGTATAGTGGATATGTGGCAAACAGTTCGAGATTCGTAATCAAATAAATGATCGTTCATACTTTCTTTCAGTGCTTGCAGAAATATTGCACCAACTGTTGTGGAGACTGGGTCATAAACTTTGAATATTATAGAACTGTCCGTTTATTAGGTATTATCAAACTAGAACTAAAATCACTATATCTTTTAAAATATTTTCTTCCTCTGGGCTAATTATATCAGGTGTTTGGGGCAGTTTTCTTTGTGTCGCGGTTATACTGTCAATTAAATTTAAAATTCTTTTTATCATACAATAAACGCTATTCCAACGGATTGAAACTTCCTGTATTAATTGTAATGGTTCTACATCTGGATTTCTTTCTTTTTGTTCTTTGCGAAATGTCAGTATTTAAATATTAGATTTTTTGAAATATTTAACAATTTTTTTGCACTTCTCTATCAAATCAATTAATCCAGGAACCTTAAAGACATATTCTACTACCAAATTTAGAGTATGTGCAAGACAAGGCACGCTACGTAGTCCTAACGTACGTACGTAGACGGGAACTCAAACTGAAAAAGAAAAAAATGATCATGCTCATTGCAACGAATAAATGAATGAATTGAACCACATAAACGGCCAAGAGCGTTTTGAGTTGATGACTGAAATAATTAATCTCATTCGAACGAAGCAAATCAGTAAATAAATGAGAAGCAACCATCAGTATCATAAGAAACTCATCTTTAATACATCAACAAATTGTAAAGATTATATAAAATATAACAAATTTATGCCATTTACTTGTTAAATTATAGTAACAGTGCCAATTTTTTATATAGGTATACCAGAAATGTTTTCTCATTTAACACATTTAATTATACTCGTCAGATTTTATTAAACAGACAGATTAGTGCACTTTATGAGATTATTCTGTCCTCCTGGCCTGATGCCTAGGAGGGATAATTCCACATTACAGCATGTTTCCATAAACCATTAGCTGATTAAATAGAGTTAGGTACCGGCAATATGCTAGTTCAGTAACAACGTTGCTATAAACTAAATGAAATCCACAATTACACATGGAATGGATAACAACAAAAAAGCGTGAACTGCACCTCAGGCCTCAGTCCACAACTTGTGTATGAGTAGGAGTTGTAAACCGGTTAGCAGATAAATTCATTTTGAGCCTCACCTTCTTCCTTTTCAAAATATTATCTGTGAAAATGCGAGTGGAATAAAAAACAAACAGCCTGTGATTGATTCCAGCACGGGCCTTATTTTTAGCTTGTTATGACTGGATTTCAATAATTTAAAAACACAATGAAATGCGTTAGTCGTACAGGCGGGAAGATATGTACGGATGGATACTCGCCGATTCCTACACACAATTACTACGCACGCTCTCTAAAATGTACCCTGTAGAAGACTATCCTTGAACTCGATGAATGTTCGAAGATACTTTAACTCCCAATAGTTGCAGATGGTCAGTGCACGCAAGGACACATTTTGAAAGTAGGAGCCAAGATGAATGAGTACCTCTTGATGGTGAATGAACAACCATCGACGAGAACATGGAGGAACCGTTCTCTCTAAAAGTCCTTCAGCCAACTAATAAAGCCAGAGGAAATACCATGATGGAAATACTAGGAGGAAGATGGCAAGCACTTCCCCGTTTTCCTCGAGGGCCTCACCCCATAAAGTGAGTGGCATACGCTAGGTCTCCGGCCGACCGATATCGGCGAAATCCGTACTGTTGGTCGCCGAAGAGATTGTTTTGTTCTAGGTATACCATGAGACGCGAAATCAATATATGTTCCGCAATCTTACACAGAATAGAGGCAATTGACATCGATCCATAATTACTAGGAATTTTTTGTCACGGGTTGCACGTTGGCAAGCTTCCAGAATTTGGGCACTATCACAGTCTTAAGAGAGAGGCGGAACTAATGTATTAGCACAATACAATCGCTTGGATTCTGTAAGGAACACTAGCTTTTTTTACGTCTACACATTGCTAGGTCTTGAGAACCTCCTTGTTCGTTACACGGCTAGCATCCAGACGCGAATTTTTGGCAAACAGAACGTGCACAAGTCATAGCTGTATAAGCCAGAGGGCTATCTGGTTTTATCAGTGGAGGCGGTGTGGGCCGACGGAAGTTCGTCACGAAGTACTCCATTTACAGACCTGCTGCTAAGAATATGTATAGGAATGTCGCATCTCATCGCAATGTGCTGACCTATAATGCCATACTTGAAATTGTCTTTGTGGTCATCGACATAAGGCACTCTAGTTGCTTGCTTTACAAGTTGGAGGAGACCAAGCGACATGGCAAAATTCCATGTCGCTCTCCCTACATGATCGGTCTTCTGGTATGGAACAGCCAATCTTAATAACACGCGTTGAAGTCCTTCAGAAAAACCAACTAGCTGTAGGAGGTCGATGAAGGACTTGAGATATTCAAATTACTGAGTTGTCTCGTAGTAATCGTTGACAGCATATGTCATTACGAGCGTACTCGCACACTCCGGCAAGAAGGTGGAAACTGTGCTCAATTGTGTAACCTGGATAGTCTAGGTGCGCCACGCTGGATGGACAACCAATTTTAGTCTCCGACAGCCTGAGCAAGTGTGCCTGCACAGTCTATAGTTGGTGGTGGACTGATGAAAGTTTGGAGTGCAAGCCAAGTGTATTCTTGAAGTACATTTTAAGTGACGGGAAGTGCAGTCGCTGTGGAAGCAAACTATTATTCCCTTTTGCTTTTCATGATCAGAGATAATTATCTATCTAAAATAATTTGTTAATTTATGCTATACACCTATATTGTCCTATCGTCGTCACACGATATTTCTTTTAAAATTATTCTTTCAGTTTCCTTGAAATATTACACCTTAACATGGACATCTTTGATATGTTATATAATGTTATATGTTGTTTGATATAAAACATTATGATCGCAATTCAAGGTTTTTCCATCTCAACAGAACAACTGAAATATTGCTTTGACACGTGTGCTAACATAGCAGCTTGAGACCCTCCGTTTGTTTATGTTCTTTATAGAAAGGTGTCTGAGTAACAGGGACTATTTTCAATCCTCCTTCGATTAGCCTTAAAGTCAAAGATAATCGTAGCGCAGTTCACTTTGACACTTTTAAAACCAAAAACTTTATTAAATTTGTTGTAGTTATCATGAATTAGACATTTTTGTAAAATAAAACAAGTAATCAGTTAAAAATAATCAGTCTTCATTTATTGTTTCTTTTTTAATAAAATCTAGTTTATAGTATAAAAGCAGACATTTATGTGACAGATAAACGTTGGTACTCGGGCCATGGGTGCTAGGGACTTTGTGATGTCATATTTGTGTATTTTTTGTACGTCCATGCCTGTATGCCAAACCTTAACACAGGAATCCTAGTCCGGAGGCGTGAGTGTATAAATGAAACATTTATTCTTTATTATAAGCAAACTAAAAATTATAACTTTGGATATAAAGGACGTCAAATAAAAGGATGCATTTAAATATGTAATATTTTATTCATAATTATTATTACCTATTTTCACAGTTATTTATAAAGTTATATTAATATCAAGTATTACACTAATTTTATTTACGAATTTCAAATGATTGCTCCATTTAGAAAATTTGATTTCCGCCTCAATCATCAGATATGATTGCTTACAAGTAATATCTGACAAAGTGGTAAGGTCTATTTACAATCGTAACCCATGTCCCTAAAAATTGACAAATTCACAAAATAACAAAAAAAGTCAAAAACGAACTCTTAAAAATAATACATTCAACTACGAATCTCTTATTAACAACTGTACAAAATGTTACGAGTGGTTTCTTTAAAACATTCTCCGTCGTCGGCAAAATGGGCAAATATCCAACGGTGTCTCAACCTACTCCCGTCCTATGTACAAAATGTTGTTTTACAAAACAAAATATAAACTATATACAACATTATTAAATATTCTCAAATGCTGTAACACATTTAAAACATTTCATATTCAACTATTCTCATCGGTAAGGTCGCCGAGGAGCCGCCGCAGCAATTCAATAATTTACGTCAACCGAGCGGCACTCTATCATACAATAAATGTACAATTTCCTATCGTCAGTTCACCACATCACAGAACAATCAATGCAGTAAAAAAAATTATGAAGATTTTTAAATAAAAAAAATAACAAACCATATAATTTATTGATTTCATTAGACTTTGTTCAGTATGTCACGCATGTTTAAAGACAGTGTATTTGTAATCATTGATTTTTCATTGGAGAGAACTTGGTTTGTTTGCTTTCGTTGCGGAATGTGCACATTTTGTATATAATCAAAATATAATGGGAAATAATCAGTTATAGTTCAACGCGATTGGTTCATTGATTGATCTTCCCAAGTTGGTTTGTTGGTTGGTTTGTGCCTGTCACACACGTTATGTTAATCTGTATGTATTTGTCGATTCATAAAACACATCATAATAGAAATCAAAAACAAATAAATAGTTATTTCAAGTGAATAAATTTTATAACCACACAATCACGCGCCACAACCTGTCCATATTTACATGGTTTGTCCTGAACACACATGTACATGTTACTTACATTTTATTATCAAAATAGAAAATTTAATAAACTACCAAAACTGTGGGAGATTCGACTAACCAACATTGCTGTTTTATGAGATTTATTTCTATAAACTGCCATATAATTATACAAATGCTAATTCAAGCACAATCTATTGAATCCTTACCATAGCTACTAATAATCTATTGGTGTTACGAATATTGTTTTCTGATTAAACTCTTATCATAAGAAGACGATTTTCATTAACATGTGTAGTTTTAGAATGTTACGCCGTTCTTGCACATCGCCTGCTATGCGGCTGAATAATGGTATATCAGAAAGACTAAATTTACTGTTAACTCAGTGCAAAAATTGGCATAAACTGCCACTGAGCTTTGTTCCCTTGGGTATCAAAATGTACAAGTGTCGACAAGTTGGATTCTAAGGCAATAGTCAATTCGTCTAAAGGTATAATTGTATCTAAAAGTATAAATACACCGGCATTCATTGAGCTCAATAATAAGTATAAAACGATACATTTTTTAAAATAACCAATAAAAATCAAGTATAAAAATAATAAATATAAATTATCAGTGAGTAATTTTTTGTAATACATATGTTGAGACGAACAAAAACCCTGTGAAACAAAACTTATATAACACAGAAAATGGTGGTAAAAAATATCTACATCACTACACAAATATCTAACTCCTTTGGTAATTCATACCGGCTTGCAACATGAAACAATCATATTATTACATAAAATAACAAGGCTAAAATGACATTACAATTGCGATAATCTGACTTGTGACATTCCTAATTGAAAGAAAAAGCATTAAAGACATTGTAACAAGGGATCAAAGTGATTAAGGTATATAAATAATAAAATATATTATATGTTACCGGGTCACAGTTTGTTGTCACACTTTGTTTAGAAAATTTTAATACATGATTGATTTAAAAATCGCTATCAAGATTAAAAAAAAAATCCAATTCTTGTAGCGGATATTCATGTCTAATTCCTCTGCTGAGCAGTAGACTACCAAGATTACAGAAAATGAATTGCTTGCAAAATAATAAAATCATAAAACTTAGGATAAATTAAAGAGTCATATTCATTAAATACATTATATAATAATAAATAACTTGTAAAAGAATTCATATAAAGATTTATTAGAAATTACAATGACAAGATCATAAATAGTAAAAATATTTCTTAAAAGTATGCAAACGCAATAAGAAAGTAATCTTTATTGTCTCTATAATCAATCTAAATAAAATGAGGTTAGTACCAATCATGGAGGGGGAATCATGGAGAGATTGGAAGAAAGTGCAATGGAAGTTTGAGGACTATTCCAAAGGAAGGTTCAACAATGAGGCATGCTTTTACAATACTAAATCTGAATGTACAATGGCTGAAATATATTTTGAAAATGGTGCTAAGCCAAATTGGACCTTCATAAAACTTGTTAACATATTATATTTAACAAACTATTTATCCCGGCTTAATTATTTCCTATTTTGTTATTTTTCTCTAAATAATTTCAACATCTCCATATCTGTACAAGATTGCGTGCGGCACTCGCTCCGCCACCTTGCACTGCTCTGTTCGCTCTATGTATTTGTATTTCCGAACTACATGTAAAAATTATGAGAAACTAAGCAATGTTTAAGTACTGAATTAGTACCTTTATATAATCTATGAATTCTATTAAATAGAAAAAGTACAAAGCACAGAGAATCTCTTTTTAAAATTATACCATGCACCATAGAGTAAACAGAGCAATCTCATAAACAAGACCAACATTTGTTTGCCTATAACAACTACCCTCCCAACAAGCTATCCCTCTTGAGGGATCTACATTCCATACACATACATTCCATAACAACTGTCTTTACCATACAAAGCCCTCTTACTTTAACATCCTACCATATAGTAAATCTACCTAAGTACTGCTGTCATCTAATTATTCTTATGTTTTGTTTGATCAAATTTATGAACTGAAATTGGTGGAATTGCAGATTATTTAAACTAACAATACAAAAACCTGCAGTATGACCATCTTTAACACCTGAAATCTGTATTTATCATGGGAAGCTTTATAATCCATATTGTTGTAGTGACATTTGTATGTAGTATGTATATTTGGATGCATTTTTTTAGAAATAATTCCTTTCACAGTTCAATATATGGATTCTAACAATCTGCATTCCTTGAAACTAATATATCGCTGATATTCACTAAGTGTTGGATGCTAACTTTCAGTTTTGATATTTTTTTTGTACTATATGTTTAAGTTTACCATCACTTTGTTGAAACAAGTGATCTTAATGATTTACGTTATACGCTTGTGAACTCTAATATACTGAACATAAGGATGGAATGAGTCTTTGTACCAAATTAAATGGATAAAAATAAGTTGTCAATAATATGTATACTTGTGTTCTCCTAGTCACTAGGTAGTACATGCTACCTTATAAATATTAGCATGAAGTTAACATCCAATCACCAACTCCAATTTCCTACTTAAAATTAACTTCTGACCTCCTTGGTGATTTCATCATCACTTTTACTAGTCCCATCCTAATCCATTGTCTACGGCGTCATAATATGATTTTTGGATATGTATTTCATATTTTAATGTTATGATCCTATCGCTTAAGTATTAATGTAATGATTGTATTGTAACATAAAACTCGAATAAAAAGAGAAATACCTGGACATTGCGGTTTTCAATAAGGGAATAAATAATCCACCACACATCATTCACATGATGACACCGCAAACATTACTTAACAATCCATGGACTTCACATAATCTTCATCGGCAAGGACACTTCACTCAAATTTGCACTTCACCAGCTCACACTGACACAATCACCAACACTGCTTGTTGGAGCAACCTCCAACAGTTATACACACATGAGAGACTACTTCGTTAGCAGTCTAAGCGAGCGCAGCGGCCGTGTGGTAGAGCTGCATGAGCACTTGCACGTGGAGTGGGAGACAGGACTGCCGGTCGTGAGTCGTGCCATCCAGGGCCAGCCACGATAGCGCGTTGTAGCCTTCGAGCACATACCTGGACAATGTGTGAAAGTAATAGAAAATTTTTCTATACATGTATAAAACAAAAACAGCAGGTATACTCCTATGGGCACCTTCATCCCACATTCATACATATGTTTATGTAGTCTATAATATATATCTAACACACATTCACACTTATTTATTAAATTATGCTTATGTTTTATACACACTACAGACAAATTTACATATCATACATACATGCATATCATACACACCAGCGTGGTGCCAATAAACCCTTTAAATTCTGTCGACGTGAATATTGTTTAGCGGTTTCACTGCTCTCCGCGCCTCATACTCCCCGCTAACGGAAAAGGCCGGCGTGTACGCTGCTATGTTCGTGCTGGCCAAAAAATTTTCGGCTTTCTTTCGTCCCTGGCAACACGAGTGTCGCTTGATCGCTCAATGACAGTACGCTCGCTAGTATTTTCGCTGTGCCCAATTATTGTTTGCTTGTTTCAATGTTAAGATTGTTTCCTGTGCTTTCAATCTTCTATCACTCTTTCTTCTGTCTTTTATGGTAGATATCTTTTGTTGTGTTTTGTGTAGTTATGAATTGTCATTTTATCATTGATGTTGGGATTCGCAATCATTTTCTCGTGTCGCGCTCCCAGCACGACCTACACGCGTGAGTCAGCTCACCTAAGCTACCACCCACGCAAAATTAACTTTTCCCAAACTCTATTATAATAATTACATATATAATTTTTTTAACAAGATAAACACAAGACTTTTCTTACTAGATCAGGAAACTTCACGCCTAATACTAAGGAGCAAAAAAGATGTATAATCACTTTACATATAATAATAATAATACCCATTCTTTAGTTACCTGAGCACATCGGTGGTAGTGGTGGAGTCGAGTGGGTGCGCATGATGATGTGCGCGCTGAGTAAGCGCCGCGTAATCGTCGGCGGCGTGGCCGGTGGAGCACTGCAAGTGTAGCGCGTTCTTGAGGAAGGCAGGGCAGGCGTCACGCAAGTGTGCGCAGCCCGCCCACCACCACGTCGGCATGGCGCCCAAAGGCGCCGTCGACACCAGGTAGCCAAGCGCCAGCGGCTGCTGTAGCACGGAGCCCACTGCCTCCTAAATAGCACATTTAAAAAAGATATTATTTTTATTTCCCTGTGAAAACCAGTACACATTAAGGTGTAAAGAATAATGTTGTACGATTAACTTTGAATACGTAAGTTGTAGCTTGAAGCGCAACTTGTTTCACAGAAGAATTAGACAAAATATCCTACTTCATGCTAATATAATGATATTGTGGGATTCAATCCAAAATTTAAAAGCATAATTCACCGTGTGCGCTTCGTCTCCGTGCGAGTGCCCACTGGCTTGCGTGGCGTGCGCGTGACGCGCGGGCGAGCCTTCACGGCTGGCGGCGTCATCGTCATGGCGGCGCGGGGAGGCGCGCGGGCTGCTCTGGGGCCACAGAAACATGTCACTGAGCAGCGCCGTCATGTTGTCTTCGCCCTCCTCGTCCACCATGTCGTCTAGCCCTAGGAACATGTCGTTCTCCTCGCCGTTCGCCATTGGCTGTTCGAATGGCATTTGGTTCGACTGTAAATAAATTTTCATGCGAAGGATTACTATCTGATATTTTGATTGTAATAAAACACAAAATCCAGAAAAAATATATAAAAACATGTTACAGTTTAATACAATAATATCAATTTAATGTTCTTAACACTTATATAGTGTATCCCGCCACATGCATTTGGTTGTAAACATGCTTCACTCAAATTTCAAGTTAAGATCTGTTTTAAAATTGAAGTATAGAATTAATGTCGTAGATTATGAAAAATTATAATTATGTATGTATAATTATGAAAAATTACGAGTTTTGCAGTTTTTACGTTGTAACCGATAGGCCGGTACACACCTGCGTAGTTGCCGAAGTGGGAAACACCAGTATGTGTGTGGCGGTGACGTCGCGCGGCGTGTGCAGGTGCGACTGGATGGAGGCCTGCGAGAAGCGCTCGTCGGGCGTAAACCGGTCGGCCATGAGCCGCAGGCACGAGTCCGGCTCGGTGGACACTAGACACGCCGACAGTATGGCGGGCGCGCCGTGCGGGTACAGCAGCGAGCAGCTGCCACAGATTTCGCGTAGCACGCCAGACGATCGCTCGAGGTTCTTGCGAGACAGCAGCCAGCTCCAACCTGCACGATGTAGCCTCTGTTTATAATACTACACAAGAAAACAAGCAACTCTAGATGGTGTTGAACTCCCAAAGCAGCTCGTAACCATCCTCAATAGTCCGTATTTGTTTATTTAGGTGGAAATAGCGATAAATTACACACGGCATATAGAATTATACTACAATAATAAATTAAGTATTACGATTGGTCATCTGTTTCTTATGAATCGTCTTTTCCTATAGAGATAATTTTATTAACTCCTTTTTAACAATGTTGCAAGGTGTCATACCTTTGAGTTCCCCGTGACCGATGCGACCCACGCGGCCCACGACAAGCCGCCAGGGTTGCGCCGCCTGGCTCATGACACCCAGGGTGAAATCCATCAGCTTGGTCAGACCCAGTCGCCGGGCCGGCCCCGATCGCCTCCGACGAGATCTGTTGGCACACACGATACACGCGAATGTTACAAAACAGACAACTGTAGATGTACAAAATATAATTTAATATGGCTTTGGATTTTAATGTAATTATAAATAGATTGATAATTATAAATGTATAGTTTTTAGAAAGGGTATGCGTCATATAGATGTAATCGGAAGACGAAATGGGTCTAGAAAGATCTGTATTTTTCTTGTGTCAGAAATAGCCAATAATAGGTGATGGTAACTGTCTACTGAAAATTTAGTGATTTTATTTGTATATTGTTACATGATGTGTTGTGGAGGTGGTTGTATCACCTGGCGGGCACGTGTATGTTAATGGCGGCGGTGTCGAGGAGTTCGCCGCGTGCGTCGGTGGCGGCGGCCAGCAGCCAGCGCTGATCGTGCGACAGACAGTACGCCAGGAACAGCACTGCGGCGCCCTCCCCGCACGCCGCGCCCCACGTCTCGGCTACTTCACGAAGTGCGCGCGGAGGCGCCAGCACCCACGCCGGCGAGAACAGCTTGTAGGCCGCACGGTTTTTCTCCTGGACACATATTTATAACTAAGGCTTTGGTCCGGCTAAAGTTTATCACACGTTTAGACCGCAACGCTCCAGCATAGCAACGGTCTAGAACCATCACATGTAAAGAGAGGCTAGTTGATATCCCGCCCCCAGTTAAGCGATAATTTACTTATCACGATCCATTGGCAAAAAAAAAACAGGTCCCATCAACCAGTGTTCTACGAGCGTGTAAGGTCGGGACTCGTTCGTGCAGAATTTTTAATAAATCCTTTTTTCATATGAAATCCTATACAAAATGCACTTTATCTTAAAGTGGGAAGCGAAAGGAAAGGTTTACGTAATACTTCATTAAAAAATTATGAAAACATGGATAAATCAACAGGGCTGTGAATGTGGAGCAGATCAAATGTTTCAGTGTGGGACATTGTGTGCAATGGTACTTACATCCTTGCTCTCGATGAAGAGATTCGCGTTGGCGGCGGTGCCGAAGCCGGTGAGCGACTTGCCGTTGGCGGCGTGCACGAGTAAACGCCGCGCGCCGCTGAACACGCTGAAGGCCAGAGCGCGCGCGCCGCCCCCGCGTCCACTCCACGTCTCGCACACCCCTTCCAGGGACACTATCTGTAATGTATAGAAATTAACAGTATAGTCGGTATAATCAATTCGATATCCTAAGGTTTACCTATTAACATACGACATATACGCAATCTGTAATACAAACTTAGCAATGCACTATGGGCAATTTTTAATTGTGGGCTTTTCGAACGATTTCTAATTGAACGGATAATAAATGTGTTTGAGTTCTGGAATCTTTCGTTTATAAAATCATCACCAATATCAGAATAGCAATTTTGCATTTTAGAAAGTCTAGTTTTTTTTTACCGTAAGGTGTACTAACGCATACATCAACCGACATAACAACCGATTACAAACCGCATATGGGTATATAATATAAATATTAATTATGGTGTAACATCTTTACCTGTTGCCAGAACCTACTCATTTTCCAGCAGGGGCGTGCGCTCCTCGTAGGCAGAAATGCAGTATATATAATAACTTAAAAACGCTATAATATTTAATAAATAGCACCTATTTGCAAGCATATTTTTGCCAGGCGTTTGGCGACAAACAAGCGGCGCTGCAAAATAATGTACCTAATCAACCGACTCCTGCCGTCGCGCCCCGCATGAGATTTGTTCGCATGTGTGTAGTAATTTTGGTGTCCGTGCACAGTTCGCAAACGCACACACCCATGAATATTGAAAGTCGCGACTCCAGCGGCAGGCTACGGAAGTTCGGCAGTTGTCGGGAGTAATCGAAAATGTTCGTTGCCTATAATCCGAGTAAAAATAATAGGCGGAAATCTAACATTATGCATTTTTGTTTAGTAAGGTTTTATTTGTTTAAATAGCAGAAATGTTTAGTTTCGCAGGGGCCATTTTGCTTATTTCATTTGATAAGCATTGTTTACTATTTCGTTTGCGCCAGTATATTTAGAGTTTTCTTAAAAGATTTTTCATTTTAACATTTAAAAGTGTGTACATTTAACAGTTTATTACTGAGTTTCTATAATAATTGTAGTGATTTGGTTTTACTAGTGCGATTGTTGATTTTTTTTAAATGTTATTTGATTGTGATGTTTGTGTTGAAAATGTGTGTTTATTAAAGATTAAAAATAACAAGTTCTCACAATTGTCATTCAGTGAAAAGATTCAAATTGTGTCTAAAGGTAGGTGTGTACCCGAGTTACAACAATGAAACCAGCAAAAAGGGAATGTAACTCGAAATTTTCATGTTAAAAATTATGAAACGTATAACTGGCTGTGTGGTTGTGTAAACACGATGAAATTATATTGTTTTCCTTGCATATTGTTTAGTAATTCTAGTATAGTGTGGACTAAATAATTTCTATTCCGCGGCAAAGAAGCATATAGAAGCAAGCAAGCATATAGATATAAGAAGAATAATATTTTTATTTCATTAAAATATTATTTCATTTCATTTCATGACCATACAGAAAAATATCTGGAGGCCTGCATAAAATACTTTTGGTCAAGTAGCCGGAACCTTGAATATGTGAAAATTGAAGTTGACTGGGTGAGTAGTTATAATATTTTAGCTTATTATTTTACTCATTAGAATTTCTTCCGCCGCGACGATCGATCGCTGTTTTGTCTGCGTTACCGTAGAAGATGTACATCAATAGTAGTAAATCTAAGACTTGTTCTGTTGACATGGTTAGAGAGTTACTTAGAGATCCGTCACGTGGCTGTGGCTATGCTAAAAATCTATAAAAGAAAAAGTTTTCGTGACCGAGTACTCCGCCGCATACCCAGTGTCATAATCCTGTGCACGCCGCTGTCTTCCAGACAAAAATAGTAAATGGTAAATTAAGTAGCAGCGATCATACCTTGACAAGTGGGTTGTGGTGGTGTAGGTGGTGTGCGGCGGCGGCAGCGAGGCGCAGCAGTGCATGAAGAGCACGCGCCCGGTGCGCGGAGGCCGCGGGCGGCTCCACTACGTACAAAACGAGCGCGGGCGAGCCGCCCTCTTCCGCCTCCCACGGGGTCTCCGTCTCAGCCTCGGCGCCTCCGCCCCCACCGCCGCCCTCACCCGGCGGACGCATCGAATTCGTGCTGCTGCTGTCTACGAGTTGATAGTTCACATTATAATCTATTTCATGGCTTATAAGATGTAAACTCGGAATTATAATTCGATTCCACATTTGACATTAGCTACTGTCATTTTGTAAAATAATGATACCACATATAATAGTTCAGTGATGAACACAAAAATCGATAAACAATCGCGATTTATGTTTATGTAATCATAATATTGGTGTGACAATTAAAGACTAAATTATTGATGTTTATTTAAATAAATACATAATTATTCATAATAATTATTTATTAATTAGTAATCACTGCTTTATTTTATAAAAAGTTAATATTTTTGTTTTTTATATTAAAAACAAAACTTATAATAAAAGAGCCTAGATAGATAGTTTTCTGTATTGGCAACCCGTGCGCGCTCGTGCAGCTATAGCCATTTTGTTTATCTTATAATTCGGCTTCATTCTCCCAGTCTGACTTCACGAATATCATGTTTCATTGCGAATCGATATTTTGTTATTTTGTTGGGTTTTTGTTAAAGTTTTGTTACGTTGTGTTTGTTGTTACGTTTATAGGTTTTTGTGAACTTTGAGTGAATCTATTTGTTTTGGTTTTCCATCAAAATGGATCCTCAGCAAAGTACATCACAAAAAGACGTGGATGTTTTTTTGTCCCCAAGAAAAAAAAGTCTACGAAAAGCTTTCACTGTTACTGAAAAAGTAATGATCCGCAACGCCTACAAGTACGTTCTGCGCAATTGGAGGCCTTTGAAGTTGTGGAAGAAAATGAATGTATGAGAAAAGTTGCTGACATATTGGGAATAACCTCACGCTCTGTTTGTAACGTTTTGAAAGAGGTAAATAAAGGTGCTCCGCCAACTCCTCCTAAAAAAAACTGGACCAAAGCGAAGTTTCGAAGATAAAATTGATGAATTTACATTCTCCGCAATACGAAGAATTGTTCATCAGTTCTTTTACCGAAATAAACCTCCAACCATTCCAAAGGTTAGTCAATCAGTATTATTTTATACCTACATCTTTTATATATAAGTAAAGATTCCAAACTATTATACAATTTACTATTTTAGATTTTACAAGTGATGGACGATGATCCAGAAATGCCCAAGGTTTCCAAAGACACCCTCAGAAAAATTTTGAAGCATCTTAATTTTAAATTTATTGCACGGTCACGCAAGAGCACACTTATTGATCGAAATGATATTGTTACGTGTCAGGATCCGTAAGCTCGTAAAAGTGCCACAATAGTTCCGCAGAGACTTTATTTTACTTCACACACACTTCACAATCACAGTTACACTCGTAGATCGCAGGTATTCGCTTCGTAGGGAGAGAACTCTTTGCTTCGTATTCGAAAACCGAATGCCCCGTGGGCGACCCTGCCCGCTATTTATACCGATTTCCGGGCTTCCAGATTTTTCCACGCCTATCGTTGAAATAAACGATAACAGCAATAATTGCCGGAAATCGACATAACAATAGCGGGTCAGGTAAACACCCTCGTGTACGCCAATCTCGCCCCTTTTGCCTAAGGCATTCGGGCCAGATTGGCCTGAAGTGACCCAGGTAGTTTTTATTACTACCTGGGTTTCTCTTTTATTGCCTCCATTGTCTTTCTCCGTAACGGTGGGCCACCCTTCCAGAAACTTCGTAAGCCTGCCGACTTCGAGAAGCTTCGTAACAATATAATAACATGGCGCCAGCGTTACGTGCGATCTACATGTCAGTTTCGACGAGAAGGGAGACATATATTATCAAGATGAAACTTGGGTTAACGCAGGTAAGGCTAACATTTTGAATTTATATACATTTTACATTAAATTTAATAGTAATATTGAATGTTCATGTACTATATTTATTTTTAGGTCATACTGTAAAAAGAACTTGGGTGGACAAGAAAGTCACATCATCTCGGCAAGCGTTTTTGGAGGGACTGACCACTAGTTTAAAAAATCCATCTGGAAAAGGCAAACGTCTCATAATTAGCCATATAGGTAGTGAAGAAGGCTTCCTGGAAGAGGTGCTCATGATTTTTGAAGCAAAGAAAAATTGTGAAGATTACCATGATGAGATGAATGTAGTTTGTTTTGAGGAGTGGTTCACTGGAGTCTTGCCAAAATTAAGACCAAACTCAATTGTGGTTATGGATAATGCACCTTACCACTCCCGAAAATTGGAAACGGCACCAAAAATGAGCTGGAAAAAAGCTGCCATTCAAGACTGGCTTTTAAATAAAAATATTCATTACGAACCAGATATGGTTAAAGCTACGCTTTTAGAACTGATTCCACATAACAAGTCTTTTAATAAGTACGCTGTAGACGAAATGGCAGCACAAAATGGGATTACGGTTTTAAGACTGCCCCCTTACCATTGCGAGCTGAACCTAATCGAATCGATATGGGCGCAGGTAAAGGGGCGTGTAGCTCAAAATAATAAAACCTTCAAATTGACAGACGTGAGAAATTTATTTGGGGAAGGCATTCAAAAAATTACGGCTACTGAATGGTCTAAATGCGTATTCAATGTTGTCAAAGAAGAGGAAAAAATGAGTAGGCTAGATACGTTAATTGACAACATCACAGACACATTTATAATAAATGTTACAGAAAGTGACAGCGATAGCAATAGTGATGACGGCGACGATTTATAAAATAAAATATTACCATAATATATCTATTTGTTTTATTTGTCATGTTCCTTCATGACCACATTTTTTTATTTATTTCACACACAATTATTAAAGAAAACTCGCAGATCCTTAATAAAATTAATCGTCATAACTAAATTATCCGTTCAGAAATATTTAATTTCCTGATATACTTCGTTTCTATTAAAGTAGTAGTTGTTTAGATATACTACTATAAACGAGAGGGATCCATCCGGAAATCCATCCATCACTATTTAGTACTTGTCATAACGTTGCAACACTGAAATTGTCAAATCTGGAATCGAATTAAAATTCCGAGTTTAAAGGTTTATTTTTATAGGATGCAATCTTTTTCAGTTATCGTGATTCATGACGGGCATATTTATAAATATAATATCACCCATACTCTAGATTTCT
This sequence comes from Megathymus violae, assembly GCA_003671415.1. Classification (NCBI taxonomy): domain Eukaryota; kingdom Metazoa; phylum Arthropoda; class Insecta; order Lepidoptera; family Hesperiidae; genus Megathymus; species Megathymus violae. Next base: position 17,029,800 of record PDGT01000001.1, read on the forward strand.
AACAACATGTGTAAGCACAAGTAGAGACTCATCAGGTAACGACACACGCTCATGAGTTAGTTCTGTGTTGTACAAGATAGTCTCATGTTTGCACATTAACATATCTTTGACGTAATTTCCTGCCCTTACGATTATTCGAAGATGCTAGACTCTACTTTCTATACAGGTACTTACTTTCGAACAACGACCGGTCGATGTTCAACGCGGCGAGCTGCGGCACTATGCTCGAACGCAAAGTGTCCGCGTACGCGCGCACGTACTCGCCTAATCGGCCCGGTGGTAGCTCACCCGTCCATTCTTCGGTGTTCGAATCTCTGTAATAATAACATTGGATGATGAAAATGTATCTAGGCAACACTGGCACAAAATATTTATAATTTTAGTAAAAATATAATATCTGTTCTCAGCCGTGTGATAGCCGTATGAAACAATCAGTTTACATTAAATCAATTAATACAGTTCACTCACCTATCCCTGTCGGCGGGTGAAGTCCTGACAATGCCATCTCTCGCTATCCTTGCGATGGGTTGGTGTCTGCCGAGGCGGCATAGCTCGTACGCCGCCGATAACTCCTTGAAAAATGCCCTCAGTGGGTCGGAGAGGGCGTCCCCGTCCGCGGCGAGCACCACATACGCGACGTCCCTCGAGTACGAGTAGGGCTCGAGCGAGAGACGTTCCCAGTGGCGCAGCGCGTACGGCGACAGCGATATCCAGTCGCGGTCGTGACCCACTAGCAGCGGCGGCACGGGCTGCGGTTCGCACAGGTCCTCGTTGCCGCGACCGGCCAGCCGGTGGAACTGTCGCCACGTGAGCGGACCCGTCACGCCGTCCCACATGCGCGCACCGCAACAACGCTTCTGGATCGCGTCTTGAAGCAGCGGCCGAAGGCGGCGCATCAGCCTGCACGTACATTACACGGTGAAGTAGACACACAGCTACATATATTGCTGACATTTTACTACCAATGTCACAACATACATTTTTGACTCAGCATGCTAATATGCTATGGGTTAAATAAAATAATACGAGACTTAAAGTACTGCAGTCCATGCAGTCAAAACGTCGATGTATGTCAAAGAAACTTGGTGAGATGCTTGTGTTTCTTTCTATGTCTGTAGGAGTGACCCTGACCTAACTAATCACCATGTAGAACATGATCCAAAACGAGCCTCGATGAAAAATCTACAATAATCTGTGAAAATGAATATATAAGATTAAGTATCAATTATTTTCATGAAAAAATATTCACATCATGCCCCTGTACTAACGGTATAAAATTACGCTTCTTTTAAAACATGGTTACCCAATCACGTACCTGACAATATCCCTGGAGGAGCGCGGCGCCCTGGCCACAATGAAGGGCCACCGGTGAACGGTGGTGTTGGTGCCGCACGGCGAGCCGCTGGCCGCCGCTCGCAATGCAAGCGTCGCGGCTGCACCGCCATCCGAATATCTGTTATAATAGAAAACACCTTACTGCTATGTATATATGAATCGGAATCGTCCTAAACTATGTATGGAATTTTTCACTTGTTTGTTTATTAACTCCTTTAATATCTGCAATAAGCACTAGTATCAATGGTTTGCCTCTAAAGCTGTTGGTTGTGAGTTTTCACGAACGTTTCGTTAAGAGTAACCATGGAGCATCCACTAATGTTCTCCAAAAGGTATCAATGGTTGGTAATTGATTTTAATGAATTACTTACTCAAGCTGATTGATTCGAAGGTGGTCAGGCGAGTTCGGCGCGGCGGCACGGCGAGCGGCACGTGCTAGCGCCGATGCCTGTCCACCGGCCGGCGCCGCGCAAGCCGCCACTAGCGCGCCCGCTATGTCTGCCAATGAACAGCCACCCCCANNNNCCGCTTCCACCCCCTCCGGGCTCCTCCGCTATGCCCGTGATCTCCATCTCGTCCTGCAATATCATATACAATATAGTAAACTTGAGTCGATCAAGTGTTATAGAAATATGATAAGTTTAAAATAAGCAAGAAACTATTTAAGGAATGCATGCAGATTATATTAGTGTTTTTGCTATTAAGTATAGTAATATTAAGTGTAAGTATGTAGCCTGCCGGGCTGTGTAGTGAAAAAAGTGACTGTACGGTACGATTGTTTATTTATAATTTCTGGCTATTGATTAAATAAATTAAAATATTACATTGTTCTTCTTCATAACCACTACTATACACTTATGTTATGTAATGTGCGCGGTGTAGTATACCTCGTAGAAAAGTCCCGCGCGGTGCGCTAGCCGGCGGTTGACAATGGCGCTGAAGCCGCACGAACAGCGCGCCGGCTCGTCCTCGGCCGTGCCGCACGCCTCACTGGCCAGGTAGGTGCCCGCGTCCGCACCGCGGATGTTGCCCACCGACTGTCACACAACCGTCTAGTTTAAGTCTGTTGTCATTACATTGCATGCCACAAAACTAACCAGTTTGATAAACAAAGTTGTAATTTTATAAAACACTTTCCGTTTCAAAAGTTTAAGAAAACACTTTAGGTTAGGCGACGATTGCCACTCATAAACGTAAATATTAACTCAAAAACAAGGCTATTTCAATATAGAGGTTGCCGCAAGATTCAAGCGTTGTCTCACCCTCGCCCCCGCATTGCAAACGCACAGCGTACAGCTGTCGAAGTTGTGATCGCGGAACACGTTGAGCACCGTGTCCGCGAGCAGCACGTTCAGCAGCAGCGGGCAGCCGGCGGCGGGCGTGCGCGGGGACGCGGGCGGCGAGGGCGTGGCGGGTGCGCGCGGCGACAACACACGATGCACCACCGGCTCCGGCCGCTCCGGTGCGGGTGATGCGGGCCGTTTAACGCCCGCAGTTGTCGTGCTTCCCGAGTTGTTCGTTTCTCCTGTCGATTGCAAGTTACTCATTAACAACATGTGACAGCGGCCGGAATCCGCACCAGTCTTCATATTATATTTGAATATCACAATGTCCAATGAATAGCAAATAAATGGTACGATACACAGATACAATACTAACATTAGTGACAAACATTACTCTGCGTTAAAAGCATTTGCACTAATATCGCCCCATCGCACCATATCAAAAGATAAGTTGGGTGTGGTTCTCAGACCAGCCGCAACATAACGACAACGGAGGGCGTACAGTACCGGTCGGTGTGACGGAGGGCGTGCGGCGCTGGTGGGCCGCGTGCGCCGACGGCTCCTCGCGCTGCCAACGCGGGCAGTACACCGCCTCGGGCGGCAGCGGCACGGGCGGCAGTAGCTGGCTCGGCAGCGTCGTCAATGCGGCGTACTTGGACGAGCCCACATACTTGCACACCGTTGGCGGTTTGAACACATACGACCAGTCCTGCCGAAGTATTTATTTATTATAGACGCAGTGAATTGTTCGCCATGATGCTTAAATATTAATATAAATAATTATAGATTGTCTAGAAATTTTCATTTAAAAATGTTTTTTTAACGTTTGTCTGTCCTTTCATAGGTCTGCTGGAAAGGAATTTCTTATAGAAATAAGCAGTACCATTGCACAAAATTTGTTATTTAGTTTTTATTTAGTTGAAGGTAACCTGTCTAAATAAATTATTAAATAAAATGAATCAATAAAGAAAGTGACGTATGTATATATAAGGCAGTATCGTCACCTCGATTGGGTCCGGCGGTGGCGAGCCGTGCGCCCGCGAGGCGTGCAACGCGGCGTGCGAATGAGCTAGCCCGTGGTGCGGCGTGTGCGGAGGCGCGTCGTCCGGAGGTGAGAACCCCGGCGAGGGCTGCGCGTGCGCCTCCATCGACGGCGGCGTC
>PDGT01000001.1:17058388-17078248 GCA_003671415.1 Megathymus violae
TCATTCTTTAAATCCTCAGAGGAACATAGTAATCCCCTTATCAGACAGGCAGCGGACTACACCGCTCCTAGTCTTTCAGGCCGCCAAATCCGGCGGCCAAGAAATGCTCTCACCAATTCCCCAGACAAGTTATCTTCTGACTTGGACCACCGTTTGGCGGCCACAGTCAAGAATTCCAATAATATCAGTTAGTAGCGTCCTTAAGACGCCACATAGTCTCACCATTCGACAACACCTTCTGTGTTAGCAACAAGCGTATGCTCCCTCGGGAGTACCGCTAGCACCCTATCCTTCCCTAAGGATGGGTCGCAACCGATGAAGGCTTAGAGGCCACAAGGCCAAAGCCAACGGGTGGTGTTTAGTGGGTAAGCCTACGGGAGTCCCACATAACCAGAGCAGCCGGCTGCCTGGTATGCTAGGAGCATTCACCACCCCCCTCCCGCGCTTTTCCGGAGGGTAGCCCACTTACCATCTCTGGGCCCAAAAAAAAAAAAAAAGTGTGACTTCCACTCGGCGTTCATTGAGTGCGTCGCACACACGTGCGGCGCTGCGGGCGAGCGCAACATTGTTCTGGATCACAAAAACAGCCGGATAGTTTGCTGCGTCGGGATACAGCTTCGAGCATATTTGTTCAATCAATTGTGCACTCACTGTTTAAATTTTAATTGCGTGCCGGGTATACATTTCGAAAACTGTCATGATTGGTCTCAGTTTAGTTATAGGGTTCCAATATTTAATGAAACAAAGGAATCCTTATCGCATCACAGGCAGTTCTACTCGTTAGCTATAGGAGATCGAATTTAGTGATTTAAAGTAATTCTGATTCTAAGGATATTAACTTTGGGGTAAACAAAATAATAAAAAACTTGCCAAACGAGGTTCTTCCTCATAGTTAACACAAAAACTTTTAATGTAAGTTACAAGGTCTTAAATTTCAAGCGGAAACGGAAAAATTTTTCAAGTCCCATCCCATACGAATCCGGTTCAGAACTAATCAGTTTCAAAGCAAAATTCTAATAGCAACGTTTTACACTCGTCTTAATTCAAAAATCCGTCACCATCACCGACACAGCTCGCACACACACATACAGCAACGCTTTTTATTCACGTATTCAACAAAAAAAATCTCAAAAAATCTCGATACGGTAATCGATATAGCGCCATCTAGTATTTATTTCTGAACTGTATCGCTTCCGCCCATCGAACATAGAACATTCCGCTCATCGTGAACGGAATTCAAATTCAAAATCATTCAATCATGTAGGTATTCTGTAAATACACTTATGCACGTCATTTTTTGCTTCTACTACCGTTTTGAAAAGGTGCTTTAACATTGAGACGAAGAAACGGCGAAAGAAACTCCTCAGCACATCTTTTAAACAACACATAGTAATTACGAAAGTTTAAATCTGCGCGGAACTGGTTTCGAAACTATTAATTCGAGGCTTCCTTGTCATTAATATATTCATCTAATATACATCGTTAATATCCAAATATATCCAAAATACATTGATAAACAAATACTCCTCCACCACACTGACCCACCATCACATACGAAACAGTAATTGATTCAAGCTGAAATAAAATACTTACGAATATTTTATCAAAGACTTTGTTCTGGTTGAACAACTAATTATGTAAGCTGATATCAATTCAGAATAAATAATAACTTCAAATTAAATATCAAATGTAATATAACATATTCACCGAACAACTACTTCGAAAATTGTGCATAAATTCTTCGCTTTATGTCCACTGATAACGCACTATTTTTATATTCATTTTTAATGTGTACTAAACACGTCACATTGTAACGTAAAGTTAGTTACATTTGGTCCGTCGTGTAATGAAACCATTATAAAGTTAGCAATACAAGTGCCGCCACACAATAAAACAACATTTGACATTTACCAAAATGTGAATTTAGCTAACTCTTCAACATCCTACTGTTATTTAAAATCTGAATTTTATAACAATATAGGCAAAAAGCTCGGACAGAACTAGCCTATCCCATTATCATAAATCTATATTTTATAGAAACGACGTGACTATGGCAACATCGAGCGACCATTTAATCGATATCTAGTAACTTTGTTTAAAATTGTTTAAGTAACAAAACATAATTTTGTTTCTTTCTTAGATTGCAGTAAAAATATTTGAGCCGTATTGTTATCGAATCAAACGAATTTAGTATTATTTTTTCCTCCGCGATCATATTATGAAGTCGATAGATAGAGAGAAAACCCCGTGTTAGATAAGCGACCTGACAAATTCAGACATCGTCCCGGTGTCAGGGAGGGATAGCGCCGGGAGTGCGAACACTAATTACGGACCTGGGGCCTGGCTCGAGTGGAACCACCCCTAGTCCCCTACCCCATAGCACCGTTCTAGCTAGTGGTGAAGCATTGTGTTAATGAAGAGCTTTTAATCATGCGACTCAGTGCAAACTTATCACACAAACTGAAATGAGTGTGACCAGGCCGAACAAGGGAGCGTCCGTTATTAGATTCCAAGGGACTAGTGGTAATCTTTGTCATTAGATATTAGAACATATCTTATATGTTAAATTTTAATGTATTACACACATTTTCAAGAAGTGATAGGAACAATCATTGCGTTGTTTGACACACGTATGAGCAGATTTATCGGAATCCAATCTTTTATTACGAGAAGAGATCCGAAAAGAATCCAATAAGACGTAACATGAAGCTATAACCAAACCAGCTAATATCGCTGGCAAATCAGACATAAAGCCCGCAAATTAAACGTGATAATGTAGGCAGGTACGCGATGCAAATTAGGTGCGCTTTATTTGTATCTGTGAATGTTCGAATTGCAGCGGCGGCAGCGGAGTGATCATTAGAATTCTGTTCGTACGTACGTTCGCTAAACACATTATTTTAGACATGCGTTTAATGATACAGCGTGGAAGTTATGGCGGACATAATTAGTAATGCACCGGCCGTCGGCTGCGGGTTTCCAACAAGGGCACAATTATTTCAAGACATGTTCTTTGTTCGTAGATCACCTACAAACACGACTATACACTCTATGGAATATGTACAATACGGTAGTGGATAACTACAGTACATTGCACACTCGATAACACCGATTTCGTTTAACTTGTTCTGTGAATTGTGGTAATGGAGTACTTTGTCTTTAATGCCGTTTTATTGCAAAATATCAGGCACAGTTGTTTGTACAACATCATACCAGCAAAGACGCCAAAAGTATGATGAGATGATAACTAAAACACCGTGTGCAATAATTCCAACGGAGCTGCGGAGGTTTAATAACAGGACCATCTAACTGAGGACCACCAGTCCGTGAACATCGCTACTCTACTACCAGACGCGAAGGTATCCAATTCGACTAATACGTTATGCAATATTACTGTAGTTGCCCATTCTATCCGTTCGGCGTCCGACGCAACCTCGTGCCGCAACAAACGGTACGTAACCGTACGTTGCAAGCTCCACATCGGTATATTCAACACTTATCATACCGCACTGGTGCAAATGTTGATCGCGGACTCGTCGTGCGACGTAGTGCGACAGTTACTTACGATTGGCACAGTGTATCGCAGTTCAACTTTCAACGAATTAATTTATGATTAACTAAGATTCGTGATTGGTCAACGATCTGTACGTTTATGTTGAATTGAGTGAATTATTGCGTGGTGAAACATCGTTCAATACAACTGCTGCGATACAAACTCGATTCATAATGGTACACAAAGACCACGGTTACAACACGGTTAATTCACTCCAGCTCCACTAGCAACGAGTGATCATTCGGTGTGAAGTGATGCTCGATTCAACTCGATACGGATTTCAAATACAAGAAGTACCTGATAGAGTTTTTATTTATACATGGGTGTTTGAAAAACTGTATTCACACTTGAAATGATTGCAGTAAACGGTCGTGGAATTCATCATTAGACATATTCCTAGTCAAAGTCTTCTTCGTTCTTAATCTTTTATTAAATTATTTAATGGGTGGTGGGTCTCAATAAATCAGCTGCTAGGTTATATATTTATCTAACCATAATGACAGAAGAGCCGCGATGAACGGTGTGTTAGGATACATGACGCTTCAATAACTGCACAACAACATTATTCGACATTGACAGTAGGTATACAACAGAGGTGCATTACCTAGATGAACAATTAAGGGAGAGTTTAAGGTTCAAGGTCGCGCGGTCCGCGCCGCCGCCGCCGCCACCACCGCCGCGCCGCGCGCGATCGATAGCACGCCGCGCACCACGTGAACGCGCATATTGCCGCGCTTATCACCAATACACCACCGCCGCTGTTTGTTTGAAACGATTTATAAACACCCGCAAGCTACGATAACAAATGATACGATTGGGCGCGGCAGTAGGTGTATCACCTGGCAGCGAGTGGCGTGGTACACGTTGTTTGGCGCGTAAGAACACTCGGTAATAATAACTCAATAACTCGAAATGTTGATAATTACAATTTAATGAGTGATAATAATAATTCAAATGGTAACATAACGGCGGGTGGTGATTCGGCGTCGAGGCCGGCGTCACAACACGGCGAGCCACGTGGGTCGATTCGGCGCTGCCGTCTCGTCCGCGGTGCAACTAGCCCCGCACGCATTGCGTTAACCCCGCTCACGAGACCATTACACTGTTACTGCAGTAGTCAATAACCTCCACAATTCGCACGCATTTCCATCGTGAAATAGTAAGCGTCTTTTTTACTATTACGATTCGTATTCAATTATAACGAGGTGATAAGGAAAATCATTAACCATGTATCATAAACGCTGTCTTTGGCAAGATAGCTAGTGGCTGTCGAGGAGCGGGTCGTAAGTTGTAACTAAAAGAGTATGACGCGCATGCAAAACAAGATATCAGCGTGGTCGCGAACGAAACAATATCAGTTTTATGTACATTTGTGTTTTCTACTAATGTATCGAAACCACTCGCTCATTATAATCAACCCATTACTCTTGCATGGTTTCCATTAATATACATGGGTGTAGGTGTGTGAGTGTACGTGTCAGTGGCACGTTGCTTGCGAGTGAAGCTGCTGAAAAGACGAAGTGTTAATGAGGCCGGCGAACGGCTTAAGGCTTAGGAATGGCTTCTTTGAAAAGTACATTTTACAGAATTTACATGTCGCGTCCAACACTATGTGTTTATCACCAGGCCAATTCGGTGTAAACTTAGTAGGGCAAAGGGCGACCCCATCGGGTGGCAGGCGGCCCATTGGTCGGGGTAGTGCGCGCGCCTTGTTTACGCCGTGGCGCAGCGTGGCGCGACGCGGCCCACGAGCACTCGAGGTTAAACGCCCGCGGCACTGCGGTGGCGCCACGCATACAAAACACATACATGCATTTCTAATAGCGAGCCAATCTCCGACGTGTATAATATTCCTTACGCTATGACCTCGACTGCTTCTCGTTGACTGGGGCCCAGTAATGGAAGCGAATCATTATACCATAGATGCGACGAATATTTTGCTACCATTTTCTATACAACCTTAATTGTATTCGTATCCGGTATCTGGCAGAATGATGGCTACTATGACCATTTTACAGAGAACATTCATACAATTTGATTACTCCGAATTGTAATTCGTTTTATACTGTCCGTCTCGACTTCGTTCGGGTTAAAAAATAATTATTTTACATATAAAAACATTATTATAGCTTGTGTCCATCTGGAATAACGTATTTTTCAAAAGGTAAAAGAATTTTTCAAAAAAATGTGGTTTCGGAGTTACCCTTCGAATACATACAAACATACAAATTCGCACTCTCTCTTCACAATACTAGTACACATATTTTATATTAGTCTCGCAAATGTAAGTCAACAATTTTCAGTATGATTTGTGTTCGATTTTGCCTTCTACCGTTAGCTTGTTGTGCAATGGTTGCGGAGTGTTCATGGCTTTGGAGCTCCGAATGCCTGCGGTAGTTTTGCGGATTTTTTAGGTCGGAATCTAAAACTATGTCAGATGTCCGGTATCCGGACAAACCGCTCTCTGTTTTATCTCGCAACATATATAACTAAACGTACGATGCAGTGCCGACGACAACATGAGTTGCACATGAACCGGTTTCGCAGATGGATTCAATTCAAACCGCATATTGAAGAAGGATTGTTACGAAACAAGATTATTAGCGTATACAAGCGCCGAAGGCGATTAAATGAATCGTAACGAATTAAGATCGTTTTTTATTGACACGGAGGTACAGAGGACGGGTCCGCGCACCGGACGGGATGCATCTACATCATGTTTAATTGCCACTGCAATCCATAAACATCTGTAAACGAACTGTACAGTATAGTAGGTGGTACAACAAAAATGTCCTTAACAAAACTAACCAGAACTTTAGTTGACAGATTTGGCTAATGTATTTGTGGTATCGCCATCGTGTGAAATATTGGAGTACATAACAATCGGTGGTAGTTTGTGGTGGGGTTGGAGATGTTATCGAACGAAATTTGTGGATTCGCGCGCTCTCCGCGCCTCACGGCCGCCGCGAGCCGCGAGCCGCATGCCGCACGCCGCACGCCGCGCCGCCGCCGCCGCCCACGTGCGTGCGCGTGACGTAACGAGCCCGTCGGGTAACGTCATGTCGGCGATGCGGACGGTGGAGAGCCCTCTGCAGTCGCCGGCGGTGGCCCTACTCCACTGCGACGTTTTTTTTTATGATACTAACGTTCGTCGTTATTTTTTTACATAGTGTGCCTACTAGTATAATAGCTAATGTTACGCGTTTAAAAAATCACCCTTTATTTCGCTTATGGACGATATGACTGACTAAAACAAATAATTGCTGGGACTTCCAATTCGCATCAAAATTATATTTGGCAATAATAAATTAACCAAATACATATATATATAGACAATCTAACTTTCATAAACCCTGTAATACTTAATCATAAGCAGTATTGTCGTGTTGAATGGGTTTACAAACATCCCACAAGTAACCGAGAGCGCGTTGTGCGCGTGTGTGATAGTATGGTCATGTGAGGGTTGTGACCGTTCGCCGCATGCGGATGGTCCGGATCATATACCATCACCCGTTATCCGCCAGCCCGCCGACTTCGCTCTACCTACCGCTATAACATAGAATTATACGCTATCCACGCTTAATCCATACGCCCGAAATATTATGTGAGAAACCAGTCTCACAGAATACTGGCTTCACTTGACGACGGCGGTCTCGGTTGACTGCGGCCGACTAAACTCTTGTAACTTATCCTGTTAGCGCTGTGCGTGTTAATACAATGCTTATTTTGCTTTAACAAACCGAATCAGATGTTTCGTTGTGGTAACGACGTGACAAATTTTGTTTATAATTCGATGACGAGCTTCCGTACATCATGGCAAAAGTAACGTGAAAAAAAATTATGTCATCGTAATCGAAACGAGAACACGAAGTAACACAAGTAATTGTATAGAGCTCCGGTGTTTTTGTTTTTATTTTGTTCACAAATTGAATGTAACATAATAAGAAAGAAAAAAGAAATCAAGAACATGTGTGTCCATTCTAATCACAGTGAACTCAGCATGCAAAATGAAAAAAAAAAAAATGTGATTTCATACCGCTTTTCTTGTATTTAAACACAGATTCGAACGTCACACGACGGTCATTATAGTAACGATCCCATGATTTACCAATAACCGTGTAACATCGGCTTCGTACAGCTACAAACGATTACAAAACTGGGCAATATTTAGATGGTAACATTCACTGGGTAAAGCGCAATCGATCGATATTGGGATCGGACGGCGTGTGGGCTACTAGGGGCGCTGCTCCCGCGCCTCGATAAATAACCTGGTCGGGCGCGCGGCCCTCGGTGGCCGGTACACCGTTCACGTCGCTAAGGTTTTATTAATAATACACCCAACAGGCGCATACGCAACCACGCATCGTAGGTACGTTCAAAACAACCTCACGGAAGAGGCTCACCGATGACAATCACTATGCCCGCGATCACCTGTTCCCGCGATCAATGTTGCGAATTCGAATCCTTATTCGTGAATCCGGCGACAAAATATGAAATTTATACGCTCCTCCACAGGGATTCCATTGAGTTAACTACGAGTATGTAAGGCCCCGCTGGCGAGGTGAACGGTTCCGGATTCGATTTCCGGCCGAGACTGACATTTTTGTGATGGATGAAATATTTTTATAATTTCTTACGCGAATGAACCTTCACGTCACGAGGTGATGTTTAGTCCTCACCGATCAACACACTACTACTGCAACACTAGGTATTACCGATGCGTCGCATGCCAATATGAATGTGGGAGTCCCGCTTTACTGACTCTCTTACAGTACACATATATCCGCTTCGGCGACGTGTTAAATTAAAGCAAACTAAAACAGTAAGCAAAAAATCAAACAAAATCGCCAAAATAATAATAATCTATACAAAAAGACATTCTGTATAACCGCCGTTGTAGACTATTGCGAGGCGCGTTAGGTAGTACGATGGTAGGTAATGATGGCACTGATGGTGGCACCGTTACGAAGTGCTGAGTGCGACAGCTCGGCTAGCGCAATTCCCACGGCCCCACGGCAGTTGCGTTTACTCGTATACTATGCAGTAAGAACGTACCAAGTGTGGTGACTTTTTAAGGAGTTGACGCATGAGATCGTTCACGTCAATTACAGATACTTCTAACGCCCGACGGTAACTTAATTACCTAGGGGCGTGCGCAGGTAGATGACCCGACGCGCTAGACAACCACGCTGGACATTAAGTTCCTTCATATGAGCTATTAAACAGAAAATTATTTATTTTGACACAGGATACGTTGCAAATATTGCATAACTGTTTATGATCGAGTAGAATGAGACTGGAATGGAATTTGTTTATTTGAGAAACGTACGGGTGCGAATGAGAAAACCGAAATTTGTATTCAGTATCCACATCACGGCAACCAAGGGTGTCTCTGCCTGAGCGTTACGCTTACCAGAAGGCGGTGCGCGCGCAGTGGCCGCGCTCGATCCGGCGTCGTGTCGCATACGCTCAATGATGCTCAATCGGCCAACCCGCCAAGTGTAACGTAACACCCGCTGAAGATTTAAAAGCATATTTATATACCTAACGCTGACACTGTTGTATTTACAGGAAGGCGGTGTTGCACAATTTTGTTGTAGTGTAGAGGTGTAGGGCTGACTTCGCTTCGACAACAAGTCAATAATAAGCTTGAGTGCCGATGAAAAACTATACTTGTCTGTAGACTAAATTGCAACAGTAGGGATTTTATATATTCAATAAATTAACTTATAAGCGTAAATTATGTCACGTAACGACTGTTTCTCAAGTTGCGGTTGTAATTTATGAATTCCTAATGTTAATCAAACACCACCAGTGTTCGTGGACGTGTACATTTATGTTTATTGAACTCAAGGTCATTAAACGTAACATTATTGCTGTTTATATTATTTGAATTTATTAACTCGGCATAATTTAAACGGATATCACTAATACTTCATTGAGTTAAAGTAAAAAAGATATAGGTATATATTAGCCTACATTAGCGGTGCAATCAAATCGAATCGTCTGTTTCACGACCGACACTCGATTAATAATGAAACTGCTCATACACGGTTCCTACTGCGAGAATCGAGATCGCAACGGCCGTAACGTGTGGCGGAAGACGCTATCGGTATGTGGACTCATCATAAACAGATCGTCGGCGATGAGATATGTTTGGATTAGATAACACTGTCGAAACGCACTCGCCTACGGCAACGAGCGGCCGACAGATAAATAGTTTCGTGGAACCAGTTAACCAGCACTATAGTTAAAAAGACTACGGCGTGTTTGTAGGAGCCGTTTTTGGACCATCAAAATTACAACCTGATCTGAGTTCGTGCGAGAGTTAACTGTACACACGTAAATCATGCAACGTTCCAGTTGCAGTAACCCTTTGCCCTTGTTTAAGTACAAAATGGAATTTAACACGCAGCAGTAATGCGATAAGGGTCACAGATTGAAAGCAGGTAGTTAATTTAGCTCGGGGTGCAGCGGGATGTGTGTGCGGTGCGGCGCGCGCGGGTCAACGACTCCCCGCGGGCGCCCGGCTAGGCAGACCGCCGCCGTCAAATATCGCCGCTTGTGCATGCACCACTCGATACGGAACATCGTATTATCACGTACTTATAATGAAATTAAGAAGCAAACAACATTCAATGCAGTGTTTAGTCAGACTAACGCACTCGTTCGAAAAGCCGATCATGTTAAAACTAACGTGCGACCTAACAAAATGGAAATGATGATGTTATCGCATCGTTACAAAAAAAAATCGACCGGCATCGTGTGAGAGCACTACGTCACAAAAGTCGAGAGCGATACACGTTGTGCGCCGTCAACGGGCGCAGTGTGTGTGGAATTCGGACGATTCGAGCGGGCGGCGGCGCACGCGCACTATACCCGTAAATTGCCGATCATTTAAATCGGTCTCGGAATTCGAGAATACTGAGAAATCGAAACGGTCAATTTGCGAGGGAGGTTGTTATCGAATAACACCGCTCGCTCACACGTCGTATAATGTACGTTTCGTACATGTAAAATACTGCAAAGAGAATCGTTTGCCTCGTGCGTCGGAACAGCGACACGGCCCGTTGGCGTCGGTCGGCGGCCTCCTCGCAGGGCGGTCCCGAAACGGGAGCTTTCCTTGAACGTCCACGGTGAGTGCGAGCCCCGCGGCGGTGGCGCGAGTGCGCGTCAAGTGCAGCAGGCGCCAGGTGTCGCAGTGACCGCCGAAACGGGTTGTCAAACCAGTCGATCGTCGGCCGCGGCCGCGACAATGTGAATACTAATATTTTTGTACACCACGCACTCGACGCACTGTCATAGAAAGTAATCAATAAACTTGATCGGACGGGGGCAGTTTGCGGCGATATGATTCGTCTGGTAGGTGATGTGACGGACAGTGTGAAAACTAGGAGACAATTATCACAATTAAAGTGTACATCGTTGCACGAACAAAAAACATCAAGACCGGGCTTCGTTACCGATAACGAGGCGTCCTCCGAGGCAGAGTCCAAAAGAAACGATTTAATTGCGTCCACAATTAGCCTACAAAACGACCTGTTGCCCTGTTGCATTCGCATTAGAGAAACGTTTTAGCGCGTAAATAAAAAAACACTTGAGTGTTGTCCATGACAATACTGGCGGAATTGATCCGGCACAATATTATAATGAACTCTTTGGGAGTTCTTATTTTATATATACGCAAGACAAAAAACATTATTATTATTATTATTTATTATTATTATTATTATATTAACAGAGCTTAAAAACATACAATATCAAATGTGTAAAATTAACTATACAAGCTAGTACTAGTTCACACACACCCACACACGAGGGGCATATTCAAACTAGTGCGAAGTATACGAAACAATCGAGACTTGAGAATAAACATTTATCAGCTACATTAACATCTGTTTCAGTCGGGACGTCAACCCTGGACCTTTCGATCAGAAGACAAAGCAGGCCACAGGGCCGCCTAAATGGAATGCATGTCGTTTATAATTTTTGAACGGAATAATTCTTGCAGGCGCGATGACACCTCGTGTCCCAAGGAGGTGGGTACCATGCGCAAATACCGTAGTTAACACGGCCTCAGCGTTTCAGCGTCTAGACGTGTTCCGGCTGACTCGCAACACTCGCGAAACTGGGAGACGGCGATCAAACTAAAGTTAAATAACTCGACATTGGATCGGCGCTCTCGACTTGATCGTAAACTTCGTTAAAAATAAATAAATAACTCGACGTATCCGTAGAGGGTTTGGGATCTTTCAACTGTATCACAAGTATCAGATACAAAACCGTGTAATTTCACGACGTATCAATGTCCAAAAACAACCACGTCGAGTTCAAGTGGCTCAATGGAGAACTTTACGTTACGTTACGCGAGTTGCCCATTGGAACTTTAAGCGTCGCATTAAAACACAACTTATAGGCAACGAATATGATAGTATAGATGAGTACATGAATGACAAGGATGCCTGGACAAAATTAGTGTCGAAACCAGTTCCGCACAGGCTTAAACTTTTGTAATTACCATATGTTGTTTAAAAGATGTGCTGAGGAGTTTCTTTCGCCGTTTCTGCTCCTCATTGTTAAAGCGCCTTTTCGAAACGGTGGTAGAAGCAAAAAATGACGTTCATAAGTGTATTTACTGTATACCTACATGATTAAATGATTTTGAATTTACATTTGAGTGTGTGTGTTATCGCGTGCGTTTGTTGTGGGTCGGTTGTCGAGCGATGTTCGGTTTGTCGTTGGGCGTACGACGGTCATTGGTCGCGGCTGCGGCGACGGCAGCGGTGCGGCCGGCGAGGGTGCGTACGTTCAGCGTGGGGTGGCGCGCCAGGCCGGCTACACCCGAGTGACGTCCGCGCGGCTGTCGTCCTGCTAGCGGTTGGCGCTGCTGCACTTGACGGCCCGACTAACAGAGATATGATAGTATGCCACACATGCTTTTGGATATGTCACAACTATTACGATCACAAAATTATACAAGTTTTGAAATGTATGTTACAGTTTTTAATAAAATTTTACAAACAAAGTTGTTAAACCGAAGATATGCCTTGCGTTGTATTCAAGAAACCGCTATAAAAATAATGTTAAAAACAGACTCGTTTGGTTATTCTATAATTATGAACGAAATTCAAAATTTTAGTCTCATAAATTACTGTCATGTAGGTAAATATTAATGGAGACGTCACAGTTTCCTTTTTCTCTCGTGTCTCCTCCGATAACATTTCGTTGTGTTTAAAAAATCAGAAACAATGATTGATTTTATTTTACGTGCAAATTTGGGATGGAAATTACATTTCGCAACTCATGTTTTATTAACATATCGAAGTATACAGAAAATGCATTTAAGGCGAAGATGGAACAGTATTCGGGCGACTTGTTAGTAAAATGACGCCCCCGAAGGTCTTATCCTTATGTCACTGTTAGTATCGTATGTCGATAGCGCAGCGGCCGACAGTGGCAGCAGTATAATGAAATTCCCGACAGGGTTGGTACCCGCGCCTATCCTGAAATAGTGGTACACGTTTTGCTTGATACTTGATCTCGATTCAATAAAAATTAGCATTATATTTTCAATTTTTGAGTCAGCTACAAATTGAAAATTAATTTAACTTAGATGCTTAACTATCGTCATTGTATAAAAAACAGAAATACCATACATTTTGTGTTATTGTAAAATCCGAACATGCTTCCAGTATATTAAAACGAAAGTGTCACTGACAACCCTACGCGGCGGGTTGCGGGTTACGTTCCGGCGGGGCGTATCGATCAGGGCGTGGAGGGGTTGCGCGGGGCCGAAAGGGTCCACTTATCGCAGTATTCGCGCCTAATTTATCGCCATATCGATGCAGGGCTGCGATGCGCCGCGGTCGGTGTTAATTTTTTTTACGAGCGCGCTAAGTACAATGAGTTTGTATTGTTACGCTATCAACTAAATAATAATCCTCCAATGAAACGTCTTCAGTATTTTTTATTAAATTCATTTATTATTAAAAATAAGGACAGTATAATACATTCTAAAGTTTGCGTCTAAAAAATATAAGATTTATCAAAAAATTTCAAAAAATAAGAAGTAAAAGTAAGGCAATGACAACGTTTGAAACTAAATATATCTTACTATAATATTATGTTTAAGGTTTCACATCGGTACCCAATCGAACCCTTACAAATCCACACACTCGGCTTATCCGTCGCGCCTGTATGTTTTACATTGTTTTTTACCGGGACGAAAATGTGTTGTTTCCAATTACAAAGCGTCACATAAACTTTATCGTGTGTGTCTATTCTGTAGTTTAAGTTTATGTGAGGGCTAGTCACAGTTATGTGGCACCTATCGGCTACTACCACTGGAAGGGCAATTGTCTAATAAGGCGATAAATAACGTCACTGTGTATTATCCAAACTACCGTAATAGCTAGTGTTTGAGTCGTAATTCTTTATTTTTAATGGCGTAAAACTGATCATAATTGTAGACAATCAGACCAGGACGGCCATGTCTTGCTAATTTAAATATATGTATATTGTATCTGTTAGTATATATCGTATTCCCTTTATCGGAAGGATGTAGCTATAGTACATTAACTATAATTATCACTCCTGTAGATCTACTATCCACAATAAATAACGGGAATTTTAATAGTCTGTTAACACCTCGACCGCAGCGCCACTTCTCTAGGACTCCACGAGTAGTAATGGTACAACTATGAATTAATCTCGGCAAAGCAATAAACATCCACGCCGTCGGGTAAACGTATACTGCACGTGTAGAAATAATACGATCACTAACAAAATTAATACGTCGACAACACGATACAACGATCGGAGAAATGTTTTGTTGTTGGATCAACGAGCCAAACAACTATACACGTAGACCGACGCAACTTTTATATGTTTCATATTAACGAGGGTCGGGAATAGGGACACTTAAAATAATCCATAGAGTAAGAATATGGTGCATTGAACAGAAAAAAAACCCGAGATATAAAATAGCACACGAGTATTTAAAAAGTGTGTTGTACAAATTGCAAACTTGCAAAATAATACAAGACGCGCAACATACTTATTTCTCCGTGATAACAATGTATGCTATACTATTTCCTCTAGCAGGAGAGCATCTGTTCGGGAGTTTGCTCGTCGGGTCGATTACGGCGACGCGATCTGTGACAGCGCGCGGGCCGCCCGCGACGGGGCGCAGCGCCACCGCGTTGACGCACTGAGGCCTCGTGTGGAGCCCCACCTCGCCGCCACCGAGGCCCGGTCACGATGTAAGGAAACGGAAAAGAGACAAAGCTTCTAAGGAGCGTACAAAATGTTTACCATTTTAGTAGGGTTGCCACAATAGCATAAAATTAAATAAACAAAACGTTCATCAGGTTTTTATTAAAAAACTATGATAGTAATTTTTTTTCCAATCACCTTTGTAAACTACGATTGTAAACTACCTTCATTAAAATCCTTGTAATGGATGATAAAAGAATCTTTTCCTTTTGTATATTATGTACGTTTGTGTATATATACCGGAATGTAATCTCTGGAACCACGTTACCTGTGGAAAAAAATCTTTTACCATTTGAGAGATACATTATACATCCAATAAATTTATCCATCCGTGGAACTTGAAGTCGTACGGGGTGGGCCACTAGTAAAATATATTTTTATTTAAAAATATTTTTTTACTCTTCTAATACTTGGCTCATCAAATGTTAACAGCACCTCATATTATTTATATTTTTCTTGTGTATAGATCAGTGTGTACCTATATTATTTATACATTCCACTACGTCCCGCGAGGGGCGGGGCGTGAAGGTCGCGTGGCGCGGGACGCGTCTGATCAATACTGAGATCATTTGTAATAACAATATGTTTATTGTTTACCCTCTTCCGTATCTCAATCTATAGTAATGGGTTAATTGTAACTTAATGTAATGGGTAAATTGGAGTCAAATCTGTGCATCACATATTTTTTTAGCTACGTAGGCTTTTAGATACAAAGATCCTTTCTTTTTTGTGCAATTTTCGTCTGAATGCCTGTAACTCCATCACGCGGAATCCACTGTACAGGTCTATATTATAATTGGCATGATTACAATTTTACCCTGAGAAATGAATGAATTCCTGTTGAATAGGTCAATAATGTGTAATTATTTTCTAAATATAAAAGAAAATAAATAATAATTAAAAATGTAAAATGATTAATAGAAGTTTTAAAACATTGTTAGTATAGCCTTAAATGTTATTTAGTTTTTAATTTGATAGTTCCACATCCTATTTTGTTTTGTGGCCACGCACTAGATGTCGTGACGGTAGCGATACAAAGTGGAAACGATCATTCCATTCTCTGTTCATTACCGGTTGCGACTTCAGACGAGTGACACGGCTAGGAGCACTACGTTACTTTGATTTTAGATTGTTTAAAAGTCAGAGTGTTAAACCTGTGAACATTGATACGCCTAGTCTCTACGAAATAAAGAAGCTATTGTGTTCTTCTGAGTTTGATTTATTCACAAATGTTTGTTAGCTATTGCAATAAATTTTAAAGTTCCCAGTTTAAATAAATAAAATAACAAACTCCAAAAACGATAAATGACGTAGATAAGCGTGGAAATTATACAATTTCTGAAAAAATGGGTTACAATTATTTTGGATGCGGATTGTATTGTTTGCGGGTGCGGGTGATACCCAAAGGGAAGCGCGTACAAGTTGCTAATTTATTATATTGAATTCCTTGTGATTCCGCGGCACACATAGATTAGGCTATGGAAATATTGATAGATAAGACCTATATTAATATTGTTTTTTTTTATAGTTAGCTGATTTTACAAAACTGTTTGATACAATAGAATTGCAAACTTCACTTACTTGTCATCCGAGTCAAGCGAAGACATCATGTATACCATCTGAGTGGACTAAATCAAGCGATCGCCCGTGACGTGGGGTGATACAACCCCTCATTATACAAGCCGCTTTAAAGTTGTTGACATTACGACTATTGCCAGTAGATCTGTCCAAAGATAAGAGGCTCGTTTTACGACGCCACAGAAACATGTGAGCGAGCGACGTATTATGACGAAAGCTCGAGGGAGTTTAACATAATGATGTATATTCAGATATAATTGACACGTACGTATCGGCGAAATGATAGCGTGATGCAACGAATTTGTAATTGTTTCAAATGAAAAACTTTTTAACATACTTAATTGTACGAGTAGGTGCATACACGCAGAGCTATACTGAAAGGGGATCTAGAATTTCAGATTTTCTACTGTATTCGACGACAATGACACAAATGTCGTAGGGACGAGTGAAAATTCCGGCGCTAACTTCGGCGGGGAGCGAGGAGTGAATGATTAATGACACCGCTCACTAGACCGGAACCGGAGTGGATCGCCAGCGGGCAAGGCTGCACGTGTAAATCAACCCGTCTGGTGAACTCCATCACTAGAACAATAGCGAGTGAAATCAGTCGCTACATAAACAGCAGAAAAACCTGATGCGGAATGCGAATGAAAAATTCCTACGCATATAAAACAGAGTACGATGAGGGAATGATTAATGGAATGGTTCAACAAACCGAAACGCAGCCGACGGCGACCGGGCGGGGCGCTCTCTACAGTGGTGACAGCCACCACCGGCCCAAGGTGCTACGCGACTGGGCGGGCTCTTGTCTTGATTGCGTCCATCTGCATCCAATTTTTTATTTTTAAAAGTATCCGAAAACTGATACTTCTACATACGATATATACGGATAGATATATATACGGATAGAAGACGTATTCTTCTACGATTAGTCTCATATGCAAGCTCACAGTCGCGTAGCGTGCTGTGGAGAGACAGAATCTGAAGACCGGTCAAAGTAATATAATTAGGGAACGCGTAGTCCCAGCGGATGACCTCAGGAGGAATGGATTGGGTCAAAGGTAAAAGCTAAAATATTTAGCACTCGAAAAACATCGACAAATTCAATGTTAATTTTCGACACTTTTGTCGAAACTTATAATTCCAGATACCCGATAGAGTCGACCGCTCAACAACACCCACAACCAATTTAGCAGTAAACAAGCAATTCATGCAACCTTAAAAGTTCAAAGTGCGTTTCCACCCACGTCGCTCGCCCGACGCTCGACACGAGTAATTTCGGTCCAATGCAATACAACCGTCCCACACGATTCCGACAAGGAACCCCCCGATTCGATGTACAATGCGCATTCGACGGGAACCCGCCCCAGATAATGCATTTATGAACATCAAAAAGCTGGAGATGATTGATGCTTGTTATTTTAATGTATATCAGAACGTACTTTAATTTTGTAAATAAACTATAAAATAGTTTGTATACACCGCAATAATATATTTCGCGCAAGAGTTTCGTTGTTTATAAAAAATAATAATAGTATCAACTGGGACTCCGTCATAATTCGGCTACTGTTAATAGAACGGTGTAACAACCATGGATTGGTGTCGTGGACGTGACTTCACTGCCTACGTTAAACCTGTAATATTTATTTTGTGTGGTATATTAATATTTTTTACATATTTGCAAGATCGCAATCATTGACGAAAGAAATTCTAGCTAACTTTAAATCACTAAACTACAGTCTGATATATAAAAACGACTATAAATTTTATACAAAACAATTGTAAACATGACGATCTGATCATTACTTTGGCTACTGGCTTTACCTTTATTAGCACAACTGCAATCGATCCCGATCCAATAGGTAATAAAACCAGGCTAATAAAAGTATCGGCAACAACGATTCAAGGGTGAACGTAGCATCAGATGATCGCTATATAGCCGGGGTGTTAGTGGTAATGAATAACTGAATGCAACCGACCGCGCCCCGACGCACAACGCGCCCGCCACGGCTCGACTCGACTCGACTCGCCAGGTGCCCCACTTGTGTTTAATAATTACTACAGTGTTTGGTGAGCGTTCATCGTTGTGTTTGTATTTGGTGAGTGTTGCATGCAATGAGCGTACAACTTATGTAATCATTAGTCATGTAACCTATCCTGGTGGTTTGAACTTATAAATGGGTCAACTGAGACGCCGCTGTCAAACATTTTTCGATTGTAAGATAATTATGAGAATTATTTAAGTGACTCTCTGTAACCAGATTTGAATAGAATTACGGTTTTATTGGAACTCGGCAAGGCAGACTATGCTTCTCTCAAGGTCTGAAATGAATGTCCTCGTTCATACCTTTTGCGAACATCCTCCAAATCGAAACAGAAAGTTCCATGAACAAACTTCTTTAACGGAAATTAGGAGATGCGAGACGGCGGTCGTCAATTGTTTAGAAATTTTTCAAGATATTAAAAGCTAACGCATCATACGAATGTTTAATTATCATCTCAGTGATATCGATATGTTACTGTGACAATGCTAGAACGTTATAGGACTGAGATACTTTTTCTAAAACTATTTGCATCTAAATGTACTCGTCTGGAATAACGCAACTTTTCCTTATCACCGGAAAAAATCTGCACCTATTTATTGTTCCACTATACCGATTTCTTGTCAGAATGAGCGAATCAGCAGGAGAACCACTTAATATGTAATTAAAACGAGTTACATACCCATTTTCAATTCAACACCAATAAACAATCGGTGTTTGAACTTTTGAATGTAGCGTGCGAATAACTACGTAAAGAGTCGAGTGCTCAATTGGTCAACGCACTACCTGATAAAATCGCACATCCAATAAAATGTACGCACACAATAAACGCAGCGTCTATCCGAAACGAGCGGCGATAAGACAATACGGCCGCCGTTAGCGGACAGCGCGGTGTCCGGCCGGTGTGCGGTGGCGTGTAGTTCTTTTTTATATTTATGATACGGCACGTCGACACTAACTTTTGTATCTCCATAACACTGAGTTCTTTCTAAGGTTGTCTCAATTTTGCATTCAAGATACAACAAATTTTGTACCAATTAATTCTCTAGGACCTTAGTCCTACAGTCTTTCAGTGGTATGATATAATAATCAAGAATCAATCTCTATATGCATTGTATTAAACAGAATAATATAAGTTAAATATTGTTATTATAAATATTATATGTATAAGTTTATTTTTACTAACAATAATTTATGAGGAATAATTTCTAAACTATTCAAAATGGATACTAACGGAGATTTGTTTCGTAGATATGCAATATGAAAATCAAAATGTGTCCAACCTTTAGTTGTTTATTGTCGAATTAACCACGTGTAAAGTACGTGACCTTTATCAGTTCACGATGAACCCGAGCGCGCCGGCCTCCAAGCTCGAGGACATCGAGAGACGGGGAAGCAGCTCGCACCACCCCC
>PDGT01000001.1:17078275-17096391 GCA_003671415.1 Megathymus violae
CCCGCGCGGCTAGGACGCTACACATATCCGATCTCTAACGTCAGTCGGTAAGGGCGAAAGTCAAGCGCGCCGTCTGTGACATCTACGTAGCGTGCAAGCGCAAAAAACGCAATTTGATTGTAGAGACGCCGGAGGAAATTTGTCAATACGCTTTTATCAACCCAACCGTAAACAATTTAGCGAGCTTGTTATCAGGACGGAATTTCAGGATTATTATAGGGGGTAACGGTCGGTTCCTATAACGTATCTATCTCGCACAGCTGTTTGTCGGTTTGTTTCCTTTTGTATGAATTTTGATATGCTTTTTCATTATTAGTACATAATAGATTCTCCAAGCTGTAGATGTAGATCCATCTCAAAGGTAGAAATGTTAAGAGATATATCCTTATACGAGGTGATTTGAAACAGGTGTAAAAGTTTTAAAGGGGTGAATGTTTACCTCATTTCCTGTGAAATAATCTATTATACAATGGTTACGCAGATATAAAAAAAATAGTTTTTTTTTATAAAAATACCCGTTTATGAAGAAAAATAATTTCTTACTAAAAAAAGGTATGCCTTTTCACGAAATTTTAATACTTTATTTATTCTTAAATAACCGCCAAATCTAAATAAATAATTAAAACCCATGACAAGTAAATTGACTTGAGATTATTTCGCTTAAAAAACGGATCATAACAAAAAAAGTGTTTCATCCAATTGTTTTATAATGATTATAAAAAAAAGGTACATTAAAAGATGTGTACAAAATCACATAAGTAAATTCCTTGTTTCAATAGCTTTCTAAAAAGGTATAAAAAGTCCATAAACTTAAGCACTACATATTCTAAAAAAGTATTTCTTTATTTATGGCATCTGCATTAAAATTGTTTACATAGTCATATCTCAGCTCATCGATTTAGCGACTTACTAAATTTATCTTGTATCAAAAACTGGCGATTTTTTTTATAAAGCATTTGAGGAAACCCTGCGAATGAAATTTAAATAAAACAAAAAAAAATCAAAGTTTAAAATAATAATTAATTTAAATTTTGCTCAAATTGACGACCACGGTTTCTGATACAAGCACGAAGCCTTTTTCTTGAGTCAGATCGAGTGACTCTCCCTGTGAGCTGTTCTCTTATTTTGTCAGCAGCGACGATGATACGTGACTTTAAATCTTCTATGGTATTAATTGGTGTTGTGTACACTAAAGATTTCATGTGACCCCTTAAGTAATAATCGCAAGGTGTTAAATCAGGGCATTTTGCAGGCCACGGTATTGGTCCGCCTCGGCCAATCCATCGCTGAGGTAAAGTGGTGTTTAACGCCAAGACGAAAATGGGCGGGACAGCCGTCATGTTGGAACACCATTCCTCTTCTAGTATCCAGTGGTATGTCCTCTAGATAATTAAATAAATGGTTTCGAAGAAAATCTTCGTATGTCTCCCTATCTAAATTGTTCGGCAAGAAGACAGGGCCTATCAAGTATCTATGAATTATGCCCATCCATATGTTTACGGAGAATCTTCGCCGATGAGCTCCTTCTTTAATCACGTGGGCATTTTCACCTCTCGGTGCCCAATAATGGCTATTATGAAAATTCGTTATGCCATCTCTGGCAAACTTCGATTCATCAGTCCATAATATTTTTGTGAAAAAATGATTGTTTTCTGTGCATGCAGCATAAAGCCGCAGAAGTCTAACCTCCTTGCAGAGTCTCCTTCCTCTAGGGCCTGGATCGGTGTATAATGGTAGGGATAGAGCCTTGCCGTGTGCACAGTAAACCACACTTTCCACTGTGATATACCTAGCAATCTTGCCACGATCCTAATTGACGTAGTCGGGTCTCTAATAAAATGGTCTATGATTCTTCCTTCTTCTTCAATATCGTATATGCGTGGCCTACCTCCGTCATGTCGCCTCTGTTGAACACTGCCAGTTTCCCTGACGCGTTGGTACGCCGCAGCAAAGACTATGACTTGGTAGGTGAGGATTTGGAAAACGTAGCTGATATTCTCTTCGTGCTTGCAAACAATGTCAGCGTATTCTTCATTGCTGTAATCCGCCATTGAAATTAAATTTATTTGCTATGCAAAAGAAAAACTATTTTACTAAGACAACGATAATGTACGGCCGCACACGATAGTAGTTAAATTTTAACTGTCGTTCTGACACAATAACTAAAAAGTCATTGCACATCTTTTACAATGAACTCAATATCTGAAACGACAACAATAAGTTCGCACGTGTTACATCAAAAACAAAAGGGTCAAATTAAGAGCCTGGCAGTGTTTACTTTTATGTGTCTCTACAGTGTTTTCAGTGTGTGTGGTGTTTCCAGGTACTTGGTTTTATTACCAAGTGATTTTTTCTAAATTTTAGAAACTTTATGTACTTTTTATACCTTGTCGGACAGGTATTGAATTCTGTTACTTATTTATGTGCTTTATACGAAAATTTTATTAATAAAATTTTGTTTTACGATGAAATAAATAAATAATAATAATTAATCAATTTAAATAATAAATAAATTAAATTAAAATGAAAGTATGACGGCTTTTTTTTACTATCACAACATTCAAAGAACCTGAATTAAAAGTTTTAGACTCTAAGTGATGGTTATTAATTAAATTTAATAAAATAATGATCAAACAATAAATATGTTATAAAAAATTGTGTAGAAATAAGTAAAAACAAAAATCATCGATTTTTTGCCCAGAAAATCACGA
Source organism: Megathymus violae (assembly GCA_003671415.1). Lineage (NCBI taxonomy): Eukaryota > Metazoa > Arthropoda > Insecta > Lepidoptera > Hesperiidae > Megathymus > Megathymus violae. The sequence continues at coordinate 17,080,987 of PDGT01000001.1, forward strand.
TTTTATTGAAAAATATAAAAAAAAAACCTAACTCTAGAACCATTGACTTTTGGATAAGGGTGTATTACACATTTCACAGGAAATGAGCTAAACATCATTCACCCCTTAAAAACTTTTACACCTGTTTCAAATCATCCTGTATATTGAAATTTCTTGTCCCGTAGACAACTTACTTACCGTAGACTTGGTGGTGACTATGTATACAGAACGAAGGTTCCCAGGATTGTTTCCTGTAGGGGAGGACATTAGATGATAAATAAATGACACGCTCGGGTGTTGGTTGCTTATAATGTCATAATTGTGTTCGTTTGTCACCCGCACTAAAGAAAATCCTAGCACCATAGCGCGAGCGTTTACATATATTTGTATAAAGCGGAACTCAAACTCGGTAGAACATGTGCACCTACCCACTCTATCCATGTTTGTGGTGCAACGCTGGCGCTAATTGGATTAATTTTTGAAATCAAAACGGAACACCCGAAACGCTATGCGCCCAGTGAACGTGACGCTCTCGCAGGAACGCCGTCGGGGTGAAAACGGGGTTTAATTGATTGGAGTGTGTTTAACGGATTACGGAGCGATGTTTTATTTCATTTGCGAGTTCGTCAAAGCTATTGCTCGCACGCAAACACGAGTCCCCGTACAAGTTTAGTTGAGTTTCACGTGGCGCAGGTCAAAGTGTTTACGGTGAGTGGAAAATTATATTGCACTTTTAATGTTTAATATTTAAACGTTTCCTTTGTAAAAAAAACATGAAATAAAAATCAATGATAGGAAGATTCGGATTTATTCGATTATAAAGCAAGGACAAAATAGGATTCAAATCATACAATGGTTTTATTGGACGTTATATTATAATAAACTAGTGTTCGGCTCGTGATCGAAATTCGACCTCAATCATTAAACAACCTTTTTTTTTTAAATTAAATCATTAAATCTTGATATTTTTCCAAACAAAACAAAAAAAAAAAGAAAATCATTTGACAATCAGAGAAGAAATAGGTACCTACTGAACTGTTTTGTCGTTGTCCATTATATATAAGAGTAGTATAAAGGACAAAACGGGGTACGAAGTTTTCTCTTCGCCTATTTATTTATTTAATAAAATTATGTATACTTGACACTTTGATTATATAGTAATTAAACACAAGGCAGTTAGTGCTACAAAAGAAATTTGTGGGATATGGGAAATATATGTATGTGGAAAAATTATATATGGATGAAAGGCCAAAATACGATTTATCACATAAATTTGATATGGAAACCCAACATCGGTTAAAAGGCAGGAAAGCAGTAGGCCCTGATGGTATAGTTGCGGGGGTATTAAAATTAATACATGAATGTAATGTGGACGAATTGGTTTCATTGTTTAACAAGTTTTATAATTCCGACGATGTGCTTCCCGACGGCTGGTTTTTGTCAATATTTACACCACTACCAAAAACGCTAATGCTAAATACTGCGAAGAACATAGAATGATCAGTACCATGAGCCATTTTTTGGAAATATTCTTGATAATTATTTAAAACAGAATTCACAAAATAACTGATGAATATATAGGAGAAACACAGTTTGGATTCAGAGCGGGGTTGGGCACTAGAGATGCTCTGGTAGCAATCCAAGTATTACTTCAGCGTTGCATAGATGTTAGAAAGAATGTTTATATGTGTTATTAAATTAGTTTGAATTTACTTTGCAACAATTCGCAAGCACAATGTATGACGGTATACACTTCTAAGTACATTGATTTTGCGGTTAACACTCGTAGAGTCAACTACCCTGATGATGCTCTGTTTCGCAGCGAAACATGTGTTGGTGACGGTATGTGTGTTGGTATTTACTTTTATCATAATTGCATGTTTTCCTTTGTGGGAGGGAAGAAGTTTTCATGCATGTATAGAAGTATAAACCATCATACATTGTGCTTGCGGATTGTTGCAAAGTAAATTAATACTATTTTAATTAAATTAGGTTGTTAATTAATTCCTATATATATAACTTTTGAATATACATTTACAGTTACTTCTATTCCAAATAGCTACTACTACAACGACGAGATCTAAAAAGAGACATTGATTCATTAAATCTCTCACAACCGCTTAATACTTTTACGTGCCCAGTACCCATGTACCACTTTACCGACATATTATTGACACATCTGGACAAATCGTGGATATAAGTTAAAATTAGGACTTCGTGAATTAATGACTTACCGGTATTGTTTATATTTCTCTACACGACCGCGCCACTCGAGTGCCGTAACAACTCTTAACAACTACTTAAAACCGTAGTAAGAAAAGATAAGCTAACGTTGAGGTAAGTGTAAAGTAACTTGTTGGTTAGGAGTTATAACACAACAATACAGCTACACGTTTTGTGATCTCGCGTTGCCGTTCTGTGGGACTTGGCAATGTTAATGGCATTGTTATGAATTCACCGATTTATTGATAACAGACCAACAGGTCGTTTCTAATATCTATACGCATGGAACAGGGCTGTGTGACAAAAGTAAGGTCTAAAATATTGCTTTTTTAATTTTATTTAGTTTTTTAAGTCTGCCAGTGGTTACAACTCTTATTCATACTAGTTACACTTACAATGTGTAGGATCTTAAAGATTAACTGTTAACACTTTTAAGGCAAACACGGCATGCAGTAATCAAATTACAATAATTTAATTTGTACGCCGTTTTTATTTGTTGTGGCCGAATCTAACACCATTTATTAAGTGAGTAAAGCGACATCATATTTATGTATAATGACCACCCATGCCATCCATTTAATACTCTGCAAAGACGTTATGTTTGGTCATAACACGAGATAAAGAATTTTCAAGCGCCATAATCTTCTTTCGACGAGATTTTTACATAGTTGATAGTACCAGGCGTTACTTTTCGGAAATTCATTGTAATTATTAAATTAGTATTAATTTACTTTGCAACAATACGGAAGCACAATGTATGATGGTATATACTTCTGTACATGCTTAAAACCTTCCTCCCTCCCACGAAGGAAAACATGCATTTATCATAAATAAAAGTATATACCAACATACAGTCACCAACACTTGTTTCGCTCCGAAACGGAGCATCCACTTTTTACAGTCTCGCAGAAGTACCTACATCTACGGTCTGCTGCCAATGTTGTGCCGCGCGTGCTTTAATCAGTGGTGGTGGTGACGGCGGTTGTTTTAGTTGAATGATGATTCACGCGGCTGTATGTTAATCGATGTATGCGTAATGTATTGTGGTAACGCAGTCCGACACAATGGGACCGTTTCGCGCAACAAGTGACTCTGCTAGATGACCCAATGCTAAAAACCAATGGCGTGGCGAATGAATTATTATATTATTGTTTTATTGCTCACATGATTTCAATGAATAAATTTGATTGTATGCTTTAAGAGAATATCTATTACACGTATAACGACATAATTATATAAAGTAATTATGAAGAAACATGCTTGAATCACTGTCAGACAATGGAGCTGCATTACGTTGTATAGGTTGAAATAAAATAATTATTATAATTTATATTGAAAACTAAGCTAACGAGTTTAAAACACTATGTATTGTGTAAGTAAGTAAGTTGTAGTGCCGTATATCGTATTAATAAAAAATAAATGTGTATGTTTATCACACGTTCCCGACGTGAAAGAGACGTATTTAACGGTAAAGTATTTGCAAAAAATCAATAGAACAATTTCAGCCAAAACCGAATATCATGGCAAGTGGTCGACTGGTATACAAAGATGTTTGGTTTAAAATCAGAACCTTAGTCGTTACGGCCCCAGCGACATCTCTAACAACGATTAACGCAATATGGATCGTTAGAAGTTGACAGTTGGAACATAAGCCTAACCTAAGAACCATCACCCTGTACGGTCTTGAGCCCTCTTCATCGAGCGGATAACTACAGTCCAACCATTGCCAACCGAAAACAGCATCGCCATTTTAGGACATCATTATACAAATAAAATTTGTCTGCACATACAGTAACTAAAACAAAACTGGGTAAGCATTAAACAATAAATAAACTGTACAAAGTAATTAACGCCAGCGGAACGTTTTAAAAATGTCTTAATGTTAAATCAATAGTTAAAATTGAGTCAATCCTGTCGCACGTGACCCTAGCGTTTAACGAAGGTAACAAAGTTAGGGCGGACTGCGCTTTCAATTACGTCCACCGCGTAATGACCGGATAACGCTCGGAACGTTTAGCTCAACCCTGTTTGCGGATCCACCCGGGTGTGCCACCCCCGCGAGCCTGCCGGCCGCTGGCCGCGCGGACCGGCCTAAACGGATTATTTGCCGTCGTCCGTTAATCTTCGCGTAAACAGCTCACGTACAAACGGCTCCATGGATCGCGCGCGAAATATCACCGCCGCCGGCTGAATGTTGACATTGACAGGACGGCGCGTCTTGCGTCACGCGTCGATTGCGGCTCGCAACACATGAAAACATGTCATTGGGAACATATATGTATAGTAAACGTTGCATTATTCCTAGTCACTTCAAAATATTGCCTACACTTGGGTGGTTCGATGGATACATTAGTCGCAGGATTTAAGGCCATACACATTACCAAACATGATTCACGTGACAATTGAATGAACGTTCCCAAGAAAAAAATCCCAGTTATCTTTATTACAAGTTGTTAACATTATTCGTCACAGGTTGTTCTATGATTTAAGATTTTTGTTGTAAATGAAAGATGGAACCTGTAGACTCCATCCTGTATGTAGGGTAATGAGCTCTGATTGCTAACAGCACATCACTAAAGTTATCGGTACCATCACAAGATACGATGTTAATAGATTATTTTTACACGATACACTCCTTCAGACGAACGTCTGTGACGCGTGACGCATGTAGTACAATAACAAATTAAAAGATTGCGAGAGTTAGCTTTAGCGTTTTTTTTCCCAGTAAACACTCGTTTTTTTAGACAGTCAGGTTGTTGTTATTATCACTAATATTTATAGAATTATTTATATATTTTGGTACTCACAACAATATGGTTCAACGCGGTTGAACGTACTCTTGGTTCCACTATTTAAGTAATTTTTGGCAGATTGAAAAAGTGGTTTTATGCAACATACCAATTCGATTACGTATATCTGACATTTTAATCGATATGTAGAACCAATTATCGATTTCTCGTTTTCATATTTTAAATGGTGTGGCGACTTTTTTATTGTTAAATACCTAAAATTACAAATTCACTATGTTCAGATATATTATGTGAAGAGGCTATAAGCAACTATTATTATTTATTTTTTGTTTGATTTGTCATAACAAAACTTGCAATATAATTGCAATGTTGCTATTCAAGCTTTGGTCTACAACGTAGTTTCATTGATATCAAATGGATGGAGAAATATCAAAATTATCCAACTCAGTCGGAGAAGCGTATTTGCTAACTCAAAACGCTACCCCGATCGGAACGTACATATTAGTTTCAGTCGGTAAAGGAGATAATGTACCAAAAAATTAAAGCGAACACTCTGTACATAAGACGTCACCAAACATGTCACTCGTTACTACCTTCAAAGATCTTACAAACGCTCTCTGATTTACTTAGTACCAACATCATCATGTTCGATTAAAAACAATCTGTGTTTTGTTAAATGGATGGGGCCGAAACGTTTTCGATATGATATTGAACTAACGGCATAAAGAGCGACCTCGGCCGACCTATCCATTAGGGATTATGCCGTTACGGTGGAGCTAACAGCGCGTCCCGTCAAAAACACGGGCCCGCAAGCTGCGTCCGCAGCGCGCTTGTCGCGATGGGAAATTGCTGTACGTTCGGCTATTTCCGTCGGCCGCAGTCGCAGCGGCGCGTCGACCTTCGATCGCGTGCACTAATAACGGACGTCGCTCACGTCACAATCTATTAAGCGAAAAAATATTTTTGGCATTCGTCTTGCTGGAGGCGGAGCGTCTAAATTATTTAATATTCTTAAGAAGCAAAACAGACTCAATCCGCCCTATTTTTACGATACGTAACTAGCAGTTTCAAGGTACGTAAACTTTAAAGTTTTCTTTTGACACTCTGTTTTTAGGAATTCCCGTTGAATATATTTTTGATGACAAACAACGTATGATGATGTGTGGCTGATGCAAAAAAAACCTAGGTAAAAAGGAACGTTACGAAACTGAAAAGAAGGAATGTTACGTTCCGTCTCAAGATACCTAGCGTGACCGACTTTTAATGTGGCTTTGGTCTTATTGGGTTGGCTGGTTCGGGCCTTGTCAATGCTGGGTGCATTGTCTGTTACGTATCAATAAAAATAAAGAGCTCCCTGATCGATATCACCATAACAGAGATAATGTAAAAAAATTTATATAGTTTTGAGGTGTACTTTACTACCTTACACGCCTTATCGATTCGAGCCCCAGCCGGCCTGTTAACTAGACAACTGAGCAATTGACTCAACTACCGAGTTTGAGGGTTCGCTTGATGTAACCAGACGACGCTGAAAATATTAAGGAGAACACTTAGGTGTACCACTCAAGTTGCCTCGTAATACTTTTTTGTTTAATATGCATGATTTCGAAATTTGACAAAAGTCGTAGGACGCTAATTCCTATATACTATCTACTCAGTTATTAATGTTTTTTTTTAATTTTCCTTTGTTATCTGTACAAAAAAATTTAGTTTATTTGAGACTATATAACATTTAGATGGCAGTGCCGCTACATTTGAAACATGATATGGCAATGTTAACACCATTTATTGTATTAGGTAATAGAGCATTCGAAAACAAGTGATTCAGATTTGCCGAATGCTACGATACATGTCTTTATAAATGAAGTCATTCAAATAAGCCAATACAGTTGACCTTGGTAATTTGGGGATCGAATCAGCATTATTTCATAACGAATCTTCACCCTACGACCTCAGTCTCCGTGACCGCTCCCAGCAATTCCGACAGCCGTCGCTTGACACGCCTCACTTTGACATGTGTCATAAAGATGGCTGAGCACGTTGAAGTCGAAAAAGTCCAATTAATTTGCTGTCAGATAATAAAATAACTATGTAATTGGGTACCGCGAACGTGTATTGTGTGGTAGGTACGCCCAGCCATAATTGTGGAGGATAATATACACAAATTTTGGAACACATTACAGTCTCAACGTAAGATGTTAGAATATTATTCGTATAAAATGAAGTAAAAGTCATATTAAAATTTAGTAATTGAGCGTAAAATTGAGTAAAATTGCTTAACATGTATTTTTATGTAAAATAAATATTGTCTCTAGATGCGATCGGTGGATGCGAGCGGCGGGGCAGGGGGCGGGTGGATGGCGGATGTCGCGGATGCATGCCGTCCTCGGCTCACGCACCCCGTCTCGCCTTATACGCGGTATCTGGGTGACCGGGCGAAATTCATCGCGGCAATAACGGTTTATTTTTAGCGCCGGCAGCATCAAAACCAACACTCGAAATAGTCTGATGTTGACGTGGAAATTATTAGAATCTCCGCTGAAGAAGCTCACTACCGTTGTAAACGGCGATAGGTGAGTTTATTATGAAATCGATGTTCTTTTTCTTGGTTTTTATACATTTTAATTGCATGGTTTGCAAAGAGCAGAGGCGATACTTAAGACTATATAAATTTAATCTTTATTTGAAGCGGAGCCTGCGACAAATACCCTGATAATGAACCATTATATAATAAATAATCATGTTTATGTTAAGAAACGGAATGAATTTGCACAACATATTGTAATAATCAAATGCATTTTATGCAACTCTGCAATAACAACGCTCAAATGTAGTTCTCGTATGTCCGGGTTAGTCTTGATTATGCGATTTCGTGCAAATATGAGAACATAATTATTAAATGATCTGTATAGCTCTTTAAATGGTACCTACCGTGGTACTTAGCTTACTTCTAATCAAAAAGGATTGCATGTTATTTCCATATCAATAAAATAAACTAGGACCTTCGGTTACCGACCTCAAATGGACCCTGTCGACAATCTTTGCTGAAGATGCGCTGTGATCCACGTTAGACATTCAAAGATTTCGATAATATATCGATACGCAAACAGAATAATACCGATTTGATCGGTCGGGTCGCGGCCGGGCCCCATGCGCCACCGGCCTCACTTAGCGGCCCGCACGCGTAACATTGTTACGCCCACTTCGCACCCGGGTGTGAATGTTGCGCAACGCTTCCTACTATGCGCGTTTCGCGTCGATCTCGTACAATGTGTCAAATCGATTACTCATTGCAGAGCGATGTTTATGGTAATAGATTTTCACTGATAAAAAATATGCGATTGTAGTGCTTTCAAAACTATACTTCGTTCAAATTGGATATGGAAACTTTGTAAACAAAGTGTTGCCTAGCAACTACAAACAAACAGGCGCACGAAACTTTTTGTTCTATTATCAGTATCTATGACCACAGATTACTTTAATATTATAACGTCTGTGGCGGCCGGCAAGCCGCGTAACGTTCCGTTATTTTTTTATTGTTATCGTTCAAGTTCAATTTTATTTATTTTATAGCAGGTAAATAATTTAAATAAATACGAATTAGTCATGAATGCAATCTAAATAGCCTTTATAGAATTTATAATAAATAAATCATGTTGGAAATTTTAATGTTATTAATTTTATTATTATACATATTGCGTGGAACAAAACGTTCTTGTATCGGAATATAATACGACTAAGTTGCAAAGTAAATTAGAATCATTATTGCTGTAAGGTATTAATAGTCATTTCTTTTTATAGGTATAGGCAGGCTTACCCCAAAACATAATATTTTGTGAAAATGTTACAAATTGCTTTACGAAAATAAGGTTGCGGCTGCGTGAGTTTTTCGATGACGAAAATGTTTTATGACATTAGTTTTACTTCATTTTCACGCGGTTTAAAGTTCTTATCGATCAACACTAAGTTAATTTAGGATTCACAAATAATATAATGAGTAGTTTAATTTCATTAAAGCATTTGATTTACAAATACAGCTCAGTTGGTGAAAACCCTACAAAATAATTTTAATGGTTTGTTTACAAAGTTTCCATATCCAATTTGAACGAAGTATAGCTTCTATTACGGTGACCTAATAATTCAATTGTTTTGATTTTTGATTTCAACATTTTTAAAATTGTATAATATCGCACATCACACACAGAAATGTTACAACATTTCTAAGATGATTTAATTGAGTGACGTGTACAGATTTTTTTCAACCGAATATCATGTACCTGTCTCGTTCTACTTGCACTACCTACTAGATAATTGGACCTTACAAATAAGTTGTATGTTAGACACGCACGTGATAACTAACATCTCTGCCGTCCGAGCTTACATGTATGTACGTGTTCATATACTGGCGGTCTAATAGCTTATCCTGGATTCTAATGTCAATATTGCGCAAGGCTAAAACAATACACGGAGAGGGTCACGATCACGAAGCAGGCAAACACGAGCCGCGAACAGCTCTCCAAGGACAGCTGTGAAGCGTGACACAGTTTCGATCGACCCTATTACCTAACAGATACGTTCAGCTCACCCACCGGCCGATGTATAGATCAGAATAGTACAATAGGGAAGGTGAGGCTGGCCTCCCTCGTCGAGGTGCACTACGATTACCAATCCAAATTAGATCGCAAGGTATAAAAAAGACAGGTACGTTCGGAGCTCACGATCAAGAAACAACTGGCGAACTACCGTGTAATCAGATTGGTTTGAACCTAATAGTATTTGAACGTAATAGAACAGATCAGTAAAAAAATGTAGAATAACTAGCAGTGTTTTATCTAAAGCACAATCCGGATCTAAACAATGAAGCATGGTTGAGGGAATTGACGTCGGCCACTACTAGCTCAGTGTTGATGCAACAAAGTAACTTGAAATGAGACTAGAACCCTTTATGGGCGTGGACACCAGCCTATGTTCTGATTATATTAATTGATCATCCGTAAACTAGATGGAGCTTGCTGGTCAAACTAAAGACAAAGTATTTATTGAAACAAATGTTGTTTCGCTTACGATCTTCGAAAACGTCTTTATTAGATTTGTTACTTCCTAAATAAATATTAATTAACTTGCAAATGTTGAAATCTTGCGCCCAAATATAACACAAACAGAACTTATACATAAATGATGCGAAGACAGAAGTAGAAACAGCTAAGGCGATGATAACAACAAACAAGGCACTTAATAAATTGTTTCGGCAGTAGCGCGCGCCAACCGCGAGATTTTCTTGGCGTCCAATCAGACGTGGCAGTCGCATTCGCGAACCAATGGGAGAGCGCGGCTTTCCCGCGTTTTGTTTCAGAACGAACAAGAGCCGAGATTAGCGTGCATGGTGAACATATGCGTGGAAAAGAAGCAACATCATGAAAATTCATACGGTAGGAGACGATTCACTATGGCAGGCACCTAAATAATACCGTTTATGTAGATTTATGTCATGATCTATTTAGGGAATCGGCAGCACTCGCGTGAACTTGGTGGAAGAGATTGCGCGCGCGCCGCTTAAATGTACACGACGCTAGGAAAACTACGGTCAATTTTGTTTGACAACAATGCGATGTGTTAGTCATCTGCGCAAGTTATTCAAATATTTACCAAACAATCTATCCAACATTCGTCGTATAGCATAAAGTCACGAAATATCGTATGATATACATTAATTAAAGTAATTTAGGATTTTTTATTTATTATGGCCTCCTGATTTATTGTTACTAATCAGGTAGTACTTTACGTGTAAGGGGATTTTTATAAAGTTTTTAAAAATTAAATAAGAACATTTACGTCACTGTCCGTATTTGTCGTACAAGCTATTGTGCGTGCGAAATTATCGTTTTGACAGCTGCTTAGATGTTTCAATTAACTTGACACGTAACATATGACGATATAACATTCAAATTCAAATTCAATTAATCATTTAGATACTCAGTACATACACTTATGCTCCTATTTTTTGCTTTTCCTGTCGTTTCGAATAGTTAACGAAAATAGAAAACGGGAAAGAACCTGTCAGCACATGTTCAAAAAAAAACAATTACAAAATAAGTTATAACCTATTAATTTCGAACGATCAAGTGAATATTTAACTTAAACTAACAATTTAGTTCTACGGCTTAAAGCTCGGGTCCCTTTAAAGATTATGTATCAAAGAAAGTAGCACTGCGGGCATGGTGTGAACATCAATTCTAATTTACCGTCCAATACGGCGATTTGAGGTTTTTAATTGGAACAATTGATTGTCGCCGGTGCTGCTCCGGCCGTGTTGCCAAAATGCATCGTGGTCGACATGTAAATATTATGAGGTCGTTGACTCGCGCGTGCACACTGTTGGCAGAGGCGCGGGGAGCGTGTCCACTGTCAATTTTATCTGATTGTTTACCTAGCATATTGATCTCGTTCACGTCTTACCACACATTATATTGTTATGTTAGCAATATAAGCTGTGTTGATAAAGGTTCGTTAAGACGAGCAACCGAAACCGAACCGAGTTTTTAATGCCGTATTAGTACAGACACGTTGATATCGATGTCAAATACGGAATCTTGTATTTCCATCTTTGATTTCCTCTAGATTTAATTTAATTATTTACTGTCAAAATGCTATAAATCTTTTTAAATTAAACGATACGAATATCATAACGTCGTCACGAAAATAACATTTTGCTGTTACTAATTATTTCAAATAGACTTATTGTAAGATCAATTGTATCAAATCAAAACCTAAAACATTTCACAATGATAGTACAAATGAACTCCGAGTACGAGTACTTTAGTTAGTCACAAATTTTAAGATACCGCACCACCTGTTGGGTCGGGGGCGGGATGGCTCTTTGCGAGTTTCCGCCAGTTCGTGCAATAACTCGCAAACTTTTCTTGTAACGCAGCCGGTCCAATTCGAAACATCTGTTCAATACAATAATAGCATTATACACTTACAGTTCGACGTCGTAGAGACGATAATAGTGTACACGCCGTTCAACTTGGCAGCAACTCGGTGACTTAATGCCGTAGCGATAGGAGACACTTCTCAGATGCTAAGATAGCTGTTTTATGGTGTTACTAACTTTAAGAGTACTTTTAGGTTACTTTTCTTCGGTGATAGACGACACTTGAATGCCAACAAATATAAAAAAATGTGCCATTTGTTTTAAGTTCACAACCGAATCCGCGTCACCGACCGCGCAAATAAGGCAACAACGTGTTGTGCGGTCACCGCAAAACGGAAAATAATGGAAAAAAAATATACGATGAAACCGGCCAGGAGAAACGTATTGAGTTATTCAATAACAACGAGATTGTATAGTTTACATCTCGACACAGACATCAATAAAACGATTCAATTACGTTGCGTTCGATAAACAAACAGTTCATGAACGTGCAAGTAAACTGTATCACGCGTAACACACGTAAGTTGGTGCGTTTGCAAACGTTACGTTGGCTGCGAGAACAAAAAAATCTCATTACGATACTTTGAACCGATGCGCCCGCCCACGCGCCGCTCGAACATCGCCCGCCGCCCGCCAGGCCAGCCATTCAACTATTTCATTTCTTAGTTGGCTACCTTCGCATCGGAGGTTATAGATCTTTCGGCGAATACGACTGAACAAACATTTATTTTAAATTAATAAAATTTACTGCAAATAACCGTGTTACACCCGTGTCACTGCATTTCAATCGTTCGCTTTTCAATTCGTAGTGTGTAAGCAAACATGATCCCAACGTCGCACAATATAACGTCTAAGTAACGTGGTAAGTTACATTAAGTTAGTGGCAACACCGAGATTGTTATTGTTATAATACAACTAAAATAGATTGTTTTATACACAATAGCTAGTGTTATCTAAAGCCCACGGGAGAATCAAAACACCCTTCCGCTAATTTGAAGCTGATGAAATTGGAAACAGCAGCAGCACGATGATTCCAGTCTCCTGTGTATTACAGAAAGATCTGGAGTGAACCGCGACCTACAGCGGCACGAATTGCACGTGACAGTTTGTTTGAAAAATTGTATTTAAACAAACCGAACAGTTAAGATGATCCCGATGCGGCCGATGAGTGTATTAAATAACTTTTATTTTCGTTTGTACATGCATACGTGACTCGTGTGTAGGAAACATTTAAACGAAGTGAGACGCATAAATTGAAATAAATAAAAAAAATCTACATATTAACTACGCGTATTACCCGTCTTGAAGAGATATATGTATATGATAAATTCCATTATAGAAGCCCGCAATCGAGCGGTCGAGCCACGTACTATTCGCGCCATCTGTGTGTATCTAATTGGAATATGGTTCGTACACTACATTTCTTTATGATTCTTCGATGCGCATCCGCGATCCATTGTGCCCAAGTTGACGTCGGGAGATCTCGATCTGCGATATAATTGTTACCAATAAGCTAACATCTCGGGGCTTGTTTACCGAGCTGTTAATTTGAGCCATAAGCCCGTCGTTCGCGGGACGCTCTCAGAACTAGTGTACACTTAGCCTTTACAGTACGGGATCACTGAATCATCTAAAGATTTGTTTAAACGCGCGCCTATGCAGATTATTATTACGTTTTTATCAAAAAGTTTAAGTAAAACGGAATACAAGTTGAGATACAAAACGATTTAGAGGGAGGCGATTGTAATTTTGGTAGTGGCTTAGGTAAAACATTACTCAAGGTAGCGTCGTCCGCCGACCAACTATGGTTTTTGATATGGTCTATCATAAACAGATGTTGCTTTGTTGTTGGCACGAGTGCTTTAAATCATCTAAACTTAACATATCGCATTAGCATATCGTAAACGATGCTTCAATTAAGCAATTAATGAACCACGGGGTGGCAGTAGCGCCAGCCGCCACACATCGTTTTGAACGAAATTCGAACATGGTCAATGTGTACTCACGTCCAGCGATCAGCTCGGGCGCGACGAGCCCGTTGAGGTCGGGTTCCTCGCCGTACCAGAAGATCCAGAGTTCCTTGGAAGCGCGCAGCGAGAGCGGCGGCGGCGCGGCCATGGCGACGTCCAGCTCCAGCGGCTGCGGGGCGGGCACGCGCCGCCACACGCACAGGATGTCGCCGGCCAGGCAGCGCGCGTAGCTGCTGATCACCGGGTCGGTCAGCGGCGCTGCACCGCCCTCTTCGCACGAGCCCCCCGCGCCACCGCCGCCGCCGCACTCGCCCCATACGAGCTTACGCCATTTTATGCCATACAGCTCCGTCTGTAGAAAAAGCATAAAAAAGATATTAGTCAATAGAATAAATTTATCATAATGTATTGCTTCTTGTATGCGAACATTCAGAACATCGTGCAGTGCCTATATTTTGAATTGGGAAGAGAACATATACAGAGGACCAGTAAAAAAGGGGGAAAAATTCGATCGTTTCAATTTAGATAATCAGTCATAACGTTTTGTACTTGAGTACTTGACAAATAATACCAAAATGCAAACAACGTTTGTATATTAGTTAAATGCGCGCAGGGCTGTAGCGTAATTGAGGTTTTGTGCGAATACTATGAGAATAGAACGCAAAAAAACACAAATTACAGAATTTCGACTAATAAATGCGCTTACATATAATCTTGGTAAATGTACATTCAAATATGTGAAGGTTATAGAGGCATAATATTTGATAAAAAAAACCCAATAAAGCTAAAACCGTTAGGAGTCGCAGGTAAATTTCATTTACTGGGCTACCGCTACTACTTATAACTACCGAGGTCTATCAACGTAGTTATAAATGGATGTCTTATATTGTGGTGCGCACCACTTAGGCTACTGTGGATATACAAGGGAGAATACCTACTTCCGATTCAGATGGAACCAAGATATCCCAGCACTAAAATTAACTTCGCTTTTAGAGAATAATAGCAACATTAAGAAAAAAATATTCCAAACAAATATAGCATGACATATTCAAAATTTTATAACAAACATAGTTGTAAAATTCAAATAATTGGACTTTTATAAGGAAAATCAATTATTGTTATCATTTAATTAAACGGATAAATTCTTTAAAGTTCTTAGTTTGTTACGTCAAAAAGGACACTCGACTTGGTCACTATCCATTTCAGTAGAAGTAGAAGCACGCAACCATGTATATTTTTTTTTTATTCACTCATAAATAACACACTTGTAGGTTTTATTGCAATTTGAACGCACAAAAATGGCCATGCCCTTTCGGGGATATATTTTAATATACTACATATATTTATTTTAATAATGCAATAACCTATCGTAACGTTAAAGCGTTATAATTGTATCATTTCGAATGATAAAATACATCATAGTTATAAAGTAATGAACAGGGAAAATATAATTGAAGGTGATCGATCACTTCGCCGAGGTTTATTTTCGAGTTCCTATTTAACTGCAAAACAACTTAATAACTGTTTGCAGTCGTGTCACTATCAACAA
>PDGT01000001.1:17096606-17120487 GCA_003671415.1 Megathymus violae
ATTTGAAGGTGAATTTCTTAGTTTCACATCCTATTTTCACCCTCACTGGGTAAGTATTACTTTGTTTTTAAAATCCTCTCCAACAAAAAGTAATTTTCTAAATCGGAGTTCAAATAATGGCAGTCCAATTGGGAACCTATAGACCTATATACGATTTGAAAGGTATATTATTCTGGATTAACAAAGGCTGCAATTATAATAGGTATGTATTACACGTGTGCGTACGTAATAATATATAAATTTTGTAGGGAGTCATGATGATATTCGTCAGCTATGTCTAAATTTGTGTTAATTTAAATCTTGATTTTTTGTTTGATTCCGCAAAATTAAGTTACAAATATTAAATGATTATATAATCTAACCTGTGGTAGATTATAATAGTATGTGATAGATAATTACTGTTCAACAAGTACGAAGTTGGAGCGGGCCGCTTTCAATTAATATAATTGTAAAGGATAACATAGATTTGTCAATTTTATATTAAAAACACACCGTGGAGATATATGATCCAAGCGGAATTACATTTGCCTGGGTCACGTTTTCCAAGTCTAATTTCAGCCAATAACTTCAGTGGAGGGCATCCACGGCGACAGGTGCTGCATTGCGCGCCGACCTTGGATATGCAAATGTTGAGGGTCAAAAGCCCGACGACCCCGCGCCGCGCCACCGTCCACCGGCCATCGTCGACCGCCCATGGACTATGTGAGTTGGAAAACGAGTTTTGTTTTTTTAACTTTATATAACTTCCAAATAAAAAAAAAATAGTTTTCAGTTATTAGAAAAACCAGTCGCTAAACGCTTAACCAACCTGCCAGTATAAAGTACTGACTGGCATTGACATCTATCTACATGATTTCATAATCTAAAAACCTTTAGTTGTACCGTTTACAATCTATATATAAACGTAATATTGTAAGGAGATAATAGTTTGCATAGACATAAGATAAAGACAAAAGATAGATTTCGTTTAAAATTCCAATCCGACATAAACTTTTGAAGAAATTGATCAATCAAAGCTTCATTTCTCTGAGCGAAATATTTTGTATTCATTCAAAGTATAGCCTATAGTAGTAAGGCTTTAAGGAATGTGATCAGAAGAGTCATCTCGAGCTTAACCACTGCGCACAGAAACTAACGAGACAAAGAAATGAATACAATTATTTTAAATTATTAATACAACAAGAATGATCAGTACAAAACAAATTATGTATGAGTGATAGCTTCAGGCGACCAAGTTAAACTATGGCCGTGTCCGGCTCGAATAATCAAACCCTCCTCCCCTTGTAAAGAACGTTGAGTTCCACAAAAATACTAAAGAATGTTAATACCTCCAAAGATAATCAATTATTTCGTGAATGACTATGGATTGTGCTCCTGTAATCTTACATTAAATATAATCAACAAATAAATCAGTATATCGATGAAATATGTTACAATTGACGGAGTACGAAACGCGGACAGTGTTATTACGATCGTGATATAATTCTCAAAGCCACTGCATGTGGGGTTGCCATGTGACATAAACAAACCGACGCCCGGCTATAGGTATCGGCGGCAGGAGGCGGGGTGGCGGTGGCCGGTGTGGGCGGTGTCGTAGGAGCGCATCGACTGTAATTACCGAGCACAAAAACGTTTATTTAGGACCGAGCGTCCGCCAAACCGCATATTGTCTTCGTGTCGCTCGCCGCTCAATATTTAATGGCGCGCCATTCGAGGGTCAATGGACTTCTTCCCGCGTCACCACCATCTGCAGCGGAAGGGGGTCCTCCGGTCCACACCTGGCAGCCGCGGCGCGTGGGGTCGCATCGACCTAACGCGATAAGGGGCGGCGGCGAGGCTAAACGAGTTTAGTCTAAGCGCCCGAAAGAGGGTTGCGCCTTGTAATCGCTGCTGAACCGTCTTGTGGATTGATTTGTTCTACACGCCGTTTCTTTAAATTGCCTCTCGTCCTCTTGTAGAACCCGATAAAGTGTTCGGTTTAAATGAAGGCGTTCGTTTTTAGCGGTCGCTTTGTAATAAATAACTTTCTTGAAGTTTACACTTACAAATAGATAGTTAAATATACAGGATGTCCCAGGGCGAAGTGACCGCCCGGCGTCTCTTGATTATTTGGACAAAACTATCAACAAATATCATTAAAGTACAGGTATTATCGAAGTAGTTTTTTTTTTTGCTGCACTATTTTCAAAATATTTGTTTTGTTTTTACATTTATTTTCATTCTGTTTTTTTTTATTTACCAGTTGTTATTATAGTTTATCTATTCGAGATATAAAATCTACCCAACATTAAACATGATTTTTTTAAAGAAATTAACGGAAAGTTTTTGAAAAAAATTACCCTTTTTTATTTAATTTCGCTAAAAAGTTGAAAAAATGCCCTATGAATATTATTATTTTATCAATTATTATTAAATTTGATTTAAAATTATTCTATCAAAGGGCAAGAGGTATTTTTGATAGTAAGACACTTAAATGTTCCATTAGCCTGGTTTTAAAAGTCTACTCTTCTTATTATCGAAAATGGGGTGCATACTTCAAGTTTGTAGTTCGGTAAATGACTGAGATAACTACAAACACCCTGTATATTATTTATAAAAAGTATTAGTACTATTAAAACTCAAGTTTACAAAATTCCTAATGTATGTACGTTTATTAATAGTTCTGAAACTAATATTTAGATTAGATTAAGAGCAGTTGTGAAAATATTGTATCAGTATTTTAGTATCTTACGCAGGTGATTATTGTTTATAAAATGTTTTATAAATAAAACATCTGGTGATTCCGCTTGCAATTTTCGAATTCAGAAGCGAACGATGATTATGATAAGAGATAGGTGCTTGTGCAATAACGTTTTGGTACTATATTATGAACTATACGTATTGAACATTGATATGAAATTGACTTTTTGTAAAGTCGTTATATATAACACGATAGTACATCTTAACGAAAGTATAAAATATTCCTGAGGCAATGTTGCCCACTTGTGAATTCTTTATAATGGTCCCAGAGTTGTATGTTCCCGGAAATTACCTTAACGTTTATATAGTGTGTGCAGACTTAATCGTAAGTATGGGAATAGTGAATGAATTGATTTCGATTAATATCATCAGTAGGTAACGGTGACTGTGGCTGTCATTTAGGATAAAATTGGGTGCAAAAATATAACTCTCATACAGTTTGCTACTTTAAAAAGATAGAGAACAAGTTTGTCCAGCAGTGGGTTATTTATAGTGTCGTTGGCTGGTAGCGCGCAAAGAATGCGCGTCGGACACCGGCGCGCGCACTTTCTAGCGCCGATGCGCCCGCGCCGTCCGCTTCACTTTCTATTGTGTGACGTGACGACATGCCGCCATTAAAAATCACACGGCTCCACTCCAACATTGTTACCTCAATTGCGGCATGGTAAAATTCCACCAGCAACTGTATTATAGCAATTCTACAGAAACAATGTTCAAATGTTGATACACACAAACCATTCGGCGTGTGTAGGTAGGTATATAGATAATTGTCACGTGTACCGTTGAGTGTAACGTTACACGTAAGGCGGGGCTCGCTCGAGCCTATCGTCGTCACCGGGAACTAGAAAGTTGGTAAAGGTAACTGAATCGACGTGCCGACCAGTATGTAGAACAGTTGACTCGTCACGACTCGCGAGTTCACGTTCCATTTAAATTCGTGTTGAATCAAACGAGCAACCGAGACTCGAAGAGAGAAAATTTTGCAAACGTTAAATAAACCACTGTAGATAGGTAGAGACGCGATCCACTTCCTATTATCACGCAGCAGCTAAAAGCGCATAGACGCCTCTCAACAAATATCTTTCCCCCGGCGCTAATGGCTTTCCAATACGCCCACGAGGAGGTCAATAGATTGCGATAAAATTCAAATAAAGATATCGATGATAAAGAGCGCAAGAAAGAGATATTACGCAAAAATATTCTCCGACAAAGCTTGTACGAAAATCTGCGGTTATTTGAATTTAAAATGCGATCTCGGACCGGGTGCGGCGAGCGGATAACACCCGGATCGAGCGGCACTAAACCGGGAATTTAGACCGTGACCGGTCGTAAGGCGAGTTTACAGTACTTAGCGGGCCTTTGAGCCCGGAGTCAAACGAGGCTAAGCCTCGTATCGCTGAAGAAGTTTTTGCGCTATCGTCGAGCGTCCTACGTAAACGACATTATAATATTAAATTGTGTTCGCTGTAAATGTCTGGTTTATACTGACGTATCTAAATTTTTAACACCCATAGAACTTGAATTTTAATCGTTTAGAATAATCTATCAACGTAACAAATAAAAAATATTAATAAAAAAATAAACAATTCAGCTATTGTGTGACAATTTAAGATTTTAAATAAACAGAGGTAATAAACATACCAGAAAAAAACAATAGAATTCATTGTTCCCTACCAATCTCACATTCGCAGACAGAACGCTACCGTCACGTCGATAACATACGACAACAGGACTGGAGAAAATAAACACGTAACATTTTAATTTTTACAACAAACAATCGTATTCTATTTACGAAATTCACAAACTTGACCCATTTGCGAACTACCCGCGCCTGTTCTACTGTTTCTGCTGGCACCGTGTTGCTACCTAATTATCAAACATCGAGAAGAAATTGTTGAATTTGCATTTTTCACAAATTGTAAGAATCTGTTTCAAAAGAAACATTGTTTTCTTTAAGTTGTTATCCGAAAAAAATTACGCGACACGTGTTTTAACATTAAGTAAGTCAACTGCAGAATGTCATAATGGGGTTAATCTGGGGCAATTAAAACAGATCCAATAAGTTAATTCCACAGCGGGATAAGATAGCAACAAAGTTGCGTACAATTAACAGAGTACTGTAAACAATGCGGGTCCGTAAGCAGGCAAAAGAAGTAAAACCGTGAACGGAAAAAACTGCACAGCCAAAAAAATGGAACACCGCTAAGCGGCGTGGGCGAGCGAGACGGACTGCGTGGTGCGAGCGGGAGGGCAGGCACGAAAGTGAGAGGATGCGAGCGAAGCGGCGCGGCAACCGCGCAGTTACGTTACGAGCAGGGTAAACAATCGCTCGGTGACGAGATGCGCGTGCGCAGCGCACCGCCACCGACCCTGCACTTCACTGCTGCATTTTTGATGTGTGACGTCACTAGTAATTACATCAACTAAAAGGCGTCTATTCGGAAAAACCGACTACCTATGAGATATATTTGAAAGTCGGCAACCAATATGCAAAAAGAATCCTCAATATTAATTGGCATTCAATAAATATTTAGGAAAGAAAAATAATAAATTTGCAATTTTAATACTTTCTTACAATAAAACATGAATATGTTATAATAAATAAGGAAGTTTTTTTTTCTCTTTAATAAATTAATCATAACTTATATAAATAAAATAAAATGGCTTAGGGCTAGTGTTCCGCAGAGAAATCTCTTGGATGAAATCAATATTTTAAATGCTTTGTCATAATACACTTCAGATAATATTATGTGCGTTAAAAACACTCTGATAGTTTTTCTTAAGGTCACTGATGTTCCCATCATTAATACTAGGGATATGACTAACCCGATTGTACAATACTTTACACTCTGGCTCTTTTATTGGTAAGTTTGACGATTTAAATGTAAATATAAAACTCATGTCAAAAGCATTCTTATGGAGCCAGTTTATTATAATCTAGATGATTATTTCAAAGACAGTACTTCTCATTACATGAGTTTATTATATTAGGAATAAAAACCCCTTTGGGAGTTTTTTGCCGCTTCTTCTTCGGGGACCACTCGCGGAAGGGATTTGTAGAAGCGATAGCGCAGTTTAACGTTCAAGTGTTTGTGATAACCGATCGACAGTGAAATGTTTTAATTTAAAAAAATAATACGTATATATTTTATCATATTACTGTCACATTAGTTCAAATACACGTATCTAAAAAAATCGGTTTCTTTTGTTTTCACAAACATTTTCAATTTCGGAAAAGAGTTTCAATATAAAAAGTCAGGGGCAATTTAGATATACTATTGAGTCGCTAACAATGGAAGGGGGGCCTTCAGTTCAAATTATTTCAGATGATGAGGAAGGAATACGAGTTAAAGTCTTGCCCTTAAAGTTGCTATTAAAGGCATGAGGTTTGTACTTTGTGTGATTTAACCTTACTCGCATTAGTTTTTCCTGTCGATCTAAATTATGATTGGGTTTGAAGATTCATGAATTTAGTTATTGTGTAGTCCGCTGTTCCTTTAACTCATAGTCGTGCCGTTCCTAATAGATGTATATTTTTGGTTTCTACCATTAAATTCTATTTTTGTTATACAATTACTAGGATTTGAAAATTTTATCTCGTTACTTCTGACTATTCAAATTACTAATATAAAACAATCATTTTAATGTTTTAATTTACGATCTGTTAAGTTCCAAAATTTGTATAAAATTGACATCATCCAGCATATATTAATTTCAAAACTATCCCTGCCTGCAATTACCTCTCCCCTTCAACTCGTCGGCGGCCAGCGGTCACCAATTGACGTTATAAACTTTGCAAACAAACGAATTGGGGCACCCTCCGGCATCGATTACATTTCACCTGCACTTTTTACTATTGCATAACGTCAATGCTTGTAAACGAACTCAGTTGTGACGTCAACGGATGCCTATGCTGCGTCGAGATCCATTAAGACGGTGTTTTGTATATATACAGATGTCCAGAAAGCCAAGAGTTATGGTATTGTAAAACATTACGGAGTATCATTTTGCTACGGTTCAATTATGAAGTCTGTAACGTTTAAGTGCCTTGCAACAATCGAAACTATTAATGGCAACTTCATGAATGGTTAGAATATGTACATCAAAAAACTAGCGTAAATTATTGCATGTGATTAAAATATTGAATAATATCAATAGATGCTATCAAACTTTTTACAGGTAGTAATGTATTCTAGAGGTCTTGCAGTCTTTGCTTGCCGTCTGCATCTGTACACAGACAGTGGGCACATATCAGGTCTATAAAACACCGTGAAGGAACTTTGCGCTTCGAGATAATGTATGTGGAAACCAGCGACACGAGAAACTCAACGATAAGTGAACTGTTATTTACCCGATATTATTACGACATTCGCAATCAACGCGAATGGTTTTGAGCGGCGCATCGCGTCGCGCAAGACAACGCAGCGATGCGTGCGTGCCGTGCGCTCTGCGCGCTGCGCCGTCCACTTCCGCGAACTTTATTATTATTATGTGTTGCGCGTTTCATTTCACCCGTCTCACGGAAGCGCCACCTTCTCCGCAAGCGATTATAACCTTTACCAACAAATCAACCATGTCCATTATCGCTCGTACACGGAGTGACGATGGCGTCACAAAAGCAAAGCACCGGGTGGTACTGTTACCATGCGTCGGACCGGTATATGGCAATGTAAATCAGAGATTGAGATAAGACATGTAACGTATCAAAGGAAACGTTTCAATTTCGCCACGATCAGACTGTACATGCGTTATCTCAACTAGTATCGACCGCTTATGCACTAAACAATACGAAATCAGCCGTACACGAACGAGATTTCAATTTATTCGTTATTTTAGGAAACACACACATTAAATCTCAATTATCCAACTTTCCACATTAGACTCATTACACTCACTTAAAAATCAATACAATAGTTTGTCAGTGCATATACTTCTCGCACTTTTTACAAACATTGTAACTCTCACATAGGCGAACTCCTCGCAGTGATTTCCTGCACGGAAAAAAGGTAATTAAAAAATTAATAAGTAGATATTATATTCAGAAATTATTCGACAAACTTGGAACAGGATTCAACGCAGCAGTGGCCCATTGCAGTGCAAGAACAAACCGTTCTTGTGATAGAGTTAACAAGATTTTATGCACTTTATGTTTAAATACACAGGAAGAGATGATGTGATAATAGTATCAGCACTTCCTGAGAACACAGCAGTTGATACAACAGTGGCTGGTAGAACAACACATTTTATTGCATTATGTTTACAATTTACGTAACTGCCAATAAAAATAACCGTGGAGTTAGGTGAAAGGTCAGCATTGATAAACGGAAAACAAAAGGAAAGAATTTTTAGGTGAAACATTGAATATTGCCACATGAGTTAATGAACATTTTAAAGCATAATCGAGTTCGAATTTCTGTCAGATGATAGAATATCCATCTATAAAATTTAAAATTTCATGTTTTTGATAATGCCAAGTTTACCATTGCTTTAGATACAGAAGCAAGCGCGTTATAAGCACTTTACTATTGGGCACTCATACTCATCTTTGTGGCCCTTAGAAGACTAAAATGCCGAAAAGCTCTCTCTTTGAAAAGAAGGTAATGCGAAAGATTTTGTAGATAATCCTGTTATTATTATTATTATTCTTACATTATTAGAGGGCAAATCAGAGTCTCCATTTTATAGTTTTTCCAGGACCTGACCTCATTCAAACAATTCAGTTTTAGCACAATATTTAACTCTAAACAAAAACTATTACGCACTGCTTGGTACAGTAACGACAGCCCAGGCCACTTGGTCTAGATGTAGGTTACGATTAGCGTTAAACCACGGTTGAATCACGATTGTTCTCAATTCAAACTATGTCATCTCACATGTTATTTTAGTACCCCACAAGGAATGGCATGGCCAATTTCATGGAAACTGGCAAATTCTGGTAAACTTAATTTTGCTTTATCGACTATTCATACAACTATCATTGTATTGCTAACATCGGGCGTTCTTGTATAAAAATGACACTAAAGTCATGTCAAGACAAGCCAAGTAAAGACAAGTCAATTGTCTACTTTATTCGAACAGATGTTCAAGTACCGTGCTATGCAGAAGTGCTCAAGGGGCTTTATCCAACGGACTGGATCGTAAAAACATTCTTCTGACGGCTACTACCATGTTTCTTGGGGCAAGTGGGCGGAATCCAGTGACTAGACACTTACCGCCCGGTATCTCTTGCTCGCTCTGATTTGCATTGCCAGAGCCCGCGCGAGCGAGACAGCAGTACAATAAACATGCAACCAAGCCGCCTTACAGTTATCTTGGCCAATATTGTGATAAAACTATTACCCGTGAACCTAACAGTTATCGATTTACATCTGACGTAAACTACAGTACCAGTATGAGAAATTTAATTGGCATCGTAACCGCTGGAAAGGTTACAAATTCCCAAATAAATATTTTATACTACGTTGGGGTATTAAATGGCTTATACTATATTATATATTATATGTATTTTGTAGTGATTTATATTCGTATAAGTCCACGAATAAAATGTAACCTTCTGTCAGAAACACCACGATCGAAACTCGGCCCTCCGTGATCATTGTAACGTTTATTTACAATGAACGTTTTTGTATGCTTTTGCTACGAGGACAAAATGAAAACATTGACGCCAATGTCGAACAGTGCATACCTTTAAATAGAAGGCCTCAATTACGGCGGGTGTCTCGGCACTCGGCACTCGGCCCTCAGCGCTCACCGTTCTCGGTGCGCTCACTAATAACAAACAACACGAGGAGCCAACGCGGCTCATATTAATTCAGAAGCGAGCGCTTTATTGTTATGCGACCAACGCTGCGGCGGCGGGCACGCGTCGGTGAGGTCACAGCCGACGGTGATCGGGCATCGGGCCTCGGCGAAGTGGTACCACTGCACTTACAGTGGGAATTAAATTAATAAATATACTACTACGGATTGTGTTTTCATATCTTTAAAATAATCGATGACATAAAATGGCGACTACACGAACGTGAAGAATGTTTTCCTCACACCGCTAAACGTTTTACTGAAAACGGATTGGAATGTTCTGCGGAATAAACGAGCAGACGAACCACCTGATGGTAATTGGTAATCGTCGCCCATGGACATTCGTAACACTAAAGGCATCACCGAAGCGTTGCAGACCGACAAGAGAACGGGGAACGTTATTAGAATTATAATATGATTGTCATCAAGGCAATATAGAATAGGCCATTTTAAAATCCGTGCGCTACTTTGGCCTATAACAGCACTTAACACTTGGTGGCATCTTTCAAATTCTAATTATTTAGAATTACAGCGGCCCCTTAAAATTATCTGGATTACAAGCCTGCATTCGATACTTCCGTACATTAATAAAAAAATAATCTATGTTTCCATTAAAAGTAAATGAATGAATCGAATCTAAAATAACGAATCAAAATCAATTATGTTTCCTCAGACAATGACTCGATCCCAATGATAATTAATTCCTTTTAAAGGATTCGATTTCGGCGTAAAATTAAAACTTATTTCCTGTCAATTCATTAAATGTTCAATAGGCAAGGTCGTCAATTGCCAAATGAGTCACACGAGTTCGCAGCGGCTCTCCGAGTAAACATTTATTTCTGACGACACCCACCGATATCACCGGCCGTCTCGGTCCACGTGACGTCACACAATCCCGACGTCAAAATAATAAGTGCGACGTAGTGTGTTTCTCTTAGTATGCGCGTGGTTCACTCATTTGACGTATTTTTCTCACTATAAATGCGTGTTACAATGAAAACGAGCAAATTGGAAATGTTCGCCGCCTACCAAAATAGAAAGAATATCTACAGTAAGCAAGTTTCTCTCTCAATTCGGAATCTAATTCGGTCAGTTACATGTAAAAATGGAAACTCCTTAGAACCAAATTTGAAAGTGAAATTACAATACCGACTTGTTGCACTCAGTAGATTGAAATGAGTTTTGCTTACGACCGACCGGACAGGCGCCAAGGAGAGCCGTGCCCAACAGGGTATTCCTAACATAAATTAACTTAAGTATCTTTATTTGCTGAAATGATTAGAAACTTGTTTGATTTTCATAAACAGTGTGTCACATATCCGTGGTAGGCTTTTAGCGCTGATGAAATATTACTAATTTTTGGGAGACGCCATATTTTTGCATATGCAAATTTTTGCATAGAGTTTATCAATATTCCAAATTAGAAAGTGCGATCTAGGTTAACACCTAGGAATGAAAAGGAGTCCGATAATTAAGGAGACCGTTTTAAATTAGGGACGTTATGGATACGAAATTTAGGATCTGAATAGGAATACGGCTATATGAATAATATTTTACAAGTTTCGGTTACGGTTACGAATATGAAATTATTTCGGATATTAGACGGCTCAGGACTTGTAAATAAAATATAACGTTTGATTTTACTTCTACGTCTAAAATCTTTAAAGATGAGAACGACGCGGCTAGTGTGTCGGTTTGGCCAGTGAAGGCCTGTCATAAAGTGTTTCAGTTCAATTTTGTCGCCATCAGAAAATATTCTAAACTATTTTATAGGATTCGGTTATGGTTTTGGATACATTTTTATTTCGGTTACGGACCTCCATAACATGCCAATTCTAAACATCGTCAAGTCGTTGGATACGTGACAGCGTCGCCATATGTACAAGTTTATTTATTCCGTACACACAATGTACCTACCTACCAACCGTCCAAGTTTAAATTTGCTGACAACTCGCTTGTTGTGTTACATTGTTCGTCTTCGTCGCGAGCGATTGTTCGAAAGCCTTCATCATGTCACAATCGAGGTGAATTAATAATTTGACAATTAGGCTGGCGGGCCATTGAACTTCTCATTGTTACTAACTTTGCTTTACGTACATTTTGTGAATGTTTTGCGCCGTTCGTGTGTATACAACAATAACTAATAATAATAATATACAATGATAATAAAAATTAACGAGGTATTTAAATGAACTGAGAAAATGTTTATTTTATTATACTGCGTTCGGTATTAACAATTATCTAATTAAACGTTGAAAAATGAAGATCGAAGTTGACACACTTGGAGACATTAACCGAACACCTCCATGACTAGCTAATTTGTATGCACGATATCGTGTACATACACATATAAATCAGCTGAAAAATGTTGTTCATTCCTTTGTCCTTCCGAAATAATCTGCGTTTCATATGATAAAGGAGTTTATCATACAAGTGTCGTGGTTCCAGAGATTACCCTTCACATCATATTCACAAACTGAAAAATCCGTCTTTATATTTTATATTGATAATATTTTATAAATAGGTGTACTAGTATAGATTTCAAAAGAATTCAGATAGTCTGATTAACTTATTCGTCTAATGTTTTTGAATGTATCGAGTCGCTTCGAGAATATTCTAGAAACTTAAAAAAAAAAAAAACTCAATATCGTGAAGGATTACGCAAAGACACAACGCGGCTTATTTACATCTAAATCGGAACACAATTGAAGAGTACATCGATCAAAACTGTTCACACCACGTGACCTACTTCGTGCCGGTACCTAATGTATTATGTAGCCATAGAACACAACAGCCGTTCCAGTGTGCTATCAACGTTGCGTCCAACTCGGTAACTACTACAAGTTACCACTCACTAATGCATGCAGCGGTACAACGTAAGGCAGGTAATCAGGATTGAGGAGGGCTCGCTGGATTATCTCGTCGGGAAGCTGCGTCAAACGGCCTCCAGTGAATTGGGCATTAGCCTTACGGAATCAGTTTAGCTACCTACCTACGCCTAAGATTCTCGGAGGCTTCCCTCTATAATTAAATAGGTAATAGTTAGTTTTGACTATGCTCTTAACCCATAGCGAATAAGTATACCAATAAAATAAGATTTGCAACATTTAATTGCAACTGGATGCATCGTGATGATTATGCAATAACCGTAACGATATCGTTTATGTTAATGTTTAGATTAATTTTATTTTTACTATTTCAGCTTTCATCGCGGTGCTTTTGCCGTATATTGTTCTGTTGTTGAGAATGAGTGCGGGAAAAGCACAAATAAACCTAAAAGATGAGGACACGAAACTGCCACGCCTCGCGTCGAAAACTATGGCCGTTGAAGTTGAAAGCGGTGCAAATGGATCAAAAAGAGCTGGTTGACGCCGGTGTTCCCGTTCGTCGTTCTCCGTGGACGAGGGTGCAGGGCGCAGCGCGGCGCGGCGCGCGGGCAACGAACTCGTGCGGTCGTACGTCTAGAATTTCGAGGATCTGCCCCAGTTTTTTAAACC
This sequence comes from Megathymus violae, assembly GCA_003671415.1. NCBI lineage: Eukaryota > Metazoa > Arthropoda > Insecta > Lepidoptera > Hesperiidae > Megathymus > Megathymus violae. Next base: position 17,109,641 of record PDGT01000001.1, read on the forward strand.
GGGCGTTATGCAACTCGCGGCTGAGCCGAGTTTGCGGTTAACTAGTGGACGTTTAATAACCATCCAGCACAACCATCGCTGTAGTTATTACATGGCAGCATTGTTGTAATTGACATTGGAAGTGGGCGTCTATCATACAAAAGGTATATGTCATTGGGAGCCCTCTTTGAACTTTTGTAAACGTTGAGCTCCAACCTTCTAATCAGTAACCTATTGTCTGTTTCATTTAAGCTTTGGGAATGTGTTCACTTTCATGCTCCAGAGATATTCTCCAAACAAGGGATCGACACAATCACAAAGACTCCGCAGCTCCTCGATGGGTCGACGGCACGCAGCTAAATTACAGACTCTACGTATGACACTGTGATGACTGTGCGACACGACCCGAGGCACAATGCAGACGCCGCGATCCTTTTGTGGCACAAAGGACTCGTTGACACGCCACGCGATTCTCGAGCCATTCATCATCCATCTTACTTAGCAAAGTACCAATGGCCGAATGATGTAGTTTTTATAAATGAACACAAATACTTATATAGCTTATAGCATGTTTACCACATAAAATTGCAATAATAATAGCAATAGTGATGCGTATTTCTTTTCTTACAGTTTTCAAGAGACAATGTTCGACAAAAAATACAAGATAGGTATCAATGGCTGGCTGCGTTCAAACATTTTACACGTAGAATCGTAGTTCCTTGAAGAGATACAACATTCACCTTCTATATTCTATTTCAATGCTACAAAAAATTTGTATGATATTCTCTGCCGTAAAATTACTCGTATTACCAGAAGATACTTCCGAGTACGTTGCCGTCGAGGCAGGCAGAATAAAGAACATACGCTTATATATATGAATACCACATATAGTATGACGGTGTGGCATGTTGACGGAATGCTGCATTCATTTATCTAAAATAATGTCATTGCTAAATGTTTCTTGTTATTTAAATAAACATCTTCGAGTATCTGCTGAACAAACAACGCGACCACAACAATATAACTCTGTGAGCCAGTCACAAAATCTCGCCTCTCAACCGTAAGTAAGTCGGTCAATTCGAGTGGGTCTATGGTGACGTGAAATATCATTTCATGCACCATTTGTCAAGTGGAACAGGGCAAGTACAAGCGCGAGATTCACACGAATGCCGAGGTGGCTGGCTTTAAATTTTGTATTAAAGACATGCGATCCAGCCGATTGAGGAAATTCACCACTGCTCTAAAAATATTCAGGAGAAAACGATAGTCGCGAATATCCTCTGTTTGAACGAATGTGTTCTCCTCAATTTCCCTTTTGAATATCATTTAGTTACATAATTGTAAATCGTTTCTTCGGATGCAGGATTTGTGATAGCATTGAAGTCGAATAGTTCAAAAGAAGAGAATTGAAGAGTAGACGCGACAGACGGCGGCGTCTTAAACAATAAATATATATTCAAGCTTGTGTAATAACAAAAATAGTGTCAGCCTGTTGATCGTCGCTGTAATGGGGTAACGATTTAACGATCAATCTCATAAAATTAAACGGATGTGTATGCACGAATGTAGCTGTTTAAGACAAAATGTTCTCAAACAGCGCGTTGCGTAAATTCATATTTGAATGGTACAAACGCTGGACGACATTAATCTCAATAGAGCGGTGACTAGCTGCGATCATTTGTGCGACAGACAGTGGACGGTGCAAACAAAACGAGCAGCCGGCGCGGCGGATCCACCGGGCGGTTCGATTGCCATCTTTCGCACTGATCGAGCTAGTCCGCAACTCGGCGGCCCCGTCGGGGGTGCGCGGAGGCGGGGGAGGGGCTCCGTTGAGTGAAAGCGTTTTAAATTTAATCGCATGCCCTCACTCCCTCAGTCGGACGCAGAGTTCGACCGAGACACCTCCGCGGCACCACGCCGGCTCTTGTTTACCACCAACGCACAGCACTGTGTTGCGTAAGCGTTCACCGCAGCCCGAATGCACCGCGCCGGCACAACCGCCGTGAAACAGAACAGAACGAGTTCGTAAACGATATTATTTGAACGTGAAGTTAACTTAAAGTGGGTCGGCTTATATTAAGTACTATTAATCGGTGTGAACAGTAATATTTGAAAACAGCTCTAAAGTCACGTAATTACGTATTCACCAGGAAACACTGATCGCATGAGATCGCTTGAATAATGTTGTTTGTACTGACCAACGTTCGGTTCGCCATTAAATTAAATTAGCACATAACGATATTTGTAATGTTACTTTAAATGTAAATATTCACTCGTTGTCCTTGATTCGAGATCCAATATTAAAAGCGGGCCGATCTGTTCACAAACTGGTAACAGACACATTAATAGGATCGAAGATGTCCGTCGACATGCATTTGACGTTCGACGCGATTTTACGATGCTTTCTTTTTATTTCAACAAAGAGTAGTTTTGGAAGAAGAAGTACGTCTCTGACGACGTATGATTATGGCATCAGAGGACGAGTTGTAATACCTACGGAAAATTTATGTTTGTCTGTATAGTAACTGATCAATATTCTAATTGAAATTCTCTGTATCTTTGTAACACACAAATATTAAACGATGACAAAATTCCATTCAAATCAAGCTCTGCTTCATAATATTTTTCTCTGCTTATCAATAGCAATAGCATTAGTATTGACAAACTCTCTGAGCGGACCAACGATTGATCATTACTTTTGAATCAGCGATAACGTTACGGATATCTTTTAGAGAAAAAAAATTTCATTGCCGTTCCATTATTTTATAATTTTACTATTATTTTATCATTACATTTATTTACTCATCTCACTATGAAGACAATGATATTTTTCAATATATTATAGTGACGAATGTAATAGAAATATTATAATCAACAGATTTTAAATTGTAGCCCTTCCCTTTTTATAGAAACTTTAAAAGCGATGTCAACCCGGAAGATGACAATTTCGCCACTCCGAATGGGTGGTGGGGGGAGGGGGAGCTCCTAACCGTGCCAAACTACACAAAACACAAGCCCACAGCCAACACTCCTCACGGCGCGGCGATCCCACCGCGATTCGCGTCTTGTTTACAAAACAAATTGTATGACCCTCACGTACCGTCATACTTTTTAATTTATATCTTGCAATGCAATTCTTATTGCACGGAATACACAATATAGATGTTGCAGAATTTCTTATAGATGAGCTCTATTCAACTCGGTGTTTAATTTTCACGTTGATGTGAATGTGTGTATTTTGAACGAATGTGCAAAACTTTAAATCACAACACCAGACAATCATTGTATTGTACGTCATGAATAATGTAGCAATCTGCGCGGTGATCTGTGTACTGCAAGCACCGCACTTAGAACGGACAGTAATAATCTGTGGCCATAAGTGGCAAGCAAATGTTTGGCGCCGTCCGAGGGAGAGGTAGCGGGTTCGACGTTATCTTGACCCACATACGGCGGCCGCGAACACGGCCGGCGGGTCGCGTGAGTCGCGTCGCGTCACCAGTCGCCGACACGCCGGAATGTCGTGTCGGGAGAACGTACATGGTGGATATTTTCCAAGAAACAACATGAAAAATTGTTGCAACAACATGAAAAATCCTGCAATTTTTTGTGTTTCATTAAATGAGTAGACCATGTTTATGTCTGTAGTGTCCATTAATTGATCATCGTCAATAAACTTCAAACTCGATTAAGTAGAATGTTATATTGGTAGTATTTCAAGTGAAAGATGTAGCAACACTAAACAATGAAGTATAGATTATCTACGAACAGAACTGTCGCATCGAGCTGATAAGGTAGAGAACGCGTTGTCACTTACCCTGCCAGTGTCCCATTGTTGCCAAACACAAAAAAGTATTAAAAACTTGACACATTAAAATCAATCATCGATCACCGAGGCAATAATGTTACTGGCACGTGTACGTATTTAACGGAGTTGTTATCCACTATCAACTGTGTTATCACCGATTAATGTTATAATAAACACTTAAAAATACAGTAGATAATAATTAAGATTCGTTCTAATCGAAAACTGATACAACAACTCAGCATACATAATAAAAAGCTATAACTATGATAAAGGTGCGACGAGGTAGTAAGGTTTAATGACAAAAAAAACGCAGGTCTTAAAAATATCATATTGTGGCATTAAAGAGTGCGTTCCAGACACGAGCGACCAAAAACAACGTCACAATGTTTTCCTCCACTCATCAAAACGCGACCTTGACCCGGAATACATATATATATAATATAAGGGAAAAAGGACAAGTCTCATGCTGTAACTGTTCGAGGTCAAGGGCCTTGAGTAATGTCGCAGTGACGGATAATTTAGTGTTCACGTATCTCCCACTTGACGTCTACTTGCTCCAATGCTATGTTCTCCATGTCAAGGAAACACTAAACTACTCTAAACGGAAAATGCATTCATAGTAACTTCCCAGACACCGTAAACGTCGCTTAGCATCAGTGATGAATAACTTCGTAATGTAGAGTGTAGATACTCTCTGTTTTAGTCGTCAGGGTGTGAGAGCCTAACACATTTATTTTTAAGGAGAGATGTACGTCCGGGTACCGTTCACACTTTATACTGCCGGATCAGGGTCTACGACAACGACCGCGCAAAAAAAATTAACTACGTAATTCTAATGCATCAAAAATTGTAAAGTAAAATTTCACACTGTTTCAATTAAAGGGATTTTATTATAACAATAATATTAAAATACCTTTTCTAGTTATACATTTAAGGTTCAGCAAGGACAAAATGTAGGCGAAGGGCGTTCCGAACCCGCAGCGTCGGATCCGCCAAGGACGCCGCGCTATCGAATAGGTGGGTCGCTTCTTAATCGCACCGATGTCGAGTGCGTTTTACTAAACTGTCAGCTACATTACAAAACATTATCTGTACAACCTCGTCGACCAGTACCGAACACATAAGAGGACCGTGGAAATTTATTTTGTCTCTAAAATTTGTATTTATTAATTTTGTCTCCAAAACAATACGAAAGACATTGTGCTAAATGTTATAAGTATTGTTACATATTTTTTGCTGATCTGTACTTTACATACGCGTAATATGTAACGCGGATTTGTCAGTGGGGTTGGTTAGGCACGAGTGAAACGAATGCAGTACGTATAGATGAATTAAACGCTCAAACTGGGTATCCAAATAAATTATCAAACGATAATAAAAGGAAGCGCCTATGACAAGCTGTGACAACTTCTCCGTAACAGTCACTCGTCCAAGTGCCCCGTCCAACTGTAAAGCGGATTCTGTGTAGCTCACCTCGCGTGATCACTTGCACTTCACACATACCAGCGAGTCATGAGTTATGAACACAACACACTTAGAATTATATTTAGATACGAATAAAAATGTAGACCGCAAAAAGACACGCGATAATATCACCGCAACTGATATTGAGCGTTGATATTTGTGAACGCCATGTGGTAAAATGTACTTTAGGTCAAACTTAACCAAATCATCTTCATGACAGTTAACTGTCATGCGGAACTTGCAGAACTCTCACCGAGTAAACGTATGATCATTGAACGATCTTCTCATAACCTTGGTGCAACCAACTCGAAATATATGCCAGATTCGTTCTTTTATTGATTTGTCTACTAGAATTATGGTTATAGGGAGAAAACCCCGCCCAGATCCCGAATCTGTTAGCTATATGGGTGACAGCAGGTAACTATTGAATCGTAAATCGGCATGCAATAACACGAGGACAGACGCAGGAATTCGGTATTGCGGCTAATCTTATCAGTCCCAATCAATGGGTAGTTAAAAGCCTATTGTGGAGTGTGAGATTGGCAATAAACGTGAAGCAAAACGTAATCAAGACGCGATAAAGTCGAAGCTATCCGCGCCGATAGAGTGATGATGCGCCATCGGTGGCCTTAAGTCATTAAAAGCAGATTCGGTTACTTTTACCCTCAAACAAGCTCACCATTTAAAACGTACAGGTTACAAACTAGTTGTACCCGTTACGTATCTCTTCTTGTGAAAGTATTGATTAAACACTCGTGACAGGATTTCTGCGCGGTGCGATTCCTTGAGATGCCGTTAGAATCAATTATTATTCTCCTGTACAAATGGCCAGCAAAAGCCTAAGAGTTAGATACTTTAAAAATAAAATATGCGACTTCTAGCGTCAGCTACGCCGAGTTAGAAGGATAACGCATGTAATAATTTAATTAACAATAATATGATAAGGTTCATTCAAACAAATTGCGTTACGTGTAATAATATAATTGTCTATACAGACTGATAAACACGCTCTGTTACAAAAGAATGGTTATTCAAATTGAAATGACAATATGTTAAGCGAGTACGAAACGACTTTCCTTGCGAGGACTGATCGCATTCAGCGTTGTTTTTGTATCATGGTCAAGCAAGTCCCAAAAACCACACTGCACGAGTTTAATGTTCAAAGGATCACGTGCATTCGTTCGATTCTCAGACGTACAAGGAAATAAATCAGGTCAAGTGATTGTGACGTCTGTTACGGAATTCTCAGACACCGGTGTAGCATCGTTGTTCCGTTACCGTATCGTGAACGGTCAACAGGCTCAACAATCGACAACAGCCTAGTCTAATTCCGTCGACTGACAGTGATGGCGATCGCCACCGTTCGAAACTTGATAATGGGTGGTGACGGTATCAGCGACTAGACCCCTGACGCTGCGTGTGCGCGACCCCCGCGACACAAAAAACCTGTTGGAAATTTTGTCATATACACATCCGTATGCATGTTGCGGATATTCAAACGGAGACACCTGGGGCAAACGATTTTTTAACACAACAAACACGTGGTTATACTTGGAAACTTTTTGATAGTGACAATAAACAGAAATTAATATAAAACATCATCGTCTTTACAATCAGACATTTTGTACTATTGTAACGTAACGTAAATGGAGGTGGAAAATAACTTTTTTCCTTGGCTAAGTACAACATTCGTCGAGGGCGAGTCGCCGTCGGCCCAATCGTATTTCGGTAACCTTGGCTCCGTTAGCGAATATTTCGGTGCAGTTGTTTACTTAAGTCGCCGTCGTCAGCGTGAAAGCGAAATCTTTCCTTCTGCAGGTTACGAACATGTTTGTGTTTGTACCTACAGTAAGAACGAATTTCTTCCACATATTTGAAGTACGTGTTTATAGTATAATAATTTTATATGATTATATATACGATGAATTTAACATTAAAAAGTAATTTAACATTTAAAGTTTATGGACTGTTGGTTGATGATTGTAAAGGCACAGTATAGTCAATGCCCGAATTTAAAAATATATATTTATACGCAGAACCTTCTCGCGATCTCACGGACACAAGGGATCGAACCTTCCGTCGAACCACGCTGCCGACTTCATTGGAACTGGATTCGAATATTGGGCATGAATAAAAATGTACCATAATTATTAAAACTAAAAAACCAAAATTAAAGTTTATAGATAGTTAGGTTGCCAACGGACTAATCTAAGATTTCATTCAAATAACTGGGACACTATTAATATAAGAAAAATGAGTACGCCTCGAGGAAAATTGAAGTCGTGCTCTGTATGCAGCGAGATAAGGACGCGGGGGAGGGTTCGTCAGATACCATGAATAAGTTAGGGATGAATTTGGGCGTCAATGGGCAATGTCGTCGCAACGGCGCCGGCGGAGTTATATAACCGTTGAAATATTAAGTCGTCATTGCTCTCCTCCCAAATAAAAGGGATGATGAAGAGGGAGGTATTGTTGCTTCACGGGGCGTTTGCGCGGGCATGTAATCGAGGAAAATGTCCGTGGAATATCCAAAACGTCCATCGGAGTATTTAGGTTACTATTCATCTGTTTAATTTAATAAATAAACCTTTTACATTTATCTTTTAAGGTTGGAACGGCTGAACCAGCAATATGGTTGAGATTTCTTAATTTTTATAGTTTTATTTTATACTTGTGACAGTTTCTCAAAGTGAGATTTGAAAACTATAGAGTTGAATTAAGCGATACTATGGAGCTAGTGAGAACAATAAAATATATTATTAATAAAAGGTATTAGTAATACCACGCAACGGCAAGCACTGCCGTAGAACAAATAAATGTTCAGCGAACAAAGGCGAGGCAGGTAGTGCTGCGTAGTAATATCGGTGGTAGATCGCAGCTGAGGCCGACCGGCCCTGGGAAAGCGAAGATTACGACCATTCATAAACGCTTGAATGAGCGCGAAGGCGCGGACGGCGCGCGCGCAGCGACCTCTCCGACATCTGTCAGCCTGGCGTGTTACTTACTTAGCGCACTCACATTTTACTGCGATCGCCGTAATTACAGATTCTGTACGCTTTTTATGACTATTCTGTAAGCGTCATGGCGTAGAGTTCTAAATTAAAATTTAGTACGTTTTATACTCTACAAATTCATCGTAAACATTGCAATCGTGTGGACCGAGCGGGTTAAGGGGAAGCTTTCGATTAACTGTAGTTATTACATAACACGAGCGAGATGTTAAAATTTGTATAGCAGTCCAGAAGGTTACGAAAGTTGAAGTCGTACAAACGCCTAATTTTCAAGGCGAGCGAGGACCCGTTTACGTACCAGATGAAGTAATAATGAGATACCGAAACGAAAACATAGCTACGGCGCGGTCAAGAATTAATTCCTATTGTATGTCTGGTCGCTGAAGTATATTCGAGCCCTTTCCATTATCTATAACGACGCATATTACAGCTGCGTCCGTCTCCTTTGCTCGCCGACATGCCGAATGTGTGCGAGCGAGATGTCACTCGTGAAGTGTACCATTAGCAACAGTAACAATGTATTTTAGTAGTGCTGGAGTATTTATGAATGCGTGCTAATTTTATGCGGGTTTAATGATTTTATTGCACACTGTATTCACTTACTAGCTGATCGTAACTTCATTATGTGCATCCAAACAATATAATAAACACGGCCTTACGCAGTTTCGTACACCTAACTTTTTATTTTACATGAGGTAAGTGATGTGTGACTTCTGATACATTTATACGAGATTAGCAATTTAAGGACTGTTACCGAGTAAAACATTAATTATTTTTGCTTGTAAACTATACTGCATGCATCGCTTTAATTGTTGTTTTAGTAGATTATAAAATGTATTCGATTACTAGCCGAATGAAAAATCTAATTTATTTCAAGATTTGTAACATAACATATGCACAAATTTCATATGCAACTCTTCTCACATTCATTTATACAATTAACAAACACGACACAACGAGTTTTGGCTGAGAGTCGAGTTTACGTTTACTCAAATCCACCTGTGGACGAATGAGACGTATGAGACGAACGAATTGTTAATTATTTTGAGAACAACTTATTTTGTTTTACCAAGCTTCGGTCTTATTAATAAGGTAATTTAGGCCGGGGGAAAAGAGTTTTGCTCTACATTTGTATTATAGTTACAAGGAGCGAACTATAATGATGCTTTTTAGGGTGGCATTGTTTTCGACGCACACACGCACACACACATGGGTTCAATTTTCTTAAGCGTCTGTTTCAAGCAACATAAACTTTATCGTCATTACGTAAGGTGATACAATTAATGCGCCGTGTAGTCGTGCAATCGACAGAGCTGTCTAAATTGATCGGTATACCAGGGGTACCGGACCGCATTAAATGCCCGTTGCATAATTTCTAATTGACACTGATTGGTTTCGGAAAAGCTTCGCTTGTCGTAGGTAGGAACTAACCACGTATGACCCACTGCGTAATATTGCACAACCACGAACATTAGTAGTCGGACTTGAGCCATTAAGGAAATGTGATTATTTTATGCGTTGACGAGTGGCATAGAAGGTCAATCATAGAATAAATAATTTTACTTGTATCCAAGTCCGAATATGTATTACACTCGACAGTAGCACAGTCACCATTGGTCTGACGCAGACCATCGCAGATATTCCTTGACTGTTCTACATTTGTACGTATGTAAATAAACGTTCTAATGATATCATTATCTCCGTCTTTAATATAATCCATTTTAAAGTAATAAACAGAGGTCAACGGCTACGTAAAAATACGCTCGACGCGAGGTGAGGCAGTGGGTCTCTAGTTCGTAAGTAAACATACAGCAGCCAGCCATCGGTATCAAAAGTTCTCAAGGTTGCTGAGCTACGCATTGCCTTTGACAATGACCCGACTCATATCTAGGATGTCTAATGAGTTCGAGGGTGCAGCTCAATCCGAACGATTGAAGTTTTTTTTAACTTTATAATGAGATAAATAATGTAGATGAAAACTATTTCAATAATTTCAGACACGCGGTGTACCTACATTGATTGCGGAGCAAGTTTTTCTTGTAATTTACATATGTGGTAGTTTACATATTATATCGATACGTTAGAGTAAACAACAAGAAGTTACATTTGTAATCGAGACTGGATCTTTTTAAGCACATACATAGAATATAAATATTTTGGTCCTTTGAAATTATTAATTCAAATGTGCTTCTGTAAGATGTGACCGGTTAAAGTCGCCTAAACGCTCGTAACATTAACCGCTGAAGACTAGGAGGACCATGAGGTAACATGTAAATAATGTTGTTTTTGACTGCACATACTTATATGTAAAAGTAGATGCGCGTGCGATCTACAGAAGAAACGAGTGTATTGAACTCGGCGCAATGTCAGCCTAGAGTCCGATGCGTCACCGGCTCACCGGCCGACCGGGCCGACGTGAACGAAGGAATTCCACACCATGACAAAAGGCGCGGTGGCCGCAAACAACGCATAAATAATTAGACAATAAGCAGGCAGGGCAAGAAATCAGTAATTTGTATCGCGACGAGATAGGCGGAGCGCAGAGGGAGACGGCAGACGGGTGCAGGCGCGCGCCGCCTGCCGGCGGG
>PDGT01000001.1:17120498-17141497 GCA_003671415.1 Megathymus violae
CGCCGCGGCGCGGAGATGTGGCAACGCGTCAGGTGGAAATGGCGCCGGGCTGCTCTCCGCCGAGGACGACCGACCGCCCCCACCTTCCCCTCGTACCCCGTCCCATACGCCCGCCGCTAATCTCACCCGAACACAATCTGATAAAATTCGCGCCAGCTATGAATGTTACGCAAAGCGACTCTACACTACGACAAGACGATAATGAATGACCCGAGTGTTTCTTTATACACAAACATTCTCGCTATCATAAAATATGTTATGTCGCAGTATAGAGCTCAGCGCGGTAGTAAGAATGTAAGTAATAAGAAAGTTATTTCCTCGACCTGGCGAAACTAGTCCCGCGAACGCATTACGGTCTGTGTTACGGCCAGGTGAATTCAAAATGACCTCTATATACCGGTGGCTTCTTACGGCCTCGCTCGCCGAATGTGATGACATTTTCTTGGTTAGCAACACGACGTGACTCCTCTCTAAGAGTACGATGCCAGGATGACTAACTCCCGAACGTCATTACCCGACTTTGCATGGACTGTTACGTTGAAACTGAATATTTATCGCAACAGATCGATTCTACACTCATAACACACTAAGGCGAATTTTGTATATCACTATCAACTAACGATAATTGAACCGTTTGGACATCGTGGGTTCGACGTTCACTAACAACAAAACCTTGAGTACGATACGGAGAAACAATAGCACGCACTAATATTATCATGATAATTGTAACTATTTCGAAAGAAAGGTACCTACGAGTTCTTTCATCAATGTAAAAGTGACTTACCAAGGCGAAGAAGTTTGTGTGGCAATCCTCGAGACTTGCACCGTTTGTTTGGTGATTTTGATGCGTCATGGTAGTCCGGGGCACTTCATTTTCATATCACAACACTGAAAACGGGTTCAATCTTAAAGAAACCACTCAAAATCTTAAAATCATCACCAACATTTAGTGAAGTTTTCACCTTTCAATGGCGACTGGAAAATGGCGGATAGGAAACAACAACCCAAGCCGACGGTGTCGCTCACTGCGGCTAAAATTGATACTAATTCCGTCCAGAAACATTTAAGCATTCCATTTCACGATTGTAATGTTCAAAGTTTTGATACAAATTAATAATTACGAGCATTATTGGAATAACTAACTTAACCAGGATTATAAAAAATGCTTTAATTTTACTTCATTGTTAAAATAATTTCGTAATATCAAATATATGTTAAAGAAAATCTGTTAGGTTTTGCAGTTCAATTCAAATATCTTTTCTCATAAACTTAGCTGGGGACGAAATACGTAAGTAAGACTATCAAATTGTCAATGTCACAAATTTGACAGCAATCGAAATTAGATGTCCTGCGAAGTTTCGATTTGGTTGGTGTATATAAAATTAGATGTTTAGGTTATGTTGTTTTTTAATTACTGGAACGTTCGATAATATAATATTATTAAGGAAAACAACGGCTATCAGCATTTAATACACAATGTTCAGAACATTATTATCGCCTCTTACAAAAACTAAATTTCAGGTCATAATGGTTACTAATTCCACATTGATTGGATATCAAGATTTTTAATTTCTGAATTTTTATATTTATATTATTACAGGTGTCATCAATAAGATATGTACAAAAAAAATTTCCGAAAAAGGATAAAAAAATGCAAGCTGCTGCTGAATCTTTAAGTGCAAGAGGGTAACTATGCATTTATTTCTTAGTTGAAACTTTAAAAGTATTCCAAAAACATTTGGAACAGTTTTCAGTGATGTGTCACTTCATTATTGGATATCGATATTGTAGCGACTTTTGCTCAATTTCTAGGACTGACCACCAATTATGACAGTTTCAAGTCACAATTCAATATATTTTGTTGAGGCTTGAATGTCTGCAATATAATAAGAATGATGTCAGTGTTACAGGAATACTTAGTGGGATAGGTGTTAATTTTTTTTTACAATATACTAAATGAATGAATTATCTTTTATATATATGGTACTGTATGTAAATATATAAAATATATATATATTATAAATAAGGTAATGTAATGTAATAAGGTAATGGCTTATTTTATTTTAGATTTCTTCGCCCTAATAAACCATGGGATCCACCAAAAAACATTGAGGAGATTATCCTCAAAATATGTATCGGCAATGGTCTTAAAGAGGATTCTGAATTTGATTCTTTGGATCTCAAGTTCAAAATACTCAAAGTGTGTTTTGATGAAACTGGTCACAGTGTTCCTAACTCTGTACTACACAGTATTGAAACAGTTGGTAAGAATATTATAAAATACAGGCATAGGGAAATAACGAATGGGCATATAGACCAACTTATATGTAGTGCTTATTATATGTCATATATAACTTATCTTTTAATTCAGTGAAGAATAATATGGTGGTTATGCTTTATGTTTATGATGGTTTTTTTTTGTATATACTCTTAAAGAATATATAACCCTTTTGACTAATTTTAAAGTAAATTTAATTAAAAATTATAAGGAATCTAGTGTGATAATTGCCTTCTGAACTGTTATTTTGCGATTTTGAGAAACCACTGCATACCTACTTCATAATCAATTTCAATTTCAGTCATGTCTTTTGATAATCATTTAAATAGACATGTATGTATCTATAATAAAGTATTTTGTAAATACATAAGTAAAATCGGTAAAATATGCATTATTCCATTCCGGGAAAGCGTAAGTAAAATTATTCCACCTAAAATAAAATCTATTTATTGTAGACTATTTACATCATTTGGATCCCAGTTTTTCTTTTTAGCAACATTTACTCTGTGTTGTACTTGATCCCTAGGGGTCTATATAGCCTGCTTTGGTTATCATCTGTGTATAACATAAATATATTTCATAATTAACTTGCAAAAGCTACAAGAATCAAAGTTCAAATATAAACAAACTCATGTCTTATTTCATTTACATAAGGATGAATATTGAATGATCATTAAACATATTATTTTTTATTATTATGTAATTAAAAAGGACAAAAAGTAAGATACGACAAATATTCATCTCTTTTATTTTACCCTCTAGGGGCCATATTTCCGAAAATCGGAGCATACCTATTTATTTATTTTTACTCTCATGTTATTATCTTTGTAAAATATATTGTTATTTGTTTGTAAATTATATTTGTTTATTATTAGTCTACTCCAATTTAACTGAAAAAAGTTAGTTTCATTCAAACTTTCATCTCATATTTTACCCCCTAAGACTAGAATGAATTTAGGAAATATATTTTATATGTACCTACTTCTGCATGTTTATGTTATGTTATGTTTATATAATTTTAGTTTTGTACAAGCCTTTAGCTATAGCACAGTGAGTATAAATATCATCAGTACAAGTTTTGGAAAGTTATATGAGTTGACACAGTTAATGCATGGCAAAAAGTTAAAGATACATATTTCTATTACAGAAAACCTCTTGGAATTTTATGAAACACCTGTCGACGTACTGACTCCATTTGATACTCTTAAGAAAATGGCATTGCCAAAGAACATGTATGTGCAAGAGGATTATGTTAGGTTCCACCCTGGTGAGTCTGTGATTGTTGTTACATTATAATATACAAACAGTCAATTACTAAAACTGTAATTGTAATTATGTTACATACATTTGAAATGTACATAACTTTTCATCATTAATATGGGAATTACTAGAAATATTTTTTTTGTTATCCATTAAAATTGAATTGGATATCAGTATCTTGCATATTTCTTTTATTATTTTTTAATTTGCCTAAGCAATGCTATTAAAAAAAAATCATATATCATTATCAGGTAAAAAAAAAACAAAGTTCAGACTGCCAGATATTTTGCATTATTATTTAGCTAGAGAAACTTTTAATCTGACATCTCTTGACATTTAATGCAATAGAGAGTATGTTTCTGTTAATGACTGAATTATTTATTATTTTCAGATAAGGATACATTATTCAATGGACTGTCAGCATACCCTCGTAGTTCTACAATAGTCACTGGTCTTAAGGCCAGAAAGAAGTATGAAGGATATACTGCTAAGAGATCATGGCCTTAAATTATTAATATTTGGGAATTTAGATTGTAGATAAGTTAAATAAACATTTACAAAACCTCTTAACTGTATCATTTTTAGATTAAAGCCAGTCTTGTTTTTAAACCTTTTAAAATTGATAAATTTAATCATCATACAATAAACAAAATAACTTGAATATGAACAAAATTGTGATTATATCAATAGGTAGATAAAATTCTTCATTAAGACTAGTTCTATGGAGTCTGTAACTTAGTGAACACTGTGTGATATGCATTTTGCCTTTATCAGTTTAACTTCAAACGTGCTATAGCTATGGACTTTCAAAGATTATATAAAAAGTCAAATCCGTTCTTTTTAATGATAACAACTTAATTTAACTTTACTGGACTTTTTATAACAAGCACAAACGAACTGGAATTAGCGGTTGCCGTCATCTTTGGACATCAACACAAAGAGAATGTCACCGATGAGTTGCCAGTCCAGAAAACATAGACAATCCCCATGTCAGTTGGTTTGCCATTAGTGAACCCAAAATATATTAATATCATTTCGTGATTGTTTATAAGAAGTGTAGTAATCCTCGTAGGTAATGAACCTCACCATTATGAATAGGGTCGTTACTAAATTGGGACAGGTCTTCAGCAACTTAGTAGGATATGCCAATCAGAAGAAACTTTTTGTTAACGCTCAAGAATGAATGGAATTCCTTGCATTGTAACACTTTTTTAACAATACAGTGACACTAAAAGAAATATTTTCGTGAATCCACCACCGACGAGGTACGTGACGCTTTTATACAGGCATAATAAAATCCGACGATTAGTTAATCAATATTTAAATATTTTATACGTTATACTCGAATATATACATAGACAATAATTTCTTGAACGCCAACCAGAGATGTCAAGACGGTGTCAATTTGAGGTCGAGGTCTCCTGACATTGACGGAAATGTCTAAGATGACGTTTAGATTGTAGGTTATTTACCAAACTAATTTGCGATTACAATTTTATAAAATCAATTGAATTGTAATGTTGTATTATTTACAACTATTTCAACAGCACACGTAGAAATGCCTTAATGTAAAAATCATGAATATATTACTGATTGTGTTTATTGTTGTCCTCGGTATATATTCTTGTGTATCCTGGTGAGTAGCAAGTTGTTGTCGTGTTTGTTTTGCTTAGCAGAATACGTTATTCATTGAATTCCGTCGGTCAAGCATCTTGTTAATGACACTTCTAACAAAAATATCTGTGTAAGTAGTCGCATAAGATCAACCGAGAATTGTATAGAAGCTTACTTTTTAAGAATATCAAGCTTAAACGAAACAGTCCAATTACCAGCTAATTATATACAGTTGTGACAATTCATATGTGTTGCTTCTGGTTGGGAATACTAACTAAATTGTCAATTTGTATTAAATGTAATAAACATCTGTATTAACAACTTATAAATAACTTAAAATGTTAAAAAATATATTGAATACCAGCCTAAGAATAAAGTTACAGACTACTTTCAACAGTTTTCCAAGAAATTCAGTATCATGATAATTAATATTAATGCAACTTATGTGAACTGAATTTTGCTAGGATTCTTCCAAAATTATTGGCATGGCTTTTCAAGAGGAAATACCACGTCAAACTGAAGATTGGGAGGATTGCAGTGCCAAAGATAATTCTTCGGGATGTGAGCCTGTCTAATGATGGGTATTCAGTGGTGAGGCAATGCTTCCATTATGCCATTAATATATTAATATGTATCCTGGTCCCTCACTTTGAGATATGTAGCTCTCGATGACCACATATTAGGTACTGCATTATTATAATTCCAATTTGAATAGTTTTTGTGTATTTAAAATATGCCAAGATTGTATATCATAATATTCATCTTATGTCCCTAGAGGACTGGGAGGAAATAACAGTAAAATTATTGTAATCATCATACAAAAATATTTTTTTCCAGAATATAGATGAAGTATCATTCCGCAGTAGTTTCTTCAACTCTGACATCAATAAGTTGGTGTCAGTAGTGATCAAGACTATTGACATTAGCAACAATGTTGAGGAGAAACGGAATGCGGTGGTGGAGACCATCTTGAAGCCACTGCTCTCTAAACAGAATTCAAATTCCAAATCTGAAGAACTTGATGAAGATCAGAATAATTTTGAATTAAGGAAGGAATTAGAAAAATTGGGGCAGAAGAAACTGTTAGATTTTAGAGATAAGAAACTACCGCACAGTCTGATAATGTTTGCACAGGTATTTGATTTTTTACAATGCAAGGTTGAAATAGGCAATTACCATGATACCATAAGATAAATCCTTATATAATTATTTATGTAAGTAATTACGTATTATATGGTATGTTAAGTGGTATATATGGTATGGTGATATGTATGTGTGTGTAATTAAATGAGATAAAGCAGTGAATTCAGGTTTTGTTTAATTGTAAAGCATTTGCTCATGCTTTTCAATGTTAATGTCTTGCCACACATGTACACATATAAGATTTGGGTAGAACTTTTGGTCATTGGCGCCACTATGCCAGCCTATTTTGATGATCCTGTTCAAAATATGGTATGATAATTTTGTACATTTAAGTTTTGGACAGAATATAGGTCTTTTTTATGCATGTTTATAATGGTGAGTGCTCCAAAGAGTTGTTCCACTTAGTGCCTACATTTAGTCATACCACTGACCTAGAAGTTCCATCTACATATATTCTATGTACAGATTGGACCACAATAGTTTTATTATTATTTTATATTATTATTTTTAATGCAATAATTTTTGTGCATTATTGATAAAATGTAAATTTTTCAGTTTATGGGAGTGCACATCTACAATGCAACGGTAACACTAAACAGCGGCACGGATAAGGCGTGGTGCGTACGCGCGGCGGCTGCGGAGCTGCACGCGGACGGCGCCGCGGGCGGTCCGGCGCGCGCGCTAGTGTTCTCCGCCAATGTAGTGCACGCCGAGGCTAAGGTCGATAGAGGAAGCGAAACACTAATGCAGGCTTCGTGTAGTGTGTTGATTGAAGGCACTGTTAAAGCTGATGGCCCCTTGAACGTTGAAGTGAGTAAATTATTGACTATTTGAGGTATACTCGTAGATGAAACCTATGGTCATTTATGTAATGTATCATAAAATTGCTCTAAAGATCCATTTTGTACTTTTCTGAATAAATCTAACACTAAATTATGTCTCTATGTATTTAGTTCAAAGTCCATGTTTTTGATTATAACACCAGGCAACATATCAGATACTTTTTAATCGGTTACGTCGTCTGAGATTTCATAAGTAGATCGTGTCGAAACGTTTAAATTGAGTCACGGCAGGTGACACTGGGCCATCGCGTCACTACATAACTAATGTTTTAGCTCAATAGTTTAGTTTTAATAACGTCTATGTTCACTTTATTGGATTTGCAGAAAATCCATACAGTCGTGAGCAGTCCGTCGCTATTGCTTCAAGACGAACTGTATACGTTTATAAAAATTCACAAAGCTAAGAAGAGGAAAACACTGCTGAAGCCAGAATTATGTAATGATCATCTCAGTACCCTTATACCCAGATTGGCCCCGATTATACCAAAGGTATGTTACCACTGTTGTTGGCTGCATTCATTGCTTCGGCTCCAATTGCACTTTAATAAATATACTTTATATAAAAGAATATAATTTTTATAACATTCATGGCATGAAATCGTATATTATTGTATTATTATCAGTAGTGGTATACTAGTGTGGTATAATAGTGTGTATACACTGAAAATAATTTATTGATTTCAGATGTTTAGCTTGAAAATTGATGCAACGAATATTAGTGTTGTGGACAACATTACAAAAACATGTTTTGAAGTGTCTCTTCAGAGCCTGCAAGTAAGTTTATATAATTCTTTACAAATTTAAGTATATAATAACATAATTGCTTACTATGCGAATGCACGGCGAGCGTAAGTATTGAATAAAACTCATAAGCTATGGATAATATATTTGAATAGTTATAATTCGGTTGTAGAACAGGGTTGGTCTAAATATAATTCTAACACCCAGTTGTCGATTTGCTTTCGAAAATTTCTTGGAAACAGATCCATTACCAAGGATGAAAAATATTTTAGATTATAACCCATAATATAGGTTTCAAATATGCTAAGAAACAACTATATCTGTTAAGTGGTTTTAGTATTGTATATGTGCAAACAGAAGAATGTGTTAATGCCTCTACAATAGTTTATCTGCATTAAATTTCCAAAAAATATTTGATTTAGTACCATGACAGTTTTATTGTTAAGACAGGTCTAGATCAAGTATTGAATTAGTCTAAGTAGTTCAGAGTTTTCCACTAATTTAAATAGATGAGTATAATAAAAAGACTGTGTCCTCCAAGATACAATGCTTCAACAATAACTTTTAAATTTCCAATAATAGTATTTCTTTAATAATTACTAAAATAGATAATAGTATTTCATACTAAGGTTGGAGGTACCTTAGAAATATATTGCAATGCTATATAAATACTTGATATCTTCCAGGTAAACTCCAGGTTTAGTTCAGCATCAGTGATAGTAGATGCTCTGGGAGCAGAAGTAGTGGGCCTGCCCCAGGTTTACGTCGCCTTTCAGATGGACCAGTTCCAGATTTCTGCACGCGAGGATACTATCCTCTTCTTGAACAAACTCAAGTTGGATGCTAAGGTAAATAAATGAACAAAATAATTTTCGTCATAAAACACATCTGGTTTGAAAGATGTGTTGACGAGTTCTTTCGCCGTTTCTTCTCCTCATTATTAAAGCACCTTTACGAAACGGTGGTAGAAGCAAAAAATGACGCTCATAAGTGTATTTACTGAATACCTTATAAGATTAAATGATTTTGAATTTGAATTTGAAAATAGATATTTATATTGCTTTTGTAAAAATTAAATCAAATGAGTTATTACACCGCTTCAGGTGGGATTGTAATCAAGCATGTAATTATTATTTATAAAAAAAAACATCAAATAAAATCCCTTCTGTTTATCATTAGTTCTCTTTGTCATGTTATCATTAGTTTCATACATGCTTGCTAATTAATTAAAATGATTTTGGAATTGTTCTAGTTAGAAAAAAGCGTGCTGAACTTATACTTGATAATCAGCACTCTGAACATCACCTACACACATAGCAACATATTCCAGTGGTACTCGTCAGCCTTGCAGAGAGTCAAGAAAACCAAGATGCAAATCATCGAACACCCGACCAAACGTAACTATATACATATATATATATATATATATATATAAAAGATAACCTTCTGACATACTGATTACTGTGGACATCCATGTTACAATCTCTTCGTAAGTATGTAATTCATTTGCTGTGTTCGTTTAAACGTCTTTAGTTTCTGCTGGCTGCTATAAATAGTTAAAAACTAGCAAACTGCCTCCGCTTCGTTTCGCATTATTTTATATTAATTTGTAACTTTTTTATTTATGGATGGATTGCAATGAAACAAACTTCAAGTATTAAGTGACACTCACTGTAATGTATTAGTAAAACCGTTTCTGAGATTACTGCGAACAAACGCACAGACAAACAGACAAAAATTCTAACAACTATTGTATTGTGTTCTATTGCGTTAATAAAAGCCTCCAATAATAGTTTTTCTCTATATCGTTTATGTACAGAAAGCGATCAGTTAGAATTTTATTATATGTTTAGATATAGTTTGATAATTGTACAGCCCTACTCCTTTAACTGTTACTTTAAATAACGCAGTAGGTTGTCTACAAGGGATCGCTAGTTAGCGGTAACACCGCCTGTTGTACCCTAAGTTTTATATTTTTGTGATTCTATGTAATTTAAATTTTTGTTCATAAAGGATATTTATCTTGATTTGGAATTATGATGGATAGGAATTAGATGTAATAATTTGGAAGTTTAAGGCTGGACCTGATATAATAAAATAGTGCAAAGTCAATTTTTGAGCCTTCAAAGTCAGGTATTTCTGTGTAAGGTTGTGAGTGTTATTTAGTAGCCCAAAATATTCATGAAAGCATTTAAATGAGTCTAAGAAATTTCAGTGCTATCATGGTAATTCTAGGTTTCTTAATAATGTCATTGTTAATACGATTTATTTATATCTCGATTTTTTTCATTATTGCTTATAGCATGGTCGGGCGGTGCGTGGGTGGCGTGGGCGGCGGGCGCGTGTGCGGTCGCGGCGTGCGCGGAGCTGCGCGGCGTGCGGGTGCGCGCACGCCTGCACCCCAGCGCGCCGTGCCTGCTCTCCGCCGGTTGCAGCGGACTCAAGATCAAGCTGGACCAGGGCCACGAAGCCAGAGGTTGGCGCACACTGCTTTTTATTAACTTGTTTTCATGGCTGAAAGTACGAACAATGTTGTCAACCCGAATATGTCTATTCGTTACATAGTACATTATATGTATAACATATTGTGTATCGACATTGCCTTTAAAATAATGAATATCATTCACTTGAATTATTCGCTTGCTTGTTGATGCTTGTGTCGGAATTGTACACGTGATAATGCGGTAGCACTGATATTTACAATGTGCGTTCATAGCTACAACTGACTAGGAGCAAACCTTTGGGTGTACCTCCACAGTCAGTCCGCGTCAGTTCTCCGTTCAGGTTTATTGATAGATGTCTCGGTGTTGCCCCTACATCTATTAACTATTAACTACAATAGAATACATCCGGTTTCAATTTATCTCGGGAACATAAAAGTCGGAAATCCAATAAATTATAGACCGGCTGGGTGCTGTGCATTCGGTAATACGAAACTCTTGTTACTTGTTAGTAGTCACGTGTTTCCTGTCACTTTGCAGATGACACGTTCAGATGGAGCACGGGTGGGACGGAGGTGATAAACGGGGGCGATGGTCGGCAGTGGAGCGCCGAGGTGCTGGTGGATGGCGGATGGGCTGCCGCTGGGGGTGCTGCGGAGCCCCCTCCTCGTCGCCAGCATGCCTGGGGCGCGGGGTTGCTCGCTGTGGCGCTCGTCAAGTGGGGTTCGCACGCACCCGGACATTCCAAGGTATACAGCACATTAGGAAATTGTCCGAATTCGTTTGAAACTATGTGAACGTTTTTGTGTTACAATGTTACACTTGTGCGTGTCCTTTTACAATGTTACACTAAAAAATATTTTTCCAGGTGGAAGCCATGATGGATTGTTTACGCCTCGAATGGAGCACTATTATTGCCGAGACTGTAATATCCCTGGTGGACTGCCTCAATGACTTCCGGTCGACGTCCAAACCGGAAGCAGCTAGAGACAGCGCAGCTGTCGAGTCCTCGCACAACCTGTCGGTGAACCTGGCGCTGTCGCACATCAATCTGTTCTTCATCATCAGCGACGGCATGTGTCTGATGACGAGGGTCGACGCCGTCACGTTGGAGCGGACCGTCGTCAAGTCCGCGCTGCTCGTGTCGGGGATGAGGGTCGTGGAAATGGTGCCTTATAAGGGTTAGTCGCGCAATTTGGAACGGATTTAACTCTCTGATTACAATATTTTAGTGCATTCGGTACTAATCGCTTGAGCATGCCCCGCACAGCTTGCAACTGTCATTTTGTACGCTAGAAAACTTTATTACACCTACTTGTAACTTCTTTCCCGATAGAATTAGTAGATGTGAAGGTGATGATTACTGCATCTTTCATGGTAATAACGCCTTGTGCAATAAGGTGGATCGCACCGAAAACCTGCAGTGACCGCTACTTTTGTAATAGAATGCCAACTGCTCGGACATTTCTTCAGCTTAGAATAGAATAAGCTGAAATATCATATGTAACTAAATATCCTATTTCTCTAGACATAATTGTGACACTCGCTTAAGACTTTTTTGTTTTGTTTAGAAATCTGTTAATGTTTTTATTTCAGGAAATGTTCAATGCCAAAGATCAGACGAGATAGTGAACAGCTTCTTTAATGTGCGGATGGTGAAGATCGAACACGTTCTGTCGAGGGAAAGACACTCGGCGTTCCTAGACTTTCTGTTCCTGGAGAATGTCGACTTCCAGTGGAGCGTCAATTTGCACCTTAAAATATTGACGTTGGTACGAGCCGTGAGGGAGTTCAGGAAGACTTTGGAATTGAAGCTAGAAAGGGAAGACAACCCGACGCCACGGAGGAGACGAGCGAGGGACTGGAGGACGTCGTTCAAAGGCGATACAAATTTGACATTGCTGTTGTCCGAGCAGAATACCATGTTGTTTGTTACTGGTGAGTCGGTGGCTGTGGAAATATTATCTAATTAAGGCGTTAGTACACCGAGGCGTTCGTATGCGGCAGCGAAGCAACGAAAAAACTAAGTTATATGGCAGCGTTTCGTAAATGCTATGTCTCACTTTAATATTAGGGAGATTAAGAGATTAAGAGTTGCGTCTTTGTCAATATTGTTTCGCAGCTAACTGCGAAATGGCAGGTCCACAGACGCATACATTTCGCTAGTAGTGTTTCGTTTCGCAAAGCGTAACCGCGCGATTTGTTGGGGCGGACAGATTTTAGCTTAGTGGACGACGAAAATGTAGAAATATTTTTAAATTTAATTCGAAATTATCCACAAATATATTAAGGTGAAAACGTGGATTACGAAAATACGTACAAAAAAGAGGTGGCATTGCTAGGCATAGTTTATTTTCCAAAGTTTCCTTCGTTTCCGATTTATTTCCCCACCCACATTCAACGTTTTCTCTTTAATACTGACGCCAGCAACAATAATTCTTCCTCTTCAAAATCCGAAAGTGATGCCTCGGACGACTTCAAATAAGACCATTTCCACACGGAAAAACCACGAACGCTGCAATGATATTTTTTTTGCGAAAAAACTGCAGCGTACCAACATTCCGCAGGTGTTTCGTTAGCGTAGTGGTTTCGTAGAAAATCGCTTCCACATACGAACACGTCGGTGTACCACGAGCGTTATTCTCAGAAAATATCTTTCCAAAGATACGTTGTATTTAATGCCATGCAATATTGCATAAAGATGTTTTAAAATATTTTTTGGATGTCAACCCGACCGCCAACAACAATTGATGGTAGTGAGCCCCAGAGGGGCGTCAACAACTGACGGAGTCGGAGGATGGTGAGTGTTTGTTCCCTTTGCTTGGACGTCTAAGATATTTTTTACTTGTCAACGCACCCGCCCAGAGGGTACCTTGTCGAGGTGCGCGGCCGTGTAACATATCGGGACGGTCGTTGTAGACGACATGACGGTGGCGTACGACCACGAGGCGGGGCTGTCGATCTCGTGGCTGGCGCTGAAGATGGCGCTGAACGGAGACGACATCGTGACCGTGGAGGGCTACACGCAGGAGCGCGCCGCCGACGACGCGGACGTGCGTCTCGAGCGGAAGGCCAACGAGACCTTCGTGCTGCCGTGGAATAAACTTTGGTACGTTACACCTTGTTTTTCCAACATTGTATCGTTTGTTCCACATATTTACCACTGATGATGACGGTCCAGTCGGCGATATGTTTTCAGTTTGTGCCGTATTGGGGCGGCTTAGAATACTCCCCCAATCCCATGCAGGTAGAGCAGGGTGTCGTACGAGGCGACAGAAGCCAGCCTGCTTGGTGGTAGGGTTTCGCGTATGGAATACATTATGAGTATCATTATTAAGTCATCAATATTATTAGTGGTATTATTATCTTTCCGTGAAGCCTGCCTGGCTAGCTACCACCCTCCTGCTCGAGTCAGTCGCCAAACGACTCGTCGTGTTCCGGCTGGGGGCTCGAGAGCCAGTTCTTTCTTTCTTATCTTTTCATTTCCTGGCCGACAACGCTTAAGTGATACCTTTGGTCTTGCTGACGTCCACGAGCGACGGTGACCACTTACCATCAGGTGGCTCGTCTGCTCGTTTGTCGGTTTTTTTTTAAAACGTGATCAGAATCCAAATGCTTTCGAAGCTTAAATTTTTGACATCCATGGTTCTGTTTTATATGAGTATTTTGTATTGACATATATAAGCAATTGAAGTTCGATCTAATATAAAAAAGAAAGAAAACTGAATATAGTGTGACTATTTTATTAAAAGAAAACTAGTGAATCAAAATAGTACAATGGATTTATGATATGGGCGGGAATTTATTTATTTACGTTAAATAAATATATGAGCTGTGAATCACATTTGAGATGCTTCAGTCTTGATCTGTAAAATATAAATACTTTTGGTAGGCTGTACTGTACTAATTGACAGTCACATTATATGACCATTTGATGCAGCGCCACCAAGCGAAGAACTAATGTTTTGTCTGTTTATTTTGTATTATCACTGTCCTAATTTTATTGGTATCACATTTTTTACTACTGTGAATTGGCGTAAATCAAGAAGGCTTGAAAATGAAGCATGTTTTAATTTTTTATGTATTTTCGATTATCCAGTGCATTTATTTATTGACTACAAATGATCTATATGTGGTAGAGATCGTTGATCCAAATAAATTCCGATCACCTTCAGGGCAGTAAACGTAGAGTCGGTCCGCGTGATATTCCCCTATAAGCACCGGTTCGCGGAGGCGGTGCAGGGAGACTTCGTGTCGCTGTTCAAATGGATCAAGCTAGTGCACGATATAAAGAAGAAGCCGTTCACCGCGGACAGCCCTTTGCCCAGTGATCTGCATATCAAGGTGATGAATATCTTATATATATCGATCGAATCTATTCCTTATTAATAGGGAAAGTGGACATGTATATAATATATATGTTTTTTTAAACGAGTTCCAAAGAAAAACTAACACGTATAAATTTACTTACAATTTATTACGTTATTTTGATAATTTGTTTAAGGCGTGCTACTCGTATGTTCGACAGTTAATTTAATTTTTTTCCAGTTGTTTTTAAAGTTAAATTCGTATAACGGGTTTATATGGCGTGATAAATCCTTAATATGTTTGTTACCAGATTGATGAGTTAGTAATAGAAATGAGCGACGATCCGTTCGAGGTAAAACTTCGCGACAACTACGAGCTGCTGGAGGACGAGTACAAGGAGAGCCAGAAGCGGCGGACGATGCTGGATGCGAAGGTAATGTGTAAGGTTTACAGGCTGTATTGAATCTTCACTAAGGCCAAAAAATGCATTTTGTCTCTGTGTTGAAATCCGATGAACCTCGGTCCTACCCTGAAGTTGACGTGAGTAAAATGAAATACCTAGTTTTGTTACACCATACTTCGCACATATTTAATCGTGCCCACATTGATAATATGTCAATATGTTATATTTGGTATAAAATCAGAATTTAAACGTAAATTATTAAATTCAATTTTTGGTCCTTCGAGCTATCTTCTAACCTCTATACTTACAACAGAATGCTTATGCCCTTTGTGATAGCGTTGTATGCCAGTAAGGCGGTGGTTTCGACCGAGGCCAGCCAGCCGGACGCAATGTTCCCGTATAGAAACCGGTAACTCGTACAGGTACAAGAGTTGTGCAAGCCGCACCTATTCTTGCCGGCCGGCAAGGTGGAGGAGCTGTACGCGGCGCTGCGGCACAAGGACGCGCAGATCTACGTGCAGCGGTGTCGCGCCGCGCCACCGCCGCGCACGCGCCTTGTCGCCTGCTGCGTCTCGCGACTGCGGCTCATCGCGCTCGCCGACCCCTCCGTGCACGGCGCGCAAAATGCGACGGCGCGCCTCAGGGAGATCGATTTTGATAGGTGAGCGATACAATGCATATCCTGTTTAGCTCCTGCGGCATATTCTCTGCATTGGAATGTTACGAATAATTTCGATTTAGATAAATGAATCAAGAACAGAAGTAAAAGTAAAAAAAGATATAATATGACATTACAGAGTGATCGCTTCTTTTATCCGTGTAGCTATCAACGGGCTGTTTGTTCATTTGTTGTAGTCCGTGGCCGGAGGACGGCATCGAGTTCCCGACGCTGTGGGTGCGCGGCGTGTCGCTGGGCTGCGCGCTGTGGCAGCTGCGTCTGCGTGACTTTCCGCAGCCGCTGCTCAGCATGAGCGACCTGCGCCTCTGGGGCACCGTCTGCGCCGCCGAGGACCACCCACCGCCTCGGGGTAAGAGTCCCGGCAATATGAGTGTTGACCGGCCTTCGCCTGTAGTTATGCAACGCGGTATTATTTAAAAAAATCATAATAATATTATGTGGTGCGTTCAGTGCCGATTAGTTATTTAATAAGTTGATTATTAAATATTCAAAATACATTGTGAGAAATACTAAAATCTCCTGGTGATGTGGCTAAAAGTTTTTTTTACATGGTGAATTTCAAGCAAAGGCAGAAGGAGTAACAATAATGATGACAGTAACAATAGAACTATGTTAATGTATAGCAATTTACATGGTACGTAAACATACCTTTGTTTATATTTCGGCTTCCTTCACGGATTCCCCCGGCTGGAATCCGACAAGAATCTCCCATTTTTCAAAATCATATGAGCATTAGAAATTATTAACACCTACTATTGTGAAGGAAAACGTTGTGAGGCCACTTATGTAACTGTGTGATTAATATTACATTCGTAAAGATGTATGAAACTCTCCAATACTTACGTGGCGGGCGCAGTGGACTGTCGGTGGCCTCTACTCCCGTCGTAGGATCAGGACACATGAGTGTGGCATTCGAATCATTACCGATTGTGATGATGAGCATAAGGAGCAAGACACAGATGGGAAACGGTAACGTTCCAGCGGTGCGCACGGTGGTGATCGAGCAGGGCGCACCGTGGGGCCCGCTGGAGCTGGAGCGCAGCATGATGCCGCTCAAGTGGTACTACGATCTGTGCTGCGAGATGGCAGAGTACAGCTACGCGTTCGGGCCCTGCTGGGAGCCCGTCATCGCGCACTGTAACCTCGGTGAGTCACTAACACTGTTTTCCTTTTTACTGTGGGCTAAATTCGTTATTGTTTAGTTAATTACATTTGATTATTCAATCAGCAACCTGTACGAAAACAATCACAGAAGGAACCGAATACTGTAGATGTCGATTGATTGAACTTAGTTGTGGTCGGCTAAGTTCAGTAACGTGTAATTGTCGCCACGGCTATTTACATTGTAAATTGAAGTGTGTTCAATGTACCGCCAATTTAACAGCCAAGCGTACGAATTGAGCTTTCAGGACCTGCTGTCCATTTATAACTGACTTTCAATGCGACTTTGTTTCCCTTTGAGGTTGGTTACAGATATCAACATATTTTACGATGATACACGCACACACACATACACACGCGTACGCACGAACGTATGATAGCATGCACGTATACATAAATTAAAGGTATGATTTAATCAAAATTTTTAGCGTTCGAACAAGTGTCCCGTCCGTCGCTTGATCCGTCGTTGCCGCTGGCGTGGTGGGACAAGGCGCGGCTGCTGCTGCACGGGCGGCTCACGGCGCACTGCGCACGGTTCACTTGCCTGCTGCACGTGTCGCTCGACCCATACAACACCACTGAGGAGATGGAGCTCACCTGGTCCGACCTCGTGCTCGATTGGACCAATGGTACCACATCATACACTTTCAATCTTTGCGGTTCAGTTGTCGTCGCCTACAGACATTTATAAAATAAGTGCATTGTACGTTTATCTACGCAATCTGCGCAGTTTGTCGTTTATTTTTTGTGTGCATTAAAGTGGGATTTTATGTGTAGTGTAGATGCGTAATAATTCATTTGAGTTCTCATTTTGGATATGTATTTTGTATAAAAATACGCGAACATTAAAATAATGCATGAAAATATAAAGTACACAGAGACTGCTCGATATAAATTGAAGCGAAAAATGACCGTTGCACACATAAAAGCAATCCTGTAGCTCGCGATGGCTTCGGCGCAGGTAAGTTGGGGTTCCTGGGCGAGCTGAAGGTGTTCGTGCGCACGGCCAGCAAGTACGACGACTGCCGCGTGCTGCGCGTGCCCGCGCTGCGCCTCGCCGCCAAGCTGGGCTGGCAGTGCGTGGGCGACCCGCGCGACCACCACGCCGTGGCGCCCTGTGCACCTACGCGTCTCCCGGAGTACTCCAGCAACCAGGTCGGTGCCTTTTTGAATTCACCGCATTTTCGATTTCTGTTCAAGGACACGTTAAGTATTAAAATGAAGCATAGTTAATTCAGGATATGATAACAATCATTGCTTAAAGATATTTAAATTGATTTTGTATGTATTATTTTCATACAGGAGCACGATTCGTATAGAGCGTTCCGGTCTCAGGGACTGGATCTGCACCTCAGTATGGATACGAAGCCTATCGAGAAAGACGGACCCGTCCTGTTACTTTACGGAAGCACTCTGAGGTCAGACAATTTGTTTTGAGCTGCTGACCTCGTGTATTATATTCACAACTCATAACCTTGTCGACGTTGTGGACTCCTCTTAACATTTCGGACTCTGACAGGCTTAGGTTTAGAAATTATTTTTAAGTTTCAGGTTTCCAACATAGACTTTCCAACATAATTTACTATTTTCACCGTGGAAACGAATCAAACGAAAATTGATTTTATGTGACATTATTTTAGTTACAGCTAGTGGTTCTTTAGCTGTATGTATCCATTGACACGTAGCTCTCGTCGGCAGATGGTTCGAGAGTTTAAAGCTGATCCTGTCGGGCACCACGCGGCCTACGCGGCGCGGGCGCGTGTTCAACAACGTGCGCCCGCGCAAGTTGCAGTTGTCGCGCCACTATCGCAACCTGAGCGCCTCGCTCACCCTGCACAACCTGCAGGTATGTGTTTGAAGTCTATATTATGTGATTTTTTGAATGAACATGTAATATTGTCAACAAGTGATTCGTAATTTTGCATTAATTCGAATAGGTTTTCTACTGGTCATCTTCGTCGATGCAGCGCGGTATAGAGATGCTGGGGGTGCGCGTGACGTGCGGCTCGCGGCACAGGTTGTCGCTGGTGCCCGGCTCGGACTCGCTCCTGCGAAGGGCGCGCGCTGTGTGGGCGACACTCTACATGAATTGCGATCTTAACGACGCGGAGATCTGGCTCAAGACGCCCGCGCCGCCCGCGCCCGTCGAAGACAAGGACGGGGATGAGGTGAAACGAAACTTAAAGTGTTAAACTTTACTTTGCGTATAAGTTATTCTGTAATTATCAATTTTCCGTGTTGGTATAGGGAAACAATTATTTAGAAGTTCTGGATTATCGCAAACAAAAATTGATACAGGCATTATTTTAGAAGAGCTTAATATTAAGAGCTCGATTGAAATTCATCAAGAAATTTTATGACAAGCTACTTAATACTCTGTTGGAAATCCTTGAAAGAAACGCTTCTTGAACATTAAAATAGTTTTTCGTAATTTCATCGCAATTTTAATCGGTCGTTTGTGCGTAGAACTCGGCGGTGCTGAACCCGCCGGCGATGGAGAAGTGCTACTGCCTGTCGGTGCGGCGCGTGTCGTACGGGCGCGAGGCTGCGGGCGCGCCCCCGGGCGCGACGGGGGCCGCGGCAGGGGGCGGGGTCAGCGCACCCACGCACCGGCTCGCTGTGCACGACCTGCGCGGCGCTTGGACCAAGCTCAACCGGGATCTGGCGTTCGCGCTCATCGACACTTACATCAAGACGCAGGTATCATAAATTACGACTAAAATGAGAGGACTTTTCTACGCAATAGTAATTTTATTCACCGTAATAACAGTAAATAAAATATGTGGCTACCATCGAAAAAACAATTTTTTTAACGTTACTCCTGGCGTTTGTGTAAATTGTTTGTCGTAATCATATAATGTCGGTATTTTAAAATAATCTACGTTGAAAGCACATCGTTTGTTAGTTCTTCTCTTTATGATTGTAAAAGTTAAATAATCTAGGATTACGCACATTTTAATGTGATACGGGTACTTGTGATGTATAATTTTAGTGTAGTGTGTCATAAGGTATCCTAAACATTACAATGAAACCGACGTTAGATTAAACCTAGACTAGTATTACTATCGAATAACTTTTGTCAATATCTACAATGACTACTGTCCTTTGCTACACAAAAACTAATGTTTCGTGTCCTGCTCATTAATTTATACAGCCGTGTACGAAGTATGAACATGTCATACACGCTCCTATTTCATTTTTAATAGCAATTTGACATTTTCTCCTCACAGCAACTCAAAAAGAATCTATCAACGAAAGCCTTGAAGGAGGAAGAGAAACAGTCCACTTCACCAAAACATCAAAGAGAATCTGATGTGGTGTCTCCGCCTCCATCGGGGTCGAATCAAGTAAGTTGAATGTACTGACTATATACAATAGTGTGACTGAAACTATATGTGTATGTAAGCTACTTTGATCATTTTTAATTATCAAATTTGGTAGATTTTTGATAGTTAACTGTCAGTACCGCTGGATACAGTGACAATGGACAGTGCACACATCAAAGGAACCGCGTTGTTTGATTTTGTAATTTAACATAGTATACATAGTTATTGAATATTTTCAATGTAATTGTAATATATATGTATATATATAAATGAATGTTTGTCTGTACGTCCTTTATAGAATCATAAACTATGCATTTGATTATGTTATGATCTTTAGCAAAGTTTTTGTACATGAGCCCACAAATATTTCTGACTTGGTACGACCAATTTTCGGCAGATGGCGCTACTGTCATTCCAATGAATTTCATATATTGCCGTGAACTCAAAATGAATTGAATATTTGTGTAATGTCTTTCCTTAAAATTTATTTTAGTTGGTGGCGTAGCAACGCGCGCAGGGTAGTGCTAATTATCTATATATTATATATAAAATCATTTTCTCTTGTATATGTGATTGACTCCTCCTAATCTGGTTGGACTGATTTTTATTAAATTATATGTGTGGATGGTGTAGATTAACAATTGGACCTGATGTGTGAGTGACGCTGCGAGTGGGTTCTGGGAAAATTGTGTTTTTTTTGACGTTCAGGCAGTACGTCTGCCGAGTTCGTTAGTCAGTATTATAAGTTAGTACCTGACTACAATCCCATCTGAAACAAGTTCCTTTGCAGTGTAATACGAGCG
>PDGT01000001.1:17146220-17322245 GCA_003671415.1 Megathymus violae
ACGCGCCGCCGCACCGCCACAACGAGATCTGCTTCAAGTCGGCGCGCTGGCGGCTCACCGACGCCGACGGTCAGCTCGGCATCGCCGACCTCCTGCTCACCAACTTCCTGTCAGTATGAACACATACGTACACGTGTTCTGAACACATGAACGGGTAGTTCTAACAGCCTGTCATCCTGTACACATCCGGTTTCGTTACTTAACACACATTTAGCGATTTTTAATTAACATTTAGTTTTTTTTTAACAAACGGTTTTCTTAATCTTCATATTAACTTTCGACTCCTGTCTTCGAGCGAACCCCTATAAAATAAAAAAAACAAATCTTTATTTATGTTTTAACAAAAACTGAAATATCAATCCTCCTAAGTTTTAATTAAATTGTAACCAATTTTCTTATTCACTTATAATGACTAAATCACTCGACAAGAGTTTAATTTGAAAATTATAAAAAAAAACACTGCGACGTACTCGATGTACTTGTGATGTACGTTGTGTCGAGATATTGCCGGTAACTCGTAGACAGTAGATAGAGCAGTGTTTACGATGACATTATAATAATGTTCCGTTAACAACAGATACACAAAGACATCCCGCTCGGACGACTCGGTGGAGCACCAGCTGGAGGTGGGCTACGTGCGGGTCACCAACCTGCTGCCGAACGAGCCTTTCCCTGAGGTATATGCTTCCGAGCAATTTACTTTCTATCAGCGGCATCGGCCCAACGTCGCGTTTATGTTATTGCAAGGTACTGAATTGTTGTCACTCACAGGTATGAAACACACAGACACTGACTGACAACGGCTTCTTCCACATATAAGAGTACTATAATTTTGCACCTATCTAAACGATTTTTATGTAACATAATAACCCAGTTTTGGTTGGATTCATTGGATATCGGTCAAATTCTGATGCGTCAAGATCTGATAGTTAGTTTTCGTGTGATGTTCGGACAAATAGTAGATAGGATGGATAGAATAATTCAAAACGGAGACGTTCTAATACAACAGCTTATATATTTTTATTTTTAGAGATAAATCGATTGATGGTTAAATAAGATAATTATAGTTGTGAACGATGCGTGTGCGTGTGCGTGCAGGTGCTGGTGCCGCAGGCGGCGTCGGGGCGGGCCCCGCTGGCGCGGCGCGCGGCGCTGCGCGTGTTCTGCCGCGACCGCCCGCCCGTCGGCGGCATCTCCGTCAAGGAGCACTTCGAGGTCAACATCGTGCCCATCCGGATCGGTAAACATTGCACACAGTTCACAGCCACAGTGTGACTCGGTACTTTAAGGAAATTATTCGTTATTTAATTGGTATTAATACGACACTATGGATTGTAATGATCATGACGAAGAAGATGAACCAGTTTTGTAGTGCAAATCTAAATGTAATGTAAACTTGTAACTTGACTTCGTTTTACTTCAGAAAAAAACTAATTATATTTACAAAATGCATCCGCACCATAAACAATTGCTGTTCATTTTTATCAGACTCGTAATAAATTTCATGCTTGCCGCATTTTAATTGTTTTTAAGGTCGAATTTCTCAGTTATTTAACTTATTAATTTAGTCATTTATTGCCGTGCCTGTATAGAGTGTTCTAAATATTATTTACCCTACCCTATTAACATAATTTCCATATATTTTTTTCCCTACTCCGTGGGTGTAGATTATTTTTCCAAGAATAATTACGAAGAATCATAGATTATATAAGTTATAAATATGATATTTTTTTTTAATGTAAAAGGCGGGCAAACAGACATACGGTTCACCTGGTGGTCAGTGGTCACCGTCGCCATGGACACGTGCAGCATCCGAGGAGCTGCAAATGCGTTGCCGGCCTTGAAGAACTCGATAGACAAACATGTCATTTAAATCTTTATTGTGGTTTCCACGTCTAACATACTTAGACAGACGGACATTCAAATGGATAGATACAAATAGACAGATATTGAAGAAAAATATATTATGGCCTCTTCATCGACAACTAGTCTACTTACATAAAAAAAATATAGATTCGGTCAAGTTAAACTTTAATTAAGAGTATGGATATAACAGTAAAATTTTTAGATTTACATTGGGCTCTCACCTATCTAACATTTATTCCAAAGATGACCTAAAGATGTTAACGATACACAATTAGTTGCCGTAAAAACTCATAGGCTTCGCTATTGATATTTGAAAGTTAATACAATGTTTGGGAATTGTCTTCGGGTGTGGCTTGTATAGCATTTCGTCTATGTACATTTACAGCTAAAGTAAATTCGAGTACCGGTTGTTTTGTTATATCTCGCAGGCCTAACGAAGAAGTTTTTCAACACGATGCTCAAGTTTTGCTTCCCGGAGCGAGATCCCGACGCCATGGAGGACGGCGATGAGGAGGGCGAGGGCACGTTGCGCGCGGGCGCCTCCGCCGGCCTCGTGTCCAGCGGCTCTAGGAAGACCAAGAAGAAGGGCAAGGACTCCAACTCCAACTTTTACGTCAAGAGGGACAAGAAAGACAAGGACGATGTCGAGAAGATGAAGGTCTCTGCCCTGATGTTTTGATTTTGTTGCAGAGTTTGCAATTGACTAATTAGTAATTTGCAATTGTGACTTATCCAAAATTTCACAAGGTAGTTACATAGGCCATTTTGTTATATATTTTAGCAAAATATGGTGTGATATGGTGCGGTGGTAAAGATTGTATAGTACTAACTCTTACTGAATGGGTACTCACGTTTTTATATTTTATGCCGATACTTTGACTCTATTACCATATCTATTACCATACTTCATACTACGCGTGACAGAGGAGCCCGTCAACTTTAATGCTTAGAAAACCACGTAAGCTTGCGATTTGCGAATTAAATCTGTCGTATTTTATATTTCTTAGCCATCGTTGTATTTATTCGTGTTCTATTTGTTCCTGCCGTCGTCGTGTTAGAGCACACGAAATTATGGTGTTTATAGAGAAACATTCATGAAATAGACACACCGCATTTGGATAGAAATATGACGCGAGGATCTGTTGCGGTCACATTGCATTGTGTAAAATCGAATCTTCGTCAGTTGCTTGCACCTGTTGTGATACATAATGACCGCTTTGTCTTTCGTACGTGGTTGGTCAGGAGCGAGCCGAGAAGAACAAGCTGTTCATCTACATCAAGATCCCGGAGGTGCCGGTGCGCGTGTCGTACAAGGGCAGCAAGGAGAAGAACCTGGAGGACGTGCGCGACTTGCCGCTCGTGCTGCCCACGCTCGAGTACCACAATGTCACCTGGACCTGGCTGGATCTGCTGCTCGCGACCAAGAGCGACACCAGGAGGTATTGTCTTACGTTTAGCTCCTCTACAGATCACGACTTGATTTTATGCGCTTTCGTTATTTGAAAAACACGTCGAGGCTCGATGGCCGTTGTGTAGTAGACATTAGGGTTAGTCACCACAGCAGCTCCTCTAATTTAGACATAAGCAGTGGAATCTAGTACGCTTCGGACTTTATAGTTGCGTGAAAATATATAGATGACAAGATCATAAGGGTGGAAGGCTCGAAGGACCATTTTTTTTGTAGCTTGGTGAGGCTAAAAGAGACTAGTCGGTAAAACTAAATAATTATTAATACATTGAAACATGGGCACAAAGTATAAAAAGTATAGTTGAGGCAATCATAATCTTAACTGCTCAGTCTACTTTGAAATCGGAACATAAGTCAATACCGTTTCTACATTGCGACCTATCGACTGGCATTTTTTAAGATATCTCCAGATATCTTCAGATACCGTTGATCGGGTTGTGTGTGGCTGCTATGTGCGTGTGTGTCTAGGGTGATCCTGTCCCAGGCCATCCGGCAGAAGCTGCAGCTGCACCGCCGCGCCGCCGCCGCGCCCGAGCCGCTCGAGGAGGACAAGGCGCGGCTGCTGCTCGGCGAACGGACGGTGAGCACTCCGCACCGCGTCCACGTTGGATAGATGTGTTTATTTTCATTTGTGATGTCTTCGTTGTGTACTCATGCCAGACACGAAACAGGGTGTTTCGTACGGATGCAAGCTCGGCGCGCGAGTGTGCGAGCTTAATTATTAAATTGCAGTGGTATAGCTGAATAGCTAAATTACATTTTTATAGTTAATATGTAGGCCTTACAGTCGATGCCATCCCTTAACAGTGATTAATACGTCAACCAAACACGTAGCTGCGGCTTTGAAATCCAGACGCCGCAGTAATTTATGTCATTAACAATTTGTCTCTTGTTTCGGAACTTCGGCTGTGCGAGTACCGTGTGATCGAGTTATTAAAACGGTTGTCGTGTCCATTTAGGTAGCAGAGAATAAACCACAGAAGAAAGGCACGCCGGGGGTGTTCAAGTTTTCCAAATCGTAGCTAATATTAAAGTTAGCGAGGCACGGGTGGAGGGAAAGGGGGGGGGGCGCGCGATCGAACCGAACTGATCTAGCGGTTGTAAACTCGGTGCAACCAATCTTAATAGTATACTAATTATAAGTTATGATGTAAGTTTAAATGATTAAGATTATTTAATTTCACTCGAAGAAGCGACCCGGACGTGTGACAGTGTTCGTTAGAGTTCCACGAACAGCGTCCATGCACCTTCGACGATTTCAAGGATCATAGAAACAAATAAGGATTTAAATTATCATTGACTTTTGTACTCTAATCCTACTTTACAAGAAATGAGAATAATTCCATCCGTAAATAGTGTACAAAATGTGTTTATCTCATCGCAAATATTTATTATTTATAAA
Organism: Megathymus violae; assembly: GCA_003671415.1. Classification (NCBI taxonomy): domain Eukaryota; kingdom Metazoa; phylum Arthropoda; class Insecta; order Lepidoptera; family Hesperiidae; genus Megathymus; species Megathymus violae. Next base: position 17,150,957 of record PDGT01000001.1, read on the forward strand.
TATATAAACGATAGAGTATGCCTATACAATTATCTTAATGCTATTATCACTTGGATCCATTGCGGAAACGCATAAACAAATAGTTTTCAAACTATAAAATATATATGCGATGGAAAATAATTGTTAATGGAGAAATAAATGCCTCGTCATTCATCCGTAGTTTTAGCGCGCTGCTGGGGAAATTGATATAACAATAGTTTTTTTTGTTACTATATTATCTAAGTCTACTTCACACGCCACAGTTCTTCAAGCGTGCAGAGGCAGAACACGTAAACACAATATCTCGCTTATCAATAATTAAAAATAACAATAAAATGTCTCATAGTCTGAGTGTCAAGACAAGGGCAATGTATTTTTTATAAAGTATTTATTTATTCCGCAATTATGTTATGCTGCGGTATCTGCGATGCCGGCTCGACTTTAACGATGTTTTTTTTATTTTGTTATTTTTTTATGTTAATAGCCGACAGACGAGCCGACGAGCCACCTGAATGTAAGTGGTCACCGTCGCTCGTAAACATCAGCAAAACCAAAGGTATCATTGATGCGTTGTCGGCCAGGAAATGAGAAGGTTAGAAAGAAGGTACTGGCTCTCGAGCCCCCAGCCGGAACACGACGAGTCGTTTGGCGACTGACTCGAGCAGGAGGGTGGTAGCTAGCCAGGCAGGCTTCACGGAAAGATAATAATACCACTAATAATATTAATGACTTAATAATGATACTCATAATATAATCCTTACGCGAAGCCCTACCACCAAGCAGGCTGACCTCCGTCGCCTCTTACGACACCCTGTTCTTCCAGCATGGGATTGGGGGAGTATTCTAGCCGCCCCAATACGGCAAAATGTTATGCTATGTGTATGCTGTTTGTTTAATGAATTTCTGTTAACGAGGCAAAATTAATAATTAGTTTCTAGAAGTTCGATCGTGTGTTTAACACTCATTATTTTATTGTAAAATTGTCATCAATTTACGTAATAATGAATGTTATTCTGATGCCGTCGTTAATGTTAACGAGCCTATTTGTGTCCATTAACATTGTGTTGGTGCGGCGACGCACGAGTACGTGTGAGGGGACATTTCGCGACGACCGTTACAATTATCATTCCACCAAATTATATATTTCTTTACAAACTGTATTTAATCTGCTTCACAAAGAGATGTAATGGAAAAATGTTTAATATCACTTTAGATTATTATTATATTTGAATGAAAATTTATTTATATTAAGTTAACAAAAAAGCTTCCAAATCATAAATATTCACATTGTTCTGTGTGTTATTAGTAATGGATGATCATTACAATTATACTGGAATTAAATATGACGATTGCGTCATGCGCACCGTTATACAATTTGCTTACGTCTGTCATGTTTAATTCATCATATCTATCCAAACGCATTGGCGTTTTGTTATTGCCCAAGATAACGATAATGTAATGAACTTAAATTATTAAAATTAATAATAATCATATTGTACTAACGGTGTTGTCATTCGCGAGAGAATTTCATTCGTTGTGCATCTAAGTATATTTTCAAATCGCCGCCGACGTTACGTTAAAAATGGTTTTATGCTGTTTTTTTAATTTGATTGCAGATTTGTCACTTGTAAGAAGTCTCCGTACGGACGGATACTAACTGAAGGTTTTAATCTATTCAATGGTATAAAAATTTATAACGGTATAAAATTATGAGTGTTAAGTTTTGAATTTTTTTGTGGACTGAAGAGACAATTAGATAAAAGTTTTGAAAAACTTTGCCTCGTACGTTGTTCCTTTTGAGTGAGACGGATAGAGGATGCTCAATCCACAAATTATAATAACGATACTACGAACAATATTATAAGAAAACCTATTTTACATCCTCGTTATTTCATAGTTTCAATGAATATTTCAGTTTTGATGTTCGGTTTAATTTATTTTTTTAAATTTTAATAACATTTAAAATCTTATCTGTAATGTTGGAGGTAGCCATCATCATCATCATATTCATCATCTATGGTCAGTGTAGTTCGCCGTCGACACCGTTCACGCCGCAACTCGCCGAGCGAGCAGGCGTGGCAGCCGACGGCACCGGCCGGACCCTGCAACCTACCAGTTTCTACCGCTTGTGCGTATACTATTACCATCTGTTATAATTAGACTAAGATGTGTTCAATTTACGTGCGAATGCCCGAAAGTACGTAATTATGTACGTGCACGCACGGGTGCGTGCGTGAACGTCTGCGTACTTGCGTGTGTCTGCGCGGGAATATTTGTTTATATATATCAACAAAATCTCTGGTTTGGATCGTTAGTGTTAACTGAACGTCGGCGGCGTTTCTTAGTTGTAAGTATATAAGGGATTGATAGGATAAAGTTATTTATTTCTATGGAATCCTAGTAGCTAAGAATCTTGTATTGCTGTAGGTCGCGGGAGACTCAGTATTCATAACATAAGCGATATATTTATACACGTAGGCTGTTATTTTTGTATGGTGATATCTTAATTTGTCTATTAAACGTTTTTAAAATATTTATTGTTTTCATTTCACACTGTTGAATTCTTCGTCACGATGCCTAAGAATTGTAAATTGAGGAAAAATATATTTAATGTTGTCTTTAGTTGTGATACTCGTAAAATTAGTAAACATAATATAAACGTATGCGTACAATATGGACAGATAGGCTTGTTTATTTTCGTAGTGTTATATCTTTAGGTATCTTAATGTGGGTTAAACCAGCTGACATTAATTCAGTATTTGATTTGAAAAAAGAGCAATTACAGCTATATATAGATTAAAATCGCATGAGTCTGATAGAAAGAAAGAAATCTGAAAGAAATAGGTTACCGTAGTCTCTCATTATATCTATAGTAATTTAGTAATTATATGACAAAATTAAATATATACCAGTAGAAAATTGATACGCACATTCATGAGACAATAAATAGGCATAGTTTTGTTATGGCTTCTAAAGGTTCAGCGTTCTTTTATGGGACTCGGTGTTCATTTTTACAATAAGGTACCCAAGTTGATACGTGTGTTTCCTATTGGAATTTTCAAACGACGTATTAAAGCACAAGTTATAGGTAAAAAGACATTCTTGCAGAGACGAAAATATAAACGTCAAGGCGCCTGGGAATAAAAGTGCCGCAACCGATTTCGCGCAGGTTAAAACAGATTTAATAGATGTGCTTAGGAGTTTCTTTCACCGCTTCTACATCTGAACCTGTTCAAAAAGGTAGCAGACGCAAAAATATTGATTTTGTAACAATTTCATTTTATTCACAATACTGCACAATTGATTTCATGATTAATGTTATCATTTGAGCGCCGGCTGTCCGTATTTTGTTTTTGTGTCGAAAGCTACTGCTATGGATAGTGAATGATGACGTTTTTGACTTTATTCGGTTACAAACTAAAAGTTCATGGATCAGTAGCAAGAGGAAAACCCTTAGACCAATCGTTTTTGCTTGCTCATAACAACGTGCAATGTTCAAGGTGTTTTAAATTAATCACGACCTGACTCAAGAGAGCAACATATATACGCACGAACCGAAATACGCGCGAGCGACACTCATGTTACCGAGAAAAACGCGCGAAAACTTGTGCGATCCGTCCGCCGTACGTAAATTTTCCAATTATTTCCTACGGTATTACCTCAGCGCGGCCTTGCCGGCCCGCCGAGGGCGCTCGGCAGTCGGTGTAGTCAGTGTACTCCCGACCGCCGCCGAGGGGCCCGTGCACGCCGTCGGTCGCCTTCCGACTACGAACTCGTAACAAGTCGCCGAACGAATCATGAGGACGAATTATATAATTTATTTGAATAAATATTTTTTCTAGTGTGTAATATATATTTCTGTGTAGTGTTGTGACTCGGTTGTATTGTTCGTAGCGATGTCTTTTTTCGTGTGCGTATTCCTGTGCGCCTGGGCAGGGACCCTGGGCTTCAATGTGGACATCCCATCCCGTGTCGTGTACAAGGGAAACTATCAATCGATGTTCGGATTCACCGTCCAGTCCCACGTGGATGGCGATCGGAAAATGTGAGTTGCTACATTTATGTATCTTATAATTTTAGGACGCATAAGAAGGGTTGAAGAAGATAAGTGTGGGTTGTTCGTTTATCAATATCTATTTTTAATGTTATATAGGTTCATACGTTTCATGTTGATATACACACGCATTTATATATATAAAAACATTTTCTTTACTTTTCGGTGCACATCTGTACGATTTGGTAATATTATCAGCGCTGTATCCCGTGTGTAAACTATTAATCAAGATAAAAGTAGCATGATGTTGTTAACTACACAAAATGCTTCTGATAAACGTGAAATTTTACAATAGATTCAATATAACCAATGTTTAAACGAAATAAAATAGCATCGAGGCCGTAACTCTTCCGTACTTCGATGTTTCGGCACATATTGTAAATGATCATCACACTTAATAAATTTTGCTATGACGGCATTTAGATATCTCTGGCGGTTTGCTGATCTCTTAGGTTTTTTTCATCAGGGACTCTAACTGCAGTTTTTATTTGCCGGCAGAAAATGCTCAATATGATTACACATACTTAAATCGTAATTCAGCTTTATGGCATCAAACTTTCTTAGTTTGTAAGGATAAACATCTCAACGACGGCATATTTTGTGATGGTAGCGATGCTGATGCTGACCAAAATCTCTCCCGGGAATAGATTTTTTTAAAATATTTTGTCACTTTAATTTTATTTATATCCACAAATGAATTATATCTTGCTTACTTGGAGAAAACTTAAAGAAATCTACGTACTGGAGTTGTATTAAGTGATATATACTATGGATTCGAGAACAGTACATCCATTTATGTTTGTCAGGTTTTGTTGTAAGAATGCAGTAAAATATCCATTCGTGTTGAACACAATACAAGCCCGCTATGGTCATTTCGAAGGCTGCGTGTTTCTCAAGCGGAGTCATATCGGAGACTGTCTGTATCACGATATGACATCATCGACCGACGAGTTCATGAGTGTGATTTTTAGCACGCTTCCAATTAATTCGTGGTTACAGATAGCTGCAAACGATCATAAAACTGCCACAAAAGTAATTTTGATAATCGCCGTTTTAAAAACTAAATGTTTCCTAATTATGACCGCGTAACTTTATTGTATTGATGATCGCAGCTTTTGTATTTTGCACATTCAATCGCACTACTGCATAATTAAGTGTTTCGAAATCTTACAGAAGTTCGAGTGCAGTTTTATGTCAGTATTTACAAATTTACTAGCCGATAATGTTATAAACGAATGACAAAAGATTAATGTGTCTTTTCCTCTGGCATATCACTCAGACGGACAGCCGTATGAGCTGGAGCTTTTCAAGTGCAATTATGTTACGACGATATGCAGAATTTACTCGTCACTCAGTCACTTGATTGCTTCGAACAGTGTCGTCTGTACTGTTCAATATCTGAGCGGTCTTGAGCGATGACAGAGCGTATCTTTCATGTTCCTCGTTCAGCGTTATATCTGCCCGGTTACGTCTTATAATTTGCGCGTAAAGGTTACAGACATTCAGACTAGAGATAACGTTAAAATGAGCACTAATAACTTATTATTCGCTACGCATTGCGGCCAAACAGACACTGAATACAACTTTTATTTTGTTTTTTCGTTTTCCTACTCGAGCTGGCGATGACGAATAGAGCTCTTGGTGAGCAAAAGAATTAGAATGTTGTTCGGTGTGGAATTTTGGCTCGGCTTTATTACTTGATTACATAACAGACGGAGGAAACAATAAAACCCGTTGATATCTTCAAATTAATAAAACTTGAATCTGTTCACTTTTATATTTAGTTTGTTAGCAAATGTTTTATGGTTGGAACGTAAGATAGAACAAATAATGAGCGATAACAGGTATTGTTTTCGCATGTGTCAAACTTCAGCTTAATATGGTTTCGGTACGTTAGTTCCATTCCTAAACGTATTAGTGACGGATTTCCAAAAACTCGGAGGAGTTGCCGTCCGAGGAAATGGCGCTCTCCGTTCGATGCCGACGGCGGCGGAGGCGACACCTCTAGCTTATTTTAACTACGATTGCTGCGAGGGTTCCCGGGTTCATTGGACTTGTAAAAGTCAATGTGACATTTTGTTTCCTAAAGTCTTCTTTGTAGCACCTTTGCTCTATATTTAGGACGAGGGGGAAATCTGACCGTTTGAGCATGTTCTAAATCTTCAGAGAATTCTATTCGTTTCAACTATAAATCATGATTATAATTTTTTATTGTATAAAAAGTCTCTACGCTGGTGAAGAGTAACATCCATTACAACCAATTAACACTCGTTTGTGCATATAAGAAGAAATGAAATAAAATTTATTCGTGCTTGGTTTATACAAACTCTTTTAATGTCAAACCAAGCCATCACTTCAACAAATCTCTACCGTGAGCGGTCCCCAAAGAAGTAGCGGCTAGAACTCCCAAGTGGTTTTTATTCTAATCACAGTAACAAAAACTACTTACTACTACTTAAATATTAAACACATGTCCAAGCAGTCTTGTCTTCAAAGTAATCATCTTGGTTGTAATGCGCTTCTTTCATATTGATAATAATCAATCAGTTTTTAATTTACAGTATTGTATTTCCGTTAACTCTAAAGGAATTATTAAATTTTTTACGCTTCTATCCATGATAAAGCCACCAGTATTGCTACGTCTGGTATTTGATACAGTCAGGTTAGCTTTATTGCTAGATTATTTTTTATTTACAATCTTATATCGTAAACATCACTCTACTTAAGAAACCTATCAGAGTATTTTTAACGTACATAATATCATTTTAAATATAAAAATTGTTATCTAAGCGAGTCCCTAGGGCTAAAGTTTGGAAATGGCGCGTAATACTCTTTTCTGTTATATGGAAATTGACTCCATATCAGCACCTGAGTCCCACAACAACAGACCATAGGACATCATACTGGAAGTAGCTAAAATAAACCGATTAAGCGACTAAGCAGTAGAACTAAATGTCCCTGACAATATTTCAATATGACGTCTCCATTGTAATCGAAAATTTATAGTAGAGCCAAGAATTTTGTTGAATTTTTTAGTTGAAGCACTTCCTTATTCACAGCAATTTCATCTGGAAACTGTCTTACATTTGGTCATGTGAATATAATACACTTCGTTGTTCAGCGTCCAACTTAAGGCAACATATAACATTGTATGTACATACATGTATCTACGCCACTGTAATGCTTGAGTAACACTTGAAAATACAAATATTTAGAATTTAGTTTAGAATTTTTGGAGCCAAACCTCATTATGCTATTTCTACAAAATATTTGGTAAATATGTAAATATGTATCAATTTTCCTGCCGTATCCACCGTGTGGGCTATGTGTGTGTTAAAGATTAAAATTATAATAAAACATCTGCTCCTGGAATCACTATTTTAATTCTGACTACTTAATTTTTACATCCTGGAATACTTTCTTTAATAATTAACATATTTAATATAAGTTTAGAATCAAACCATATCATTTTTCATTTTCATGCTTTATGACATCTAATGATAATCTTTATTTTTCCTATTTCTAAACATATATTTATTAAGCCTTTTAGATAAACCTATTTTACATTAACAACAAGTAGTTACTGGTATACGTTTTCGAGCTAACTTCATTATACATGACTTTTATATTTATAAATGCTAACATGTGTGTTAGCAACCAAATATCGTTAACAGTATAATGGACAACCATGATGTAAGCCATTCCTTATACCCTTAATTAAACTTAAAAAAAAAAAAACAACTTATTAAACTTAAACTAAGTTGCGTGTCCGGTATTTGAATAAAAACATTACATCTTGGGAGGTCGACAATTAAGCTATCATTAAGCTGCTATTATAAAATTAAGTTAATAAAATATTTTGAATGTAATAATGAGGTAAATTACTGTAAAGGAGAACTCAACGTATATCTATTAGCGATAGCAAAGTAATGAGTAATTAACTTAATAACTCAACAAACCTTTGTTAATTCTGTTGCAGCTTGTTGCATTAGTTAATAGTGATTCAGATCAGGTGAAGTTCATTAGAATAATTGGGTGAAATGTACCACGTTCGCCGGTCAACGACGCCCCGCCGCGCGCGTCGTCAGAACCATGAATAATATTTACAACTTGTGAATTCTATGCAGTATTTACTATCGTTATCGCCTATGATAGGAGTTTCTGGGTCAATACATTAATTTGTAAACTAGATAAACACGGACATTGACATTGGTTTTTTGATGCCCATTTGACGCTTCATATATATATATACATATATATATATATATGTATGTATTTTTATACCTAACATTGATCATAAGACGTTAGAGTTAGGTAAAGAGGCGAAGATTTATATTGTGAGAGACTCATTACTATGATATTAGTCGTTCTATCGTTCTATTCAATACGTTTCATTTAATTCCCTACGATTATACATACGTTACCTTCATATTCATTTCACCTTTACATATTTGTTATGCTGTTAATATTTAAATTTTTGTTAACATCTTTTAAATATTTGTCACAATAAAAGTAACTTAATAGTTTAAACTTCGGTCTCCCGCACGGACCGAGTCGAGTCGAGTCGAGCCGGGTTCTAATTCTGCACAGATCTCTCTAATTAGAAGTTTATTATCATTTATTTCAAAAAAGCCGTTCAGGAGAGTGCTTAACAACCACCAGATTTTCCTATTCCATACCTCTTTTGACAGCGGTAATCATCGACTGAACTGTCAACATCCAAGTTTGGGTTCGGTAACTGTAGAAGCCTGTCATCATCATCTTCATCAGCCGGAAGACGTCCACTGCTGGACATAGGCCTCCCCATAGAACGCCATTTAGAACGGTCACTCGCCTCCCGCATTCAGCGGCTCCCTCCAATTCTGATGAGATTAATTCTTATTTAATAATAATTCTGAAGCCTGTACAATTGTGGAATCTCGCAATTTATACTGCACTACGTCTATTAAACATATTAAATATTATGATAGCACGAAGTTATTAAGATCATTGGGTACCGATAAAGTTATGCAATTAAGCGTTGGATTGATTTCTAAGCCGTGTGTTCAAGTTATACCTTAGTTTGGAATCATTGAAAACACCTTGCGTCATTTTTCATTTGAGAATATCATTCAAACTTCGCAAGTAAATTATCAATCCGTCGCCTGATTATCGTGTTCAAATATGCTCTATTATCTTTGACACCCCATCCCCAGAAGACAAAGGCCCGCAAAAATTTCAATTCTGGAACCGGAAACAGAGCCGGCATCACATGCGCAACACATGCGCGCTCGCCGCTGCGCCGCGCCCTTTTTAACTTTTTTCCCTTAATTTTGGACTTAACAGGGCTATTTTTGTCGTACGGGGTGACGTCGCTTCACGCTTGATTTATGGAGAGTTTCGCTTACAAATACATCACTGAGAAAGTATTTTTTTAAAACATACACGCTACGGATAAGGCCTCGTATTCTCGTTGGACAGTACCACTCGCAGTGGTTCTTTATGCCTCTAATGGTAGAGATTAGTAACGACTCTAGACGTTCACAGATGCGGTCAGATGGGTTTTTTATCGATCGTTTATTGATGTCGAGTTGTCGAAATGTAGGTCCCTGCGTGCATGTGTGATTTATGTGCGGCTTCACTTAGGGGCATTCGCGCCAGATGGTTTTAGAAGTGTTATCAATTGACGAGGAATGCACTAGGATTCCGAGTAGGAATAAATGACGCGTGGCCGTTGGTTAAAAGCCTTAAATAATGGTCGTACACTACGAGCTCTGATACTAGAATAGAGGATGATGTCTTGACGTAACAGATTCCGTCTTATATTTCATGTTTATTACTTAGCTTCAAATGACCCTGTACCAGATTTGAATTCGTGCATATAAAGGAAAGGATCCCAATTCAATTACTGGTCGAGGTACATATGTGACGGAGTAACGTTTGTTCGCAAGTTTCGGTTGCTTGTGATGTCTCCTTTGCGGTCATGTACAAAGTTCGACTATACTACCTGCTACACAGAGTAGGAAATCCTATAGTGTAAGAGTGTGTGAAAGGCTATGTGTGTATCTCTGTGTTTTATTTCAACAATATAACATATCTATACAAGTCAATTCAATGTTACGTGCAACGACATAGCCAGTGGCCTGATTATGTCATACTTACTATCTTTATATTTAATTTTTACAATCTGGTAGTGGGCAGATATTGATGCAAATTATTTCAAGGTTTCTTTTATACACACTCGTAATTCTGTTCCTTTGCGTTATGAAACGGATTTTATTACTGTATACGAATATAAATTTTATTAAAATCGGTTCCAGAAGCATTGTCGTTACTAAGGGGGTTACACGGAGGATATTCGATGGTGCAAATTTGCTCCTGCAATAATACGGGCATGTAACGGTATTCGCGTTTATTAATATTGAAAGCTCTTTCAAAGTTATCGCAACAACTGCTGACTCCTGTAACCACTGAGCCATTTTGCGCAAGTGAAAATAGCATTATTTGATATCTACTTGAAGTTAAGCAATAACCGAGGTGAGCAGTAAGCAGATTGTACATAAATAGCGTGTCTTATCAGCGATGCGCTTCGAGAGGACCCGCTGAGTTGCAGTTCTCTGCAGATAGCCCCAACCGAAGAGTTTATCTCTACACTGTTCGTGAACGAATTATGTTTTATTTTAGGTAATACCAAAAAACATCTTTTGGTTACCGAACACCGAATTTTTATTAATTTTATTGTCTTTCTAGTCAGAGCTATTTTAATCAAATGTTGATGATGTCAACATAATACAATATATTCTTTAAATACATATTGTGATACCGTTGATTGTGTGTCTGATGTATATCAAATATACAACTTTAAGGTTTTATTAGCATTATGTTTAATTTAAGCATATCTATTTCAATCTCAACTATAGGTTCATAAATGACTTCTTAAATAAAATAATTTCCTACGCTAAAACAAATGTATGTATTTTATTAATATTTCACTTGTTTGCTTTTCGTGACACGACGGTCCAGTAAATATATAAACACAAAAAGTTGAAATGGGTATGCGAGAAAGCATAATTTCGGCGACGCGGCGCATGGCGGGACGTTCAGTACGCGAGCTCGCGGGCTTGCGTGCGCGTGCGCGGGCGCAAGAGTAGCCGCAGTCCGTGACCCCGTTACCAATATGGCGCCTCAGACTCCGACGACCTCACTTATACACGCACGCACTGCAACGCCCGATTTTGTAACTTCTGCGGTGACACTGACGATAGCAGACTTCTGGGAACAGTGACTACTAAATGTGGGGTACTAAATAAAATAATCACTTAACGGTCTGAACGGGAAAACAATTAACAGAAGGACAATTTTATGACGCTGAGTTACCTATATAATAACGCTTGTTATTTAACGCAATAAAACCAAAATGTTTTATATAAATAGTAGATGTTTTGATCTGTTTCGGTTGCAGGGTAGGAGAATATATAAGCAGACTCCCTGGTTCTTTAGTAATCACGTCGGTGATGCATTGGCAGCGTTGACCACTTACAATGCGGCAATCTTTTCTATTATTTGTCGGCTATTGTTTAAAAAAAATGTGATCTTTTGTAAACAAATATTTTTCTAGCTTTTGCATTTCATTTGTACGTAGTCATAGAAAGGAGAAGGAGTGTAATCAAAGTACTTAAATTTCTAAAACACTTCACGAAGGATCAAAAGCGTAAGATACTGGTTGTCTCTATATTACATCTATACATTATAGATTCTTCACAAAATGCTTGAAGCGATTCTTGCTAACGAAAACATGTGAACAGCTCGTAATGAAAAAGGCCACTAAAAGCAACAGAGCGAGCAGTTGTTTTGCTAATTAGTCCGTTAATTGAGATATGACTTTGAACTTGCGTGCAAGTTCTACCAATTTATTCATCACCACAATTGCATGCAATTTCGACACGTCCAGTCAGCCTGTATGGTCATTTTGAGTAACATGCACTGTAATGATGAATCTTCGAATTACTTTAATTAATTATGTCTAGAAGTTGACGCACATCCCGCACAAACATGATTTGTACCACGAACACTGGATATACACAAGATATCATTGACGAATAAGACCCGCAAGCTACTTATATGGAACCAAATGTTTGGTCCGATAGAGGATCGAAGCCACAGCTCCTCACTTAGCATGCAAATAGTTAGAATACCGTGAGTAGTTGCTTAACGCTACATGAAAATTTTATAACCAAGAAGCCTACAATCACATTAAATCTCGTCACAGTCTTGTCAAACATTTATAACCTATCGAAGATTCTCTTCAACTCCAAGGTTGGCCAGTATGTAATGAAAATCCTTTGGATTTTATTGTAAGCCCACTAATTCTGACAATAAGCAATAATAACTAGTTTCAATAAGCACTAGTTTTCCGAGCGACCTTAACCCACAACGCAGTCGACTCGCAAATTAAAGCTCGATGTGATCTCAGTACAAGATTTCTCTAAGGATGAACATGTTAAATTATTTTCATACAATACTTGCTATAATAAGAAGAACGCTACGAGTAGTACAATCATTCAGACTTTTAAGAATTAAAATGACAATATACCTAATAGCAGTCATCGTATCTAAACATCTTTATCAATAACTGTTTATACACTCAAATTCCAATAAAACTGTAATATTTTGCACTTGGACGTTAAATATGTTTTGATAAATTACTGTAACTGAGATAAGGTCTGAACTGTATTTTTTATTTTCTGTATCTGTCTTTACGCTCAGACGTTACGTGGATATAATGACGTTTTAAGATCGTGGCAACGCAAATTTCATTGAATTTTTGTGCAACTAAATTGAATGTATATTCAATCCCTGTATAACCAGAGTACAAAAGCCAGTACGGAAATTCGATTAGATCATAAACATTTTGATAGGTAGGTATGAATTGTAATTTGATATTGCTGTGTTGTGTTCGTTTAAATAAGTATAAGGAAAAAATAGGGTAAAATCTGAAAATACTAATATTGACGTGTTCGAAGATAAGGAACTACTACGCTTGACTGTCAAACACCTCTTTTGCAATCAATACGAGTCGTGAGAAGTATGAGCGATTATGTTATAAATCATCTTAGGGGTGCATTTTATTTATTAATGTTATTATGATAAATTTTATTCTGCCTGAAATGTAAACTGCGTCACAGGTAAAGGTACAATACAGTTACGGTATAAATAAAGTTGAAAAAAATGTTATTTTAATTGAATTTTTTTTTCGCATTATTAAATGTCAAAGCATGGCGACCTCTCTCTGCGTGTAAGGAATAAATCGACTGTCAATATAACGATTAATATTATGCAATATCGCCCTGATTTCCATTTTTTCACTTTCATTTTTTATAATGACTATATTTCTGACGCGAGCAATATCTTCTACTTAATTTTATGCATTATTTTATGTGTTACAATACAATGTCGGCGGTACTATTATTACAAATTGCAATCTCCAGCATCTGATCGAATCCTACGTCCGATTTTAGGAAACATCTATACATTTTCACTTCCAGTAACAATCGCAGTATTACGATAACAGAAATTTTATAAGTACGAGGTTTGACAAAACTCATTAAATGTATTATAATTTCTCATTCTACCCAATATTTGCTTAATAAAATGAACCTTGTATCGTTTTAAAATTATCGAATGATTTTAAAATCGTACGAAGAATTGGAAGAAGTTACCTCTCTAACATCTTACAATTTTATTGAAACATAAAGTAACAATTGCGTATAGGTTGATTGTTTGAATAGGACACATTTCAATCAGTCATTATGAGTCATGGGTGTGTGATTATACGACTAATGCAATTAAATGACTAATGTGTATATGATGATAATGTGTATAATACATCGCCCTTAGGACTGTCACGAACTATAAATTACGTGGTAATTGTTAAATTATATTTATATTATACTCCTACACTTTTTTAGTGTTCCCATGAATATCGACGTCATTCTAGAATAACAGCATATTATATGCCGTGCCAATAAAGCGAATGTTGTAATTCAGTCGCTCAAATACACTAACACGACGAGCGTCACCTCAATCATAAGTGTAAATATCATAGAAAAATGCAGTTATTATGGAAGTATTACACATTTTAATCTCAGAAGTATAAAAAGGATTAATCACTGCGAGATACCTTATCACGTAGTTTACGTTACATTTATAAAAACGTATGAAACTTTTTGTGTAAGATAAACACACTGAACTATATTTTGTAAAACACGAGGTGCTCGCGAGAATCTTAAACAGTCTCACATATATATACACCTCCGTGTGTATGGTCAATCCGAGTATGATATTATAAGGCCGATGACGTAACTCGACTACGATCTGAAACGTTGTTTGCATCACAAAGGTGTGTGATAGAACCGGTACCTAGTTGCCGCTAAGTTAAACATCTACCTTTGGTAATTATTATAAAAAATCGACTTTAGTCATATCAGCGCGCTTAGCGACGCTCGAAATTATTAACTAAAGGACCTAAATTGCTACCCTAAAAACACTTGTGCTATTTTTTAGAATGCTGTGTTTTTACAAGCGTTTGTAGGTCAAATGGTTACCAAGTATAAGTATAAATATAATAAAGTATAATGTCGGGTCGCGGAAAACGTTTAGAGCGCACGATGACATACGTTGATGAGTCAAGGTGAGACAGGTGAAACAGCCATGTAGTCACCACGTTTATCGATGGCTTGATTCATACCTAGTCAATATTGAACACAGTCATAACTCATTAAACACAGTGAATAAAGTGACATCATAATTCTTTAAAAGGGGAATTTTGTAAATTATAAAATGACAATTCCATCGTTCGAAAAAGGCAGGCTTGACAAGAAATGGTACTTAGGACTCCAGTGACATTTTTGGAGCACGGACATTGGCTGTACAATTGTTACCGATCGATAAAAGACAATGCAAGAATTTGCAAACATAACGCAATAACAATGTATGCAAATATTTATAACTGGACGTGAGTTTATGGCGTTGAATACTGATGTGAATCAAACGGAAGACGGATAGGCAATTGTCCGATCTAAAAGGAAAATTTGATGACGAAGAATAAGGTTGAAAATAGGGTTGTAAAGATTATTTATTTCCGATAGCCAATATCTAATGACATAAAAACAATGAACCGGACATGGTCCTCGTAGTGGCCACCAGATGGCGCCACAGAGTCCACGTTTTGTATGCGCACGCGCAAGTCGTGCTGCGGATACGACGCTTCGACGGAAACGCTATAAATTGAAATTTAATTGTTTTTAAAGCACCATCTGTATTTCTAGGAATGTGCAGAGGAATGGTAATTGAGATAATGTCTATTTAATATCCTCCATACATGGTTATTATCTCACTGTCAATGTTTAAATCCGATTGCCATTTAAATATTGAAATATTCTGTTTTATTATTATATTTCGGAAATCTCGATCTGTGTGTATCCGGTTGCCGTCATTTTGTTGCACAGACAGACATATACTGAAATATTTTGCCGCGACATATAAAATAAACTGATTAAACCTGTGACATTGATATTATATTTATGTATTTTAACAGATTTAAATTTAAAAGAAGTTCAGATATAAAGATTAAAATTCAAATTAAATAGATAAATTACAATATATTTTACTAGGTTATTTTGTTGTGAAGTATATATTGACGGCCCCGTAGCCCAGTTGGTGGTATCTCTACCTGCCGAGCGAGGAGTTTCTGGTTTGAATCCCGGTCGGGAAAAATTGGTAAATGGGCTACGAGGATATAGTGGCCGGTGGTGTCTTGCTGTTTACCGAATGGGCTCCCGTCATTGGCCCATGTCTGAGGGCAACACTGGCGTGAGTAGCCGAGAGTGTAAAGAGGTGCGGCACCGATTTTACCATCTAAGAGGGATTAAACCACATTGAGCGGATTTCCTTATTATTACGAAGTTAAACACTTCCACCCCTTCGTGTATAGCTAAATACTCCGCTCTGGTCGGCCAGTGACGGCAAGCACAGAAGTGAGGGTATATTTCTACACCTCTATTCCGTCCGCAGAAGATGAGGATCAGAATGTTTCCGAGAGCATTCGGGACTATAGTGTCGCTATTCGCCAACAGTTCGCCATAAGCTGCATTGTGGGTTATTATTAATATATTTATGATTTATTTTGCAGCGTTTATACTTTGGCAGTATTACAATGATGCTTTAATCTATTCTAAATATAACCGTTTATTTTAATTAATTGTGTATTAAGTTACGATAAGGGATGCGGACCTGATTGCCCCATTTTCAATTCCACAGTTGTGTTTATTACTGATTATGTCATGTTTATTACTAGCCGTATCTTTATTTATAACATCATTAAATATTATTGAATTTGTTAAAGGCCTTATAATTCTGAGTAAACTCTTTTTATTTTCTATCATGTATCGAATTCGTTTTTGGGGAAAAATGTAGTTTTGGATCTCGTAAAAATGTTTTATACGATTGACCTGCTTATGTAGAGGTCATGTCCAAGTAAGTTATTAAATTTGCAGCATAATTTCCGAAGACAAATGCATTTTATTGTTTAATTTAGTGGCCAAATAGGAATATACCGATACACGAATTACTTACTTCTCATACTTCATTGAAATAAGTATGACGGTACTAGGATTGCATCACCTGGTCTAGTACCTATATAGAAAAAAGACGTAGCTCAAATAAAGTTCTCATTTCATTGTATCTGCAGACCCCGCTTATACTGATGCTGGTGGTTTTGTTTATCTCGACATCCGCTATGGGGTTGATTGAACCCGGCTCGGCAACACTTATCTCGTTTAAGGTTTAATACCTACGAGTACTATATCTACATTTGTGCTATATGTACCTACATTTAGATGTATTTACGGTGTGGACCAGCGTCTACGTGACGTTCAGATTTTGCAATTTTTCGGTAAGTCTAAGTTGTTACGAACAGATCAATGATCATTTATATACACACATCCAGACTGTATGTGTATTCCGAATGGTTTTTAATTCTGCAATCCTGTATCTGTGTAAAGATTTTTTTTTAATAACTGCACCTATATATATACATATAATTAATGTATAATAGGTACCTAACCAGTGCGTAATGTGAGTAACGGGTAATTACTGATGACGTACTTGGGTTATTTCAACCACACTCAATATTATTTACCCGCTCATATTTGTCAACATGTACGTGGAAAATGATATATGTACATACATTAAAGGTCAAAAATTTTATTGCACGTATTCCTGAAAATTGTAGGTGAGCAAATTATATTTCTTAGATTGTGTAAGATAGTCAGTCAATTTGAGGAATTTTTCTCTAATATCTTGCAATCTATACTTACACTTCTTAATTATAAACATAATATGCGTAACAAATACGAGTACGTATACCATCCACGTCCGTACACTAACGGACAGACAGACAGATTGGTAAATGTTTATGAGGAGTCTTTACAACACCATATAATTTTAATTACAAGTGTGATTATTATAATATCTATTTGTAAATATATTTTAGATATGATGATTCATAAAAAGTAGTTGTAAGGCTAATAGGAACTCTAAGAAATAATTTTAGATACGTCATCACCTTAGGATTACAAATCAATTAACAATCGCGTTCTAGAATCGATTATTTACCTATAATTTGTAAATACATTTTTATTTGTTCGAATGAATGAAAATTTCTGTAAATTATCAATAAATTGCAAGAGTTATAAAATATAAATTCATCGAAAACTTTGCTGACTCTTAGTAATAAAAACTTGATCGATTGTTATAGCAAATTCCAATATAAATGTTTTCTTAAAATCAGCTAAAAACTTAATCAAAACGGAACTAATAGAATGGCCAATAATTCATACAGTATAAAGAACTTACTTAAATACGAGACTTATGGAATAGCCCGTCTCGCTATGCCAGTGCATATTGGTGGTGAATAGAATATTATAATAATAGCTTTATGACAGATTCGAAGCCAACTCTCGAGAGTGTTTTTTTTTTTTTTTTAAGTTAGCAAATGAGCAGAACCGTCAGTACAATAAGAGAACAGCGAAGCTCCTTATTAAATGGATGTTCAATACCACAGTCAAAATATGTTAATTATTCCACGGTTGACTAGGAAAATAAGGCCAGTCGCAGGTAAGGCGTGATACGGTCGGGATTACCACAAGGATTTAATAATACAGAGTGCAGCGAGCTCCAGAAGTAAGAATCTGACATGATCGGTCTACAAATCAGCAGCACACAAAACGAGCACTAGGTTTGCGTATACTCTAACGTGGATGGAGATCTTTACATGTTAAGTCTCTAGATATCGGTCAGCCGTTAGTAGTGTCTCCCACTAAATGTTCGGAGTCAACTTATTATTGGTTCAATCAAGAACTCGATTTGTGTATGCAAATGTTGATGCGTATTGAGCAACAAATTCACCAGACACGTTGCTTTTAAACGAGTCGACTCGATCGACACAATTAGAGCAAGCAGCTCGAAGTCAATGACGGAATCGAACCGGTATAGCCATATGGTGGTGCGTGGTGCGTGGGCGACGTAGTGTCATGACGTCAGCGTCCATTCACTAACCACGTACGGCCGTAAGCTCGGACTGTACTTTGTCATGTCGGCCTGGTACTAGGAATACGATTGTGATTGTTTACTTGAGAATCGACGTTAGGTTTTTGATAGGATTTAGGTGTAATACAAATAAAGACGATGACATCAAAATCTTCAAACTTTATGCCTAATTAAGAATGAACTGTTTCAGCGGCTAGTCAAGTGCAAGTCTATTGAATAGCAACTTTGTGTCTTTATTGAAGCCAGCGCCCATTTTTGTCGCATCTTCTGCGAAGGCACTTTACATATCGTTCTCGGAAGTTTAAATTGTATACACGGAATCGTTTACATCAGGGCGAAGTCTAAGTCTAGCTTTTACTTTGCCATAATACTTTTAGTCAGAGAGAGGCATGTGAAAATAAAAAATATATTTTACTAATAAAACGTACTTTCAACATTAATTGTGTTCATAGTTTATACATTTGTTATTGTTATAACGATATCAAATAAGTGAATATAGGACCTCGAAGAGAGAAAACCAGTTGAGCAAACACGGCGAGGTGCTCGCCCGTATCGACGACATGCGTCTACATTTTAATTTAAATGTTCAATGAATACATATCGCCTCGTGTGACACACGAGCGCGGCGTCGGTGCAGCCAGTGGAGCGCCGGCGCCGGCGTCGTGTCAACCAACTACCACCGTCGCGGTTCACATGACAGATTGACCAATGGACACGGAATAATTGACTGAGTAATTATTCCAAAAATTGTGATTGATTAATTGCCATGGAAGAAAAATAGATGAAACTGCACTGTAAACAAGTAAGTACTGGATATACCTACAGTGTAATTATACTGTATTGTAACTGTAACTAAATACTGTATATTAAATATTGATGGCTCTTGGCTATCTTTGATTTTTTTTCGTAACAAAGAACATTGATATAACTTTGACTGTAAAATTCTAGATTAGAAAAGTCAGCCCGGAATTGGGACTTTAAAAAGAGTGTAATTAGAGGGCAATAAAAGCGTAAGAATATATAAATAAATATCAAAATTCCGCCTTACGCTTAGAAATAGCACCTGCATTGTTTTAGGACTGAGTTTTTCTCTTAAAACTTTTTTATTTATGGACAGATTGCAATGAAACGGACTTTAAATTTAGTGAAAACCATAACGAATTCTGTTAAGCTGTCTCTGAGATTGGTGCGCACAAACGTACAGACAAAAATTCTAACAATTATTGTTTTGGGATCTACTGCGTTAATAGAGACCCCTTATAATAGTTTTTCTCATATATCCTTCTTTTACAGAAAGCGATCAGTAAAAATTTTATTACATGTATAGAAAGAATAGCTTTTAATTGAAACCGGCGTCTATAGTACATGATATTTAAAAATGCAATGTACTTTAATTGGTTTACAATAAATTGTGCTTAATAATTCTTCTATTGCAAAAGATGGACCGGATCGAGGGCGTGCATTATACATCTCGATTCAGCGAACGTGATCACGGCTCCACATTGTTTCTGGAAGCTTCTCGGAAGACTCCTGGGCCCACGCGCACGCGGCGCATGACAAGACGCCATATGGTGGGATCGTCGGCCATGACTAACCGACCGTCTCCACCGCGGCACCGGTGACGACCGAACGATACGCGAACAACTACTTTTTACATTGGAAATGCTGTAGTTGTCGCCTACCCACGTATCAACTTAGGACAAGGGTTTTCTTACAAATGAAATATTAATAGTTCATGCCATGATTACCGTTATACATGACGGTCCCACTGTTGGGCTGGGGTGGCTTTTTTAGCTCATTGTGTGAAGGGGTCAGGCCAAAGTCTATTGTGGTGGACAAGTGCAAGTTTAGAACACTGGAAAACTTAGTTACGCGGGTTTTCCAACGATGTTCTCCATCCCCAATGTCAGTGATACATGATTTATTATACGCACACCATGCGTGTAGGTTTCGAACAATATCTCTCACTCTGGAGACAAAATTTTAAACTACTTGGCTATACTTCTTCAAAAGAAAATTTAGTAAAAAACTTAAGTACTGATTTTTAATAAGAAAACGCCTTACAAAAAAGAAAAATAAATAAATAAAAATATCGCCTCATTATTATGCGTCATTTGACTTATTATGGATATAATTTTCCCTTTTTTACATAAAACAAAACTGCTGTTTCTATCGGTCGGTTGGTATAGCCCGATTTTGATTATGATTTACTTTTCAACGTGACTTTTATCGAAGTTTGCTTTTGAACTTTGACATGTAAAATACATTATATTTGAGTAGCGAAGTGTTTTGCTGTGTTACATGTCACTCGCTGCTCGGAGAGGATGAGACAGGTAAGCGGAGCAGTACTGTCAACCGTGACTAAAGCACTGTAAACAGAGCCTTCCGACTGAGGCTGTAGAAACTCACCATGAATAATTGTTGCGTGATACTAAGCAGATCATTTTAAGACCGGAATGAGGCATTTTCGTGCTCTGCGTAAGCAAAAATCAGATATTTTGTATTATCCAAGGTTGTACTTTATGTTCTTCCTGTTTACTGCAGGAAATATTCATCATATAATCATCGAACAGAATATCCAAAAACGGGATCACAATCCTATTTAATTCGCCAGGGCTAAGGTGCTGCTGAAGATTGAGTTGAAGTACATACATATTTTATTTGATCCTGAGGTTAACAAAAGTGACGCATTCACTGTACTGGACTGAAATGTTAACAGTATAAAGGCTCTCTGGTAAATTAATATCTACCCGAATTTTTATTCAACCTTCTAGTAACTTCTTTAATTAATTTTTCCTCTTTTTTGGTAGCTTTACTATTAACGGTGCTTTTAATTATTTTAAAGGAATTAAAAGCTAACTATATACGAGTATATATATAGTATAAACATATTAGCATTTTTGCATTGTTATTGTATATCATTTATATAGTTAGTGGTTTTGTTTCCTTTTCCTGTCTATCGCTGTTAATGTCGATTGTCAGTTTCCGTAATACTAACCGATTTCGATTTATTAACCTTAAAAACTTATGCATCTGTAATTTTAGAGTATGCACATAAAATACTTATTTTAATTTAACTTTTAATACTCGTTAGTCAGTATTACGTAAGTAGTTACGCAAAATGTACTGTGAATGCATATTCATATGTTGCGAGCGTCACATCGACATACAAATTCGTTATTGTATTGAAACTGTGATTGAAGTACTATTTGTATTCAACACAGAGCTTTTGCATGTGCTCTTTAAGAAGAGAGTCACAAATTAAAGCGAATTTCTATACTATCCTTTATCGTACTTTAGATGTTACGTAAAGCTTTCAGTCCAGATTTTTAAGTGATGTGTTAATGCACACATTGAAGGTAAAGGATATATCTCAAAAACAATGACGATTTGATTGATGTTTCTAAACGTAAAAAGTAAAAAACAAGTTTTCCGAAGTAAAACGAGGTCGGACTACCATTCATTATAGAAATAATTTATATATATGGTATTGATGAATATATAAATAACAAGGACGCCTAGAATACAGCGCTGCAACAAATTCCGCACCGATTAAAACTTACTTTGCTATTTTCATATGTCTATTTAGGCGATTAAATGAACTGAGGGTTTCTTTCGCCGCTTCTTTGCCTTAATGTTATAGCACTTTTTCTGGACAGTAATAGAAGCAAAACGTAAGTGTATATACAAAATACCTGAGTGATTAAATTATTTTAATTACACAAACTTAATATAATATCGAGGGACGTTTACCGAAAACTTCAGTTTAAAAAGGTCCAATTTACATATTTCAACAAATAGTTACTCAAATTTTTTTTCGACATGCATTTGTAAGAAGATGATGCAACTCCGAGGCGTGTCCTTAAATGATGAAATAAAATTTATTCGAAGTTGATTCCTACAAACACTTCGAAAGACAAAAAACGCCGTCGTTTCAACAAATCCGTACCGTGAGTGGTCCCGGAACAAGAAAGAAACATTCGAGGGGGTTATTTTCCTACCTCAAGTAACAGACAGCACTTACTACTTATGGCTATACATTAAACTAATGTTCAATTATGAAGAATCTTTAAGATCAGCAGTCTAGCAGGACACGGTAGTTTTCATTTTAAGTTTTTGTTTAATATTTTTGCTCTTACTTATGTTGTGGTAAATAATGATGAAGGTTTTGATGTCAACTAGACAGATTGGCAAACATTCTCTATGAGACTATACAGCCCACGACCGCAGTGGCAAGTTGTAAACTTCTCTTTGTCCGATTAGGATTCGCCACTCGAATACGCGAAAGTGGGCCTTTGAACTGGATCGCCACGTTAAATATTTATGGCAAATGGATGAGATAAGCTCAGTGCAACATGTAAGACGAGTGATATTTTCACACGCTACCGTCCAGGTGGTCTAGCCGTCGCTGTCGGACGGTGAAACTAAAGCGGACGCGTCGAAATTCGACACCACGCTCTAAGATTTATGGCCAGCGTGACCTCAGTACCGTATGGGGCTTGGAATCATACGGGACGTTAAATCAACCATGAAACATTAGAAACCTTATCGCTGGAATATTTTTATAGTTGATGAGATGTATGTGTAGTGTAAAAAAAACTGACAGGATAAGCATATACGTGGAATAAGAAGACTTCAGGAAGAGCTAAATAAAGAGTATTTACTTATATGGACATGTCGGCGGGAACACGATAAAACTATATTTATATATTATATATCTATATTTTGTAAATCGATACAATTACATAGGAAGAAACGGTCACGCGGTTGTACGTCACGTGACAAATTATCATATATGTACACATAACTTTCTCGTGATGTCATCATCTCCCGGCCCTCGTCCCAATCCCTTGCAGTCGGCACAGTGTGTCCTTTCCTTCCATACATCTCTATTTTTCGTCACCTCAGTGCACACATCCTTAATCTTTATATCGTGTTCCACACAGGCCATCCACCTCTTCTTCGGTCTTCCCCTTCCCTTATATTCATCTACATCTATTCTCAGCGCATTACGTGCCCACACCATGACAAACGGGCATCTCTCACGTTTCCCACAATACGTGCTACTTTGAAACTTCCTCTAACATACTCATTTCGTACTTTAAGTAAGGTGAGGTAAGTAAGGTAAGGTAAGGTTGTGAGGTATATGAATAATATTTATTTATTACCAAACCGAATTCGCTTCGCTTCAGAAAGACTACGCCTTACACTTCGAAATAGCACCTGTGTTGTTTTAGGTTTGTGTTTAATAATTTTAAACCTTTTTATTTATAGACGGATTGTAATGAAACAAACCTTAAATATTAAGTGATACTTACTTCAATACATTTGTGAAAAGCCGTTTCTGAGATGGGTGCGAACAAACGCACAGACAAACATATATACAGACAAAAAATTTAACCACTGTTGTTTTGAGTTCTAATATGTTAATAAAGGTCCCTAATAATATTTTTTTCATGGACAGAAAGCGATCAGTTAGAATTTTATTATATGGACCTATGTATAGATAGATTTATGTACACCGCAACTTTATTTTTCTTCCTCTTGCGGTACAACTATGCTTTTTATTGAGCTGTAAAACCGCCTTTTGGCCATCACTATTACGTACATATTTATTCAATTGTCTGGCCCCATGTGTGGTATATAAAGAACACTTTATATATATGTAATGTAATTGCGCTACATTTAAACTAAGCAAGCAGTATTTAACTTATTAATATTTATTTTATTTCAAGATACATTATAAGGTACCTCTACAATATACAATGGTAAGTACCCGTTATAAATGACGTTAAAAATAAGTACATCATTATTTATTTGCCGTTTCGTCCGCGTCATACAATCCATCCGCAAAGTATCATCAGCTTCGCCATATCAGATGCATTTAGTTATGAAATCATAATGGCAAGTCTCATTTACCGGCCGTTAGCTCATCTCCGTCTTCACCTCCATATCTGTTTACATCGCCGCCAATATTTATAGAATAATACACAAACCTCACCTCGACACATGCGCGTTAATTTTAGCAGCTTACGTTATCAGCCGCGCCGCGGCATGCGTTCACCGTTCGCCCTTCCCAAAGAACACGATTCTTACTAACAACATACATACATACATGTTGAAATGTGCTAGGAAAGAACAATAAATTTAATGTACTCCTGTTATTGATACACATAAACGCAATACTCTGTGTACGTTACAGAGTTAAGTACTACGGATACATAAGCAGTGTAGAAATTTATTTATTAAATATCTTTTTTTTTAATGTTCACACGCTCAGCAGGCCCGCCCCGTTTGACAGCCAGAGTCTAGCAGAGATCTTAGTGCAACCTGCGGAACAATGGTTCAGGCTAGACGTCATATCTCTCTTGTCGAAGGCCGTTTGACTATGAACTTGTTCGTGTACGGTTTTCATGGGTTCTTTACCAGCTCCCACCATCCATTTAGAATAAACCGCAAACATGTTACGATTGTAGTTTCCAAGAACCTTTTATAAAGCCCGTTTCCTTCTTGGCCGGTAACGCGTTCATGACGCCTCTGGTATTACGAATGTTTATGGAGATCGGTGATCAATTACCAACTACTGGACCGTCTATTACTTTGAAGTCATAAAAACAGTAGGTTCAATTCCATAATAGTAATAAAACAATAAATATGCATATGGTTGTGTGACTTCATGGACATTAATAATCAACATCAAATTGAGGTTTGAAGTCAGTAACAGGTGTACAAAATGGGAAACGTGCATAATATAGGATGTTCTCGTTAAAATGGCCGTCTCAACAGTTCGTTAGTTAATTGGCACCTTTCTCTGTTTAGCGTAAATTTAACACCTCGGTTATGGTAAACTAACGTACTCGTGATTCGGATCCTTTGTTGGAAGGTTTTTGAAAGCGATTACCAGTCTTGTCCAGCTCCTCGTATTGAAATGCCACCTAATTTCAATCGTTAAGCCATTCGTTTAATTCTAAGGGTGTTATTATTCCATTAAATGTTTCAAAGTGATTTCTATAATGTCTGAAAGTAATTTATTTTGACGGTATTGTTGATGTTAATTAAGAATGATAAGTTAATTAATTGGAGCTATTGGAATTTTCTGTTTTAAAAGTATTTAAAGAAATCATATGCCATTATTTTGTAGTCTGTAGTTTGCGTTCGAACCTGTCACACCAGTCATTTTTAGAAATATTCTTAATAATCCAAATGAAATATTGAATGAATGTAGTATACTAAGAATACAGAATGGAATTCAGTATAAAAACGATGAAAGGATTTTTTAATAGTTCCTTAGTCGGCTTGGATGGCTTTGCCTTATTATGCCTATGCCTTATTATATACCCTTGAAGCGAGATCCGAGTCGAGCCGTGGCGCTGGAAAGTGTGATGATTCTGGATCAATTAAAAAGTATTGTTCTTTTCTATTGTTTAATTAAAATTGTAGTATAATCATAAATAAGGTATGTAATTTCAACTCCGCTATTAAACCAGTTAAGTAATCACTACGCAAATCAATTTATAAATAGAATAACTGCTCGTAAGCGAGTGAGTCTAAAAATAATCGAACTGTTAACTGCTCCGACTTCCTCGCCGGGCTCGCACTTCCCGGTCGTAAATTGAAGTTCGAGCTTGGACTTGTTCTAGGTAACAGTGGTTATGTACAGTTGAATAGTTTGGTTGAAACATTTTCCGGAAGTAAGCGGAGATTTTGCCACTGTAAGGTGCTTTACAAACTGTCACACGTAACACAAATAATATTAACATAACTATACTACAACTTAGTATTGAAGATGAAATTATAAAATATTGTAAATCCTGTAAACTCCGTTACTTTAAATTCAAGTTCTGGTTGTGATAAGCTGAATAGGTCTTTTGTAACACCTGCGTAACCGAACGGGAGATGCCAAGTGTCGATAATCTCGTAGACAATATAATTTAATGCAGTCGAGGGGCAGCCGGCGCGTGCGCGCGCGCAGCCCGCCGCCGAGGGGCCGGGGAACGGGGCACGGAAGGGACAGGTGGTGACTGATTTAATTAGAAGCTAAAGAAACACCGCGCCCACCGTCCATAATTAAGTTCCTGGTTAAATTTAAGGGTTTAAAATACACCTTTAAACGGCTCGAGGGAATTTCGAATCTATTAATCGTAGTTAGAAGAATTTTCGTTATATCTTCCAGCAAATCCGTCAAACATAACATGACTTGAGAAACTTTCTGTGATATCAAATTTAACTATAACATTTGGTGGCGCGTTTGTAAATAATCCATTTTCGTCACAAGGTTCTTTCCACGCCATACAATTTTATGCCGCAATAAAAAACCAGTTTTCCTATTACATCGTTTGGTTAATTGGGTTCTATTTTATAAAGCTTTAACCATCCGGATATTTCACAAGCTCGCTACATAATTAAATCAGACCCATCGCGTTAAATGAGTTTTGAATTCATAACATAGGAGATCGTTTAATTCACATAATATTCAGGGTAACGGGTTGTGTTGACGCAATCAGAGCCAGATAGATCGTGCAGTACCGCCGTGCCCACGGGTGGTCGCGTCACACTAAACTCCTACAATAAACGGAACTGTTGCCCGTTCAGTCGTTGTCATAAATTACCATACTTCACCGTAGATAATGCAAGCCCCGCTGCAAGCGATCAACTGCGGACGGATGATAAAACTATTTTTTATGACGGCGAACAAGCGACTGGGACACACGATGGTAGGTGGTCATCGTGTCCACGACATTCCTAACACCAGGGGCATGGGGGACTTGATGACGTCTTGCTAACTGTACACGTAGCGAAATAGACCGCCGTCCGGTTTATATTATTTTCAACAATAAAATAAGTTTGGAAAACTGTCAATTTATACTTATTATAATTTTAGTTCTGCTTGTATAAAGAAATAAACGTTAGTCACATATTCATAACCTATCACAGTAAAATTATTAGGACGAAGTAAAATTCATTTTTATTACATAAAATTTTTGATAATAAATACAAATGTCACTTATAACGTACAGCATAAAAATTCAAATTACAATTACATCGCACAACATAAATAAAAATTCAAATATTCCTTCGTAACCGGGTATAACTGCAACCATCACTCGGTTGCAGATATCGCAAAAGCCATAGTTTTTATGCAATAAGTACGGTTTTAACCAACGGCAATAGCTTTAGCAGTTCCGTTCGCTAACGCTTAACATTCACTCCACCTAAACCCACTACACGATTAGGATACTAATTGTTTGGTGAGATCGCCCTTCTAGAACCTTTGTTAATCCTGATTAAGATAAGCCGCGGCGTAGTCTCGCCGAAGACGTGTTAATAACATTTAATTTATATATTATACAGCAATCCGTGGCTTTTCCGGCGGTTTCCTTTCACGCCGGAATGTGATATATGGGGCGCGCTTAACAGCCTTACCAGGTGCGAGGCGATAAGAACTATTATGAGGCTACTGAGCGTTTTAATAAGCAGGAAGTCAAATCATACAAAATAAGTTTATCTACGTCGTAACTATGTAGTATAGAGAAGTCATTAATATTTAGTCAGGAAGCGCTCATGCTTCGATGGGTTGTGTCAATCATAAGTGAATACTATAGGATTATAATCAGTGATGGTACGGGAGCGCTTTGTTTTTTTGGACAACGTGATAATTCGTTAGACATCTACCTTCTACATTGGAGCAAACTGATGTAGCACGTGATGGAGTTCTTTCATTACGAGAAAAGATCTTTACCCTTTAATAGATTTATACATTCTAAGGTTATTTAAATAAGTAAAAAATAATTTAAATAATATTTAGGAGTGATCGTTAAAAATATTTTGGTAGACTTCCCTAGATGTGGTTAAACAAAAGAAACACGTAAATACTTAGTCGCACTTGAGACATTTCGCTTTCGTTTGCAGCAACCGGCCGTCTCCCACGCTGGCTTCGTTGGATAACGCCCCGAGAACTATGGTAATTTTAGCACCTTCCTCGATCGCCGTGCCCCAGACGATGATAAATGATAACGCGAACAGAATCTTCTAGTGAAGTTTTAATAATCATAACCGTTAGCGGTTAGTGACTTAGTTAGAATTGAGGTTAAGAAAAGTTAAAATAAAGTAATTTATTTTACTGGAATGGTACCAAATGACCACAGTGTATACCTGGAATTAAGCGAGCTACACAAGTCAAGGATACGACATAGCCTAATCAGATTCTCATTATTATATTATTATAGGCGCTTATTTGAGCCCGGTTACAAACTTATTTACATCGAAACACAATACTAATCCAAATTACTTGCTTCACGTCGCAATTAACTAATATGCTGATGGATCCGCCACAGACGGGACGTAATGAATCTTCCATCCAACTAGTAAACTATTAGTTACTAAATATGATAGATAATACTATACTGTACTCTATTGACGTGTATAAGAGTGTGTTAAGTAATCAGCAATGGAAGGAAGTTCGGTAAGACTAGTAGGTGTAAAGACGGTTTCTCTTTCGACTCCGCCTTCGCAATAAAAATTCTACTTACGCGTGACTTTCTCAAACATTAACATTTTGATCAATCCAAACCGTTGTGCAAGAGTCTCCAGTAGTCTATTGTTATTGTTATCTACCGTGTCAGTTTGTCTGTCCTAATTTCAACTAATCTAAAGAGATTAGTTTTTTGACAGCATCACAATCGAGTTTTAATTAGTTAAAAAGACATCGAATGGAATCTTAATTGAGTTAAAATTAATCATAGTTAAGTATATAAATAATGTGGATGTATTCGAAAACGTTATTTTCTTCTATCTCCTTCATTTCGTTATTTAAAAATATGCAATAAATGTTGATGTGGTTTAAATTAAGACAATTTTAATTTACGTTTCTATGATTTGTTAATATTGTACCGAAAGCTACCACTATAGAGATAGTGGTACAGAAAGAATTAGAGAGTTCTTGTGAAATGTGTAAAATACAGCCAATAACATAAAGTAAGTAAGGGATTACGGTACAGATACGTATAGTAGATCGTGCCCATGTAGAATACTGGAAGTTTTTAGGCTACCTGAAGCTCTCAAGACGGGACGATTTTCATCTAACGGTAACAACCACCGCAGATAGAATAATTTATCTGTGCTCAAAGTTACTTTGCCTTGTCTAAACTATGTCAAAAGCCGGAAGTTGTTAGTTACTTAAATGTTATTTTTAATTCAATAGATTGACAGGCTATGGAGATATAAGAAAAATTAGGGAATGGGTTGCCCTACAAATTGAGGTTCGCGTGCTGACCGCCATTCCCACGGCTCAGCTCCTCGCGCGCAATCTTCTCATTGAAGTAATCAGTGAGGGTGCCCAATGCGGGTACTCCTATCTCCTGGCCTTTATAGTGCTAAAAACTTAAGCTTTAAACGTCGAGCCGTTGACCTAAATATTTGTATTTCCTGGAGTTTCCAGAATTTTGTCCGAACTTTAATTGAAGCTCCGCAATTGCTATCATTTGGACCGTTTAAAATTATTAATCAAAAAATACTAAAAATTAAAACAACATGTATCTACTTACTTGTTAATGTTAGTACAAATATAGTATTGACGACCCCGTAGCCCAGTTGGTATTGACCCTGCCTGCCGAGCGTGGGGTCCCGGGTTCGATTCCCGGCCGGGGCAGATATTTATGTGACAGATAAATGTTTATTCTCGGGTCATGGGTGTTTGTGATGTGATAATTGTGTATGTCCATGCTACCCGCAACACAGGGAATCCTAGTGCGGGGGTGTGTGTGTAAACGTTTATTTATTTATTTCATAAAAATTTGTACATGGAAATAAAATTTAATAATAAAAAATTAGATGTTGTAGGGAATTTACAGAGTTATGATAAATAAACAAAATAAATCAAAAGTTAATGACCTCATCTCTACATTAAATACCCTAATAGTATAATTTAACCACAAATACTCGCATCCTTGAAACTTGACCTTAATCCTGATTACAAGTAAAATAATACGATCTCAAGACATTGACATTCTAAATCAGCGTAACACGGTGACTAAATCTTGGCTTCTACGAGGACTTAGCGAATAAACGACGACTTCTTTTGGGACTTGCGAGGCTTCTTTTCATTAAACTTTACTTCATAAAGCGAAAAACATCAACCCCGTCCAATGACTGTTCAATAGAAGCGTCTCTAATTGATTTGGCTTTCCCTTTTATGGATTCTAATTTATACATGTAATTTTTGTTCAGCTTAGGTTTTGCATGCCAGATATAATACTATAAAGTTCTACGCTTTACAAATTCACACAATCAAGGTCTATCTTAAACTATTCAAACGAACAGAGGACACAGGCTACAAAGTTTATTGCGCTGCCAAATCAGCTGACTCGTGGTATAGGACGGCTGCCTTATATGTACGTCGGGAAGCTAGAATAATGAATATTTCACCAGTCAGCGATCCACCGAGCGCCGATGCCACCCGCCTGACGTTGTCTTTGCCCCGGCCCATTCTGTGATTTGAGGTTACCCTCATTTACAATAAAGTTACTGTTTCATTATCGATGCTCAAACATACCCGGAACAGGTAAAATGAATAACTTTGTCATTGGAATTATTACTAAGGTTATACTTAAAATAGCTACTGATTTTAAATTGAAATAACTCTGAACCCCCACATAATATTGTAATGAAATATTTGAAATATAATTTAGAGCTGATTTGCTGCCGTTTAGAATTGAATCTGCTATTGGGTATGATGATTTAAAATTGGCCCAACTTCCATAGTAAAATGGTTATTCTCCTTTCCGAAAAGACAAGTCCTTTTCGTGTGACAAGAGATCCAGTAATAAGACAATTGTAAGTTGAAATCGAGACGATTTTTTTTTGGTTAATCTAGATACTAAAAACATGACGAGTTATAAATATGGTAGCTAAAGCACAAATATAGAAGGTTTCCTTTTGTTTATCCGGTCTGTTTATATAATTCAATTAGTTGTGTAAATAATTCCTTAATTGTGCATGTAATTTATTGTTTGCCAGGTAGTATTTTACGTTTGTTTTTTATAGCTTAGGGCTCTATCTTCAATTAGATTATAATTTTGTAATGAATTGAATTAAGGCAATTGCTTTCCATAAATATTTGGAGCATTGTTTGGAATAGAAGGAAACTACGTCGATAAATGGTTAGAGTCCCCCGCCCCGTCGCATATGTTCGTCTGCTGCCTCAGACCATCTGTCACCACCTTAAGAGGTCCGCTTTGCATACGCGGCCAGCGGCGCCATTGCTATGCTAATAAACTCGCCGCGAGGTTTTATTTCACGATTATTTGGGATTATAGAGCTGAAGCGTTGCCGTAAATTGGTGAAGAAACTTTACAGCTTCTTGTCGAGTTTGCGGATAGATGGAATTTTTTATCGATAAACTTTTTTATTATTTTATTTCATTTTTGATTTTTTTTTGATTTTGGGGTAGCAGACGGTATAGTGCTACAATAGGATAAGATAGAAACAATTCACACCAAATAACACAATTACAAAGAAGTATGCAGAAAGTTATATACAAGTCGGCTTTATCGCTGTAGCAGTGCCAGTGACTTTTGATAGATAACCTTTTGGATGAAGAACGGAGTATATTGCAGTGCTTAAGTGTTACGAGGTTAGCATGTTTAAAATTTGTTTATTTAATTAAATTAAATTTGTTAAACTCTGTTATTTTTTTTGTACAAACTCAAGGAAGGTACTTTGAATCGAAAGATAAATATCTAATACCTCAGTAATACTTTATGTTATATTTTCAAGTATTCGTAACACTATTATATGCATTTGGGATCCTTGGTCGACAGCCGGACGACGCGGAATGTCATGTAGCGCTCCGACAATATAAACACTGTACGACATGAAGGTCGCAGATCATTCTTAGAAACGAACTAGTATATCTAACTGCGCTGTTGTAGGTAGCATTTAGAAGAATAGATAGAAAATATCGCATTCCGCTATGATCTATAAAAGAGAGATCTGACTGTAAAGATAAGAAAAAGTATCAGGATCTTAGGAAGTATTTACGAAAATTCATGCGAAAATGCCTGATGCAAGATAAAATTATTTGTATGAAACTTTGTAGGTATTGCGTGCCGGTAAAAAGAGAAAAGTTGAAATACGTATGCACAAAGAATATAATTAGAGAAATTTAATAACAATTTTTCAGAACATACAGACATTATTTTTGTGGTTTTTGTGTGTCGTTAGTTTTATGGAATACGAAACTTTGTATTGACAATCTGATTGGCTGTCGTCATGGTTTGAATTGTAGTAATTGGTGCAGTGACCAGTGCTCGTCAAGATAACTGAATGATATTTATTGAGGGGTGTAAAAAGTGTATACTAATAGTATTATGGATTGTTAAAATTTGTATATAAACCGTTAACTGTAACAATAGTTATTTTGCATAGAGGCAGATGAGCAGAAAACTTTATAATCGGGGCATTAAGTACGAATGACTAAGTAATTACAACAAAACTAGTTAGAAATGATTTTATTTATTAGTATGATTTTTACTACATTGATTTTCAGCGTGCGCCGTGTCGTTACATAGATTATCCAAATTACAATGTGCGACGTATACTTGTGTAAATGCTTAGCAAACATGGTTTTAAAGGCGAAAGTTACGTAGTTCTATGGGACAGGGTCTTATCTATCACGTGCTGACATCATTGTTACACAATCTACAAACACGCTGATAATGAGACATGTCATAAACGAAACAAACACTTATGTACATACAGAGCTCGTGGTAATCTCGCTGACCGAATTTGAATAGGAATATTGACTTGGACTCGCCGTGCATCACGTCAGCTGGTTACAAATGTTACATACGTATTAGTTTCATAGAAGTAGTGTATTTAATATGCATTTAATACGCTTCTTCTGGCGTTAATTGACCACTACAAGGCACATTAGCAATGATTTTAATTAATAGAAGGCTTCAAACGTATTTCATTATTCCAGTCCCAAGTGGAACAAATCTACCATCGTGAAGATCCTAATTTTTAAGTATCCGACGGTGTTTGATTATTTATATCTGACGATAACACCAGAAATCTACTTCTAAGCTTGGACCAGTTATAGCTATTTCTTACGAGACTGCCCGACGTTGCTTAATTTTGTTGATCAATTAGAATTGAGATAAGCATTAGCACCTACTTATGATTGTTTACATAATGAAAATTAGGCGTCGTTATTATGGACGTGTTGTGAAACATGTAACCTAAAAGTAGTTCTTTACTTTCCGCTTTTTGTTTGAATGTAATTTACGTCGATCGAATTATTGACTGCATAATTGGTATGTTTAATAATGCAAATTAAGGAAAATAAATAAGGTATTTATCGTAATCAAATGATATTTAGTGGTAACACAACATGAATCACGTTTTTGTGGCAACAGACGTCAGCGGCCAGCGGTGGGCCGTCAGACGATACGGCCGGCGATAACTGCGATAATTACCGCCACAAATTGACTGCTGTGCCTAATACTTTAATAGCCACTCAGCAATGCTTCACAACCGACTCTTAAATACTTGATATGATATATCGCTTCGAGCTATCTCTTAGAACGACGGCGCACAGATTTTATTTTAACAACCGATAGACAAGCAGACGGGCTACTCGATGGTAAGTCGTCGACGTGTATCGAATCGAAAAATCCGCCTGTTGGCTCACCGACACCAATACCAAAAGTACTTAAAGACATGTTGCGGTTGATTTTTACGGAGTTGCTTGTTTTGATTTTTAGAGAGCCGGACGACCCCAAAAGAAGGAATGTATCCATGGTCTGTTTAGTTGTTTGCGGAGAGTACCAAGTGCAGAGCAAGCTGATTTAGACTCCAGGATTAAAGGAGCCCATGATTGAAATGTTGAAATTTTTCAGAACAGTTTCATACCGATGAACCGTGCGTAGATATTAAACGGTGATATTTTGCAGTAAAATTGCAAATAATTTGTAGTTGTTTCTGAAATTCAAGTCAAAACTGTCAATATTGGAGTTTTAAGCATGAATACATACTTATACATACCTATATTATTTAATGCTGCACAATTACTTATACAACAGTAAACCTTTGTGATAGAAGTAGGTATATTAAATTATAATGTTTACCTACGTAAAAGGTATTAAGAACAAATGAACTTTCATTTATTGTTAACTCCCGAACATTAAAATGCAATCAATTAAAACAATAATTACTTGACTTTGTGTATATAGGATTGAGGTCATAATCATAATAGAAATACCTTTATACTTTTGGTATAGTAATTCAAATTAGTTGTATATTGAGATGGGTTTTAAAAGGCTTTTAAGCAATTTATAGGTTTGCCGGTTTTATTGTTTTTTTTTGATGTAATTAATATGAGACGTTCAG
Source organism: Megathymus violae (assembly GCA_003671415.1). NCBI lineage: Eukaryota > Metazoa > Arthropoda > Insecta > Lepidoptera > Hesperiidae > Megathymus > Megathymus violae. Next base: position 17,185,965 of record PDGT01000001.1, read on the forward strand.
CGATAACCCTATCCAGACTCTTAGATCTTCTCTGGACCAATGTAAGAAAATAAAATTTCTTTGAGTTTTTAGGTCTCAAAGACCATAGAGACATTATAACTGAAATTACGATGTCATAATGTTCATTAATTAGGTTTTTATAGATAAGGATTACCAGTTCCTCTTTGCAACGTAAGAAAAAGTGTCACCATTTCTAGTAGATTCGTATTCTGTAAACACATACCTGCATGTTTGTTATTCACGTGTATATCTATCGAAGAATGCCGTCGCAGAGAACAATGACGCCTGATTATTGTTTGAACTCTCCAGATATACCAATGTTGGTCACGACAATATTGGTTCACAATCAGATTGTTTATTCATGTAGCTTTTTGGTTAATATCTTAGTAAATACAAATTTTTTGACGAATTTTATGAAGTTTGTATGAAACAAGAAAATATTTAAGTTTTTGTTACCAATTGTTGATGATCCCTGGTGGTAACTTAGTTGTTAAAAACAGTGCAAGAAGAACTACAGTTTTTTTACATTTCTATTGTTACCCTTGTCATAAGCATAACCATAACATGTGTACATTTAATCATAATCCCGTGACAAGTAAAGGATCGGTTGTAGGCATCACTGTGATACAATTTCATATTTTTTATGTTAATAGCCGACAAACGAGCAGACGAGCCACCTGATGGTAAGTGGTCACCGTCGCCCATGGACATCAGCAAGACCAAAGGTATCACCGATGCGTTGTCGGCCAGGAAATGAGAAGATAGTAACAAAGAAAGTAATTAACTAAAAGAGAAAAAAACGAAAAATATATAAGCACTGTGGATGTTAACATTTTAGGTTTAAAGGAAACCTTTATCTAGCAATGGATATGTCTCCGTCAATATGGACTCAAACATTGGTTGCATTTTGTGAACCGAATAAAGTACTCGAGGCAGAGGTATCTGAATTGTTTCGACCGCAGAATTTATTATTGCTTCATTGTTAAAGATTTGCCGCGGCTAAATCGGTAATGTCTCAATTTGTTTTGTTTGGTACAGTGAGTCTTTGTTGCTGTTCGGCTTTTGTTTGTTTGTTTGTTTGGTTGCAAGTGTTTGTAATAACAACTCGGCATACTAAGGTTTTCAGATCCATTGGTTTGCATTAAATCAGAATGTGTGTTCTTCATATTGTTGAAGGTTAAATTAGTTTCTTTACATAGGTTATCAGGTCAATTTCAATCAACTGCGGTTTTCGGCATTTGCATAAGCTACCCTTTAAAATACATCCTGACATATGTACTATATGACTTATGTGATTAGGAAATTTCGAGATCTCAATCAAAAATTCCTCTAGATTGCATATATGTGTTTGTATATAATACACTTCATCTGTAAGAGTATGTTAACACCACTATTGTAACGTTAACATACAACAAATACATTTTTGAGCTTTTTCAGGTTCTTTGTTGTTTTTTGATCGCTACATTGAATGATACATTTCAATGGCTTTACTACTGTCTGCTTCAGGTCATTAATCACCTTTGTCGGCGTTGACCTACGATTTTTGATTTTTGTTTTGATTCAATTGCAAGCCATAATATCGACTTTCTCTTTGCAATAGATTTTAAAATTTACATTTATTTTAATATCCATAGCGTGTTCATATATATACATTTCTCAGGCATGACGCAAAAAGTTTTTATGCTGGACTGATTTCATGGTATGTGCAACGAATTTCTATCGAAAGTGCGTGGTAGTTTCATGCACTTCAAATTCAACCTTACACACTTACAATACGGTTGTAACCTGAACGAGATGTTGCAGAGACATGGTGGAGATAGTTTAATTTGCATACGGACCGTCTTGGCCGGCATCGCTTAGGGCTCAGCGCTGCCATATACGGATGTTAGAAAATGTCTTTATTAGTCACGCTATACGTTCGACGATTGCCCCAGATTGTAGGTGTGGACTATGGTCTCCGACAAACCCTTGGACAAAGATAAGACTCAGGGTTCCGATATCTGTGGTACTCTTCGTCAAATGCAACGTTTAGCGTTATAAAGATCAATAATCAACGTGATAAAGATCAATAGCTTCTGCTTTACTTACGTTCTGTTGATATGTATTAATTAATTTACAATAATCAAAAGGAAAGCAAAATATTACCTATTATCAACAAAAAACAAAAACATGATGATACAATATGTTTACTTGTGGAGAAGTTATTAGCAGGGAACTGAGAAGTAGAACAACACAAGAACCTTGACAAGGCGCCACAAGTGACTCACATGGCGGTGGCTCATCAGCTAATGAGTCTGTGAATGAACACGATTATTAATTTACTAGAATACACGTCACTCTATCTTTGACAGTATTTTGAAACGTCAGCTCGTGTTGTGAGGTGAGGGCAATGATCTAATATATGGCGGACTGATCGATGTCCAGGCTCCGATGACACAGGTCAATGATCTGCATCTGCCTTATGATCTGAAATTTGGTGATCACGTTACGTTCCTTTACACGTACATCAGATTTTAGGATTAAATTAGATACGACAATTGATAGGTGAACACTGTCTGCAATGGGCAATCGTACCATCAAAGGCACCACTGCCCTTGACGGTGGTGAAACACGTTATAAATATGTCACTGTTGACTTTAGAACGGTGACAACTAACCAGGCAGATAAAGAATCATTCCTCTTTACACTAATAGCATCGGTACTGAACTGGTTGGTACAGAGTCCAGCGACCTCCAAGACCAAGAGAAAGGCCCTGATTGCGTTATCGACTGTTCGGCAAGGTACACATCTGAAGAGGTCTACTTGGACACTGTGAATATTGTCCCTTACCCAAAAAATATATTAAGAAGAAATTCAAGTTTTACTTGATATTAAAGCACTTTATTATATGTCCTTATTGGACGTAATTTCGATAAGTCAACAAAGTTGTCAGACGTAAGGTACGATAAGATGAAAAATGTGGTTCGCTTGTGATTTAGTCCTGCGGTTTGTGGAGTCAATCTTGTTTATAAACCGCGCTACGACGACAATACTTTCGGCGAAATCCGCCGTGGGCTCCAGAAGCCGAGGAGCGCTCGAAATAGACCGTTCTTCCGTCGCCAAGAATAACGCGTCGTCGGCGAACCATTCCCAGTACTGTCATTATATCGATACTAAAATTATGAAATGTTTGTCGAGTTGCAGCGCGCCCTTTGATATGTAATACTGATGTGTATTCGGTTTAGTCTCTGGAACTGGTTTAAAGCACAGTATAATGTAAGAAGATTTTGTGTGTTTGTAGGTTATTATTGCTTGCTGATAATACTTATTTGTTTTCATAATTATCGAATAAATTTTTTTTATTTTAATTTTTCCTCTGATTCATTTATTTTCTGTCTACATAGACGTCTATAATGTTCAAAAGAGGAACCAAAACAAAACATTGGTTACAAGAAATAAAAAATATATATATGTAATTATTGATTGTTTAAATACTATGATGGTTCTACAGCAAGTAAATAAAAACCTTTAAATAATCGACCTGTACAGTGAATACAATACCTTATACACGATGAATTGACTGATTGATTAATAATTTTCAACACTTACTCAGATGAATATTTTAACATTATTATATGGTGATAATAAATTTTATAATAAGTATTTGAAATAAATTTAACATTTGTCATTACTAGATAACGCTCCGAATCGATTCGATATAAAAGTTTAATGAAATCTTAAGCGACTGTGGACAATTGACTAATCATAATAACACTCTTTTAGTACTTTGTTACCATGAAAGGTCGACAATAGATCGTGGATGGTGTCCAATTGTAAGTAATGCGATTGTATTGGAGTCGAGGTTACGAAATGTTTACGTGTTGCGACAATCAGTTTACGGTTTGTCGCTATTCTCAAATCATCCTCCAATCGTTAGAGTCACAAAAGCAGTGTAAGGTTTTTAAAATTTAGTTACGTAATATAATTATTACGAAAAATGTAAAACCAGAATAATAATAATTATTAAATATATTTATGTAAAATTGTGCTTGTTGTCCCAAAGTCTAGCATCACATTAAAGTTATTAATGATGACATAAATAGTCATTGAATTATTTAAATCACGTTTCTCAAAATCATATTTTTTATAAGAATATCAAAGACACTGTAGCAAAAAAGAATTACTTGGAGGCGCCGGGTATCGATCCCGGTACCTCTCGCATGCTAAGCGAGCGCTCTACCATCTGAGCTACGCCCCCGGCATGTGATAGCGCGAAATATATCAACCATTCAATTTATTCGGACTAAAACATGTTTAAACGTGACATTGATAGAGCATGCGTATCATATATATTATACATTTAAATTGCGTATTTCGTGCTAACGAGTTCGCCGTAGATAATCATTCGTATTTCGATTACGTATGATAGAATTTAAGTCGAAAACAGTCATAAGTGGGAAGTGTTAATTTGTTGATAATTGAAGCAGGGTAATTGCATCCACTAACAAATTATTTTATAATATTAAAAAAATTATAACATTACTTATTGAAAAGAATAATAAAATTATTATATACATTTAATATTAATTTAATCGTGTTGTTGTCTCACGGCCGAAACAGGATTTACTGAACGTCCTATTTTTTTTTGTCACAAACCTTCAGGCATACAGGTTTCCTCTCGTTATTTTCCTTTATCGAAATGAGGAAACGTAGCGTGTGAGAATGATTCAGAAAAATTAGAAGTGCACTCGGGACTGGAACCCAGGCTTCCTTGTGACAAGCCGACGTTGAAACCACTGGACTAACAGTAAAATTTACCGTTATTTTGTTGTTATCAGCGATTCATGTAAAGCTTATCCGAACATCTAAGATACGAGAGCTTTTGCACGTGTACGGTTTCATCTTATCGCGTCATGCATCTTTAATCATTATCTTCATCGATGATAGACTGTATCGACAATCTTAGGATATACATATATCACAGTCTGAACGTATTAAATTTTTACAATTATATCCACCTTTCTCCTCTTATCTATGCGCGCTTTTTTTATTAAACATTCACACGCCCACACTCCCACTATAGGATCCTCTGTGCGGCGGGCGTCATGGATATACACAAATAAGACACCACAGACACCCTTGATCCGATTTATTCGTCACATAAATGATACACCCCTAGCTCTACTGGCTCGCTACCAACTAAACTATTATATTATCTATATTAATTATTCCATGATTCCATTACTACTGATTGTAAGTTATTTCAGATACTAAAAAAAAATCTGGTTAAATATTTTAATTATTTTAAATGATATAATATAATAGAACATGTTTATTTATATTGAAGAAGCCGTCATAAGTCCTCTACAATGTTTAAAATGGCTATGAAAGCTACCCACAGACAGTAACAGTTACATTGGTACCGATTAACACTACAAGATTTCTTGAGAATCTAGCCCTGGATCAGCAATATGACAATTAGGAACTTTTGTCTTACAACTTTAAAATTATAAAAGTTATACCTGAAACGTAGCAGACATTATAGAATGTTATTCAGCAAACAGTTTACACTAAGTGTCAATGTTAGGCGCTGCAAATGACTCAGTGTTATAGAAATACAGTTTGGCGAGCGGGAGCCTGTCGGGGATTGAACCCAGTCTATTTGCAAGCTGGCACTGCGCCAGCGGCGGCCTATGCGATTGTTTGACCTTATTCCGCGTCCAGATTGACGGACAGACTGATGCCGATCGAGTCGGAGTACTGCATTTAATGGGTTGATGTTAATATCTAATTTGAGTCAAAGGGTTTTGAAGCCGACGAATCGTGTAAAAAATAAGCCGAATGAGATGTGTAAAATGTGTCATAAATAGCGTTAAACCCTAATAATATTTCATATTATGCAGTATTGTGGAGCATTTTCTTTCAAGTTATTGTTTTTCTTTGGAGTGACTGGCTTCAATGTAGCGGCTCCTTGCATTGCATTGCTATATCGTGGAAATTGACAAGACTCCGAGCGTACTTCATCGCATCTGTTTCAGTGCGGATTGGTAGTTTTATTGAAGTCGGCAGAATTGAGTTCTTTGACTGCGAGAAGTTTCAGTTCAAGCACATCTGTTACGTTTATTTTAGCAATTTTTTCGCTACGCATATTATCACAAATACAAAAGGCAACATTTTTTGCGACTGAAACATTTACATACACTACCGGTCAAAAGTTTGAGACCACTAATAAAAGATTTTTGTTATTAGTAAATATTCTTAAAATATTGGTGATAAAAAGTAATCTGCACGCCTGCATATTCTATTGTTTTTAAAGATTGCCTAAAAGCTAATTCTTTTGTATATAAGCCAAGGAAAGGGCCATAAACCAGCATTGTTTCCAAACTGCAATGTGAGCCGAAGAAGAGCTAGTCCGATAATCGATTGTAAAAATTTTATTATCTCATTACCGCAGCTGATACTTCGTTTTTCTTTACATCATCTTACAATGCGATCGTTCTATATTTTTAAAATATGTTTTTAAGTTTATTTTAACCCGATATTTTCATGGTTATCTACGAATATCCGCTGTTAGTCTGATTTTGTGATTCCTACAGTCAAGACGTCTCTAAAATGGGAAAAGTTTGCGAAATTAGTATCGAAACGCGATCTGCCATCGTTGTTCTCCATAATGAAGGCAAATCTGAACGTGAGATTGCATCTCAACTCAAGTTATCAAATTATCACTATTGTTATCACTATTGTGCGGTACAAACAAACTGGCAGTAACCAAGATCGTCCGCGCTCCGGGAGACCAAGAGCTACGACTTCTAGTGAAGACAAATTTATTGTGGTAACCAACAAGCGAAACAGACGCCTAACAGCCCCAGAAATCCGCGTTGAAGTCAACAAATCTCGGGAAAAACCTGTGTCAGTGTCTACAGTGAAAAGACGATTGCGAGACGCCAAGTTGTATGGTCGCGTTGCTGTTCGAAAACCTCTTCTAAAACCGCAGAGTAAGAAAAAACGGTTGCAGTGGGCCCTAGCCCATCGAGACTGGACCGAAGAAGATTTCAAAAAAGTACTTTGGAGTGACGAATCTAAATTTGAAATATTTGGTTCAAAAAGAAGAATTTTCGTTCGACGTTCCGCCGAAGAAAAGATGATGCCACAGTGTGTAGTCCCGACTGTCAAGCATGGTGGCGGATCTGTTATGGTCTGGGGTTGTTTCTCAGGCTATGGGACTGGAAATTTGGTCCAAATTAAAGGAATTATGAAAAAGGAGGAGTATAAAGTAATTTTGGAGAAAAATGCTATTCCCTCCGGACTAAAGTTAATCGGCAAAGGATTTATTTTCCAATAAGATAATGATCCAAAGCATAGTTCAAAATTATGTGGGGGCTATTTAGACGAGAAACAGTCAGAAAAAGTGTTGGAAAACATGACATGGCCACCCCAAAGTTCCGATCTTAACCCCATAGAGCTTTTGTGGGAAGAACTTGACCGAAACGTTCGGGAACAATGTCCTTCTTCACAGCAGGCCATGTGGAATGCCTTAGAAGACAGCTGGAAGAATTTAATTGCTCGCATGCCAAGATTGGTAAAACAAATAATAAAATGCAAAGGAGGATATTTTGATGAAAAGTCTGTGTAAACTCTCTTGTTTGTATTTTCTTTAGTAATTTAGTATTATCTTTTGTATTCGTAATTTTTTAATTTTAAATATTGTGTATAACATGGAAATAAAAACTGTATTTCATAATGATTTAAATATGTTGACTTTTATTTGTTTTCTTAATTATTTTATAGTGGTCTCAAACTTTTGACCGGTAGTGTATACTTTAGTGGAGGCTATTGCCCAAATCTATCTTTGATGCAGTTGCATAAAGGAACTATATTATATGTTTATACGATTTCTGTACGTGGTTCGAGGTGTAGATTTATAGCTGAAGCTGGCGGAGTGACACCCAATGAATACACTCGAACTGCCGATTGCATCTACCGGCTGTCAGTTCTGTCGGTTCATATCGTTCCATCTTGAATAGCTATCAAGACGAATTGTTAGCAGTTGATAAATAATTTAGAATGTGTAATTGAGTGATTGTAGTATAGAGCGTTTAGTGATAGGTCATTTGTATGAAACGAATCTCAGAGATTAGAATTCCAGCTTTAGATTTTTTATAACAATATGAATTAATGACATGTAGTTCTGGATACGTCAAAGATCTATATATAAATAAGCAAAAACAAAACAGTTCAATACCATTTTCTGCTGTTTCTAAACTGCTTTCCTTATTCAGTTTTGTATGGTTATCAAAAAAAAAAAGAAAACTTACTTAACAATTGTAGTTGAATTTCGACCTCTAGACAAAAACTACTTATTTAAAAAAAACTGAAATTAATAATAAGATTTATTCTTCTAAAATGGAATGTTCACCTCTAAATGTTGGGAAAATCTAAATAGGAAATGGGTGAAAGATTTCTCGGAGTTATCGCCTAAGTCATAACTCTGTAATAAAGACCAAAGATGCATTAAAGTCTTTAAACCAATCTTTGGTGGTTGCTAAAAGTACTTTGCTTTGCACAAAGGCTTACCATCCCTATATATATTATGATAAAAATTGTAATTTTCTATGTTGTTTGCGACTACATAAGTTTATTATTTATTATGTCTTTATTTTGTCCTTAGGATCCTCGTGGGGGCTCCAGAGGACGAGCCGTACACCATAAACGGGGTCACTCGTCCGGGGGCAGTGTACCGCTGCCAAGCCGACAATCGAGGCTTAAGTTACAGCTTGTGCTCTGTGATGGTCTTCGATAGGAACGGAGGTACGTGTATAATTCTTATAATAGATGTATCAAAGGACGTGCACTTATGTAAAAGGCAACTGCACCCTATGTGTTTATATAATCAATTATAATTCGCATCACAATATCAGGTCTCCGTATAGTATCTAATTTGGAGTACCTGTCAACTTGTTGCATAGTTCTGAGGAGTCGAAAAGATTAGCGAGTACAAATAGCACCGCATTTGTAAACTTAGTTCACGGATTGCTGAACAATGTATAGTCAAGTCTTACAGGTAGGTGACCTGTAGGTAGATGACTCAGATGAGCCACGTATGTGATCAAAGTTTGTAATTTATAAAGAAAATGTAACATTGTAAGTACGAGTAATCTTAAACTAGATTCAAAGTAGTAGTAGAAACTGAAATCTGACTGGTAACAATAAATAAAAAATAATAGTTTAAAAAAACTAAAAAAAAACACGCTTTTATTGCTAATTGAACTAAAAAGTAGAAAATAATTTTTAATTACAAAGAGTGTTTATTACAGTAGTAGAAGGTCGGACAACCAATCATAATTAATTAATTACCTCAAATAAACATTATAATAAAATTTAAGTTATTAACAAATTAATTCAAATCAAAGTAAAAAGCGTGGGGTGCTCGATATATTAAATATGACACAATCATTCTATTGGCAACTATCTATGAGAGAAAAGTTATAAAAATGAAGTAAAATGCACCCCACGTTTTTACTTTGATTTGAATTATTTTGTTAATAACTTAAATTTTATTATAATGTTTATTTGAGGTAATTAATTATGATTGATTGTCCGACCTTCTACTACTGTAATAAAGACTCTTTGTAATTAAAAATTATTTTCTACTTTTTAGTTCAATTAGCAATGAAAGCGTGTTTTTTTAGTTTTTTTAAACTATTATTTATTTTCCAGTTTTTAGTTCAATTAGCAATAAAAGCGTTTTTTTTTTAGTTTTTTTAAACTATTATTTATTTTAAACTATTAATTATTTTAATTCATTTTCGTTGATTGTACTTTTATCAATAAAATTATTAATTAAAAGATTTCGATCACGATAAATATCTTATTTACTTGTCGAATTTTGTTCTGTAAAATAATTTCAAAATTTATGTTCTGATTATTTTATTGTAATTAATAAGAAGCTTTTATAAATCACGGTTATTATATAACATCTTATATGAATATTAAATAGAGTAACTTGCGTTTATGAGACTTATTAGTACCCACGCATGTGTAAGGAATAAACAAGGTTAGAATGCAACTATCCTAAAGACATTTTGGTCCCCGTTGAGCAATACCGCGTCCCCGAGCAAGTTCGAAAGAGTAAGTCGTAGACTCCAGAAATCAGTAAGAGTAACTCTGACTGGAAGTGCAGGCATGCGCAGATCGCGCGCTAGCTCTATCTTTCTCACTCTCCTACAGAGGATCTAAATAAAAAAGAATTTATGAATCCTGGCCGTCCTAATAAGGATAATGGGAAACTGTTATCAAGTTATTGCATTGTCATCGGCCCTTGATATGTGTGCAAAGTTTCAAGTTGATCAGACTTTTAGAAACCAGTGAAAATTAAGCTCAAAGATTCCGTTACATACATACATAGATACAACCCGAGCTAATAAAAGCGTATTAAAAAAGAAAAGAAGAAGAAAACATAAACTAATTAAAATTCGCAATACCACAACAGAGTAAGTAAAATAATGCTCGGCACATGACAACGACCTCCTAAAACGCGCCCGATCCGGCAAACATAACTCACGAGCGTGACTACTTCCAGCCATAATGTGCCCGAATGAAGATAAGCATTTCGCGGGCATTCCACTTGACGTAATAAATATTGCATCCGTCTAGCGGACAAAGCGGCGGCCATATTGTAAATCAGGCGCGTGCGCGGGAGCTGTCACGGACACAGCGCAGGAAAACATAGGGCACGCCAGTTTAGACCTTAATCTTTCTACGTCTTATATAGCTAAAGCGTATATTTATTACTATTATATTTCATTTTAGGTTTTACTAGAAACCCGTCCGCGTTGCGTCTCCAGAAATTTTACGTTTACAAATCGAACCCGAACTGCAACATTGATATCTTTTTTCAGGCCGTTCATGTTTACCACACTTATGTTTATTAATATAACAAGTACAGATAATATTTTGTAGTCCTTAAGTAGTTATGTAATGATTTTTACATAAATATACAAAAGTTCAAGTTTACTAATCTATTCAGTGGTTTCTCGTGATATGATTTTAGATTGACAAATAAAAATTCCAAAAAATATTGTGTGGTTTGTTTATCGATAACAAAGTTTACATTAATTAGGGCCCGTTACTGTTTTGTTATTGTATAAATGTCCTACAGCTAGGTGCGATCTAGAACTGCATACCTATTTGGAGATATATAAAGTTCGAGAAAGTACCAATATTGTAACTGCTTAGGGGACGAGCGAATATCGGGAGACATTTTGTCAGCGTATCAATTCCGTTCAAATTCAAATTGAAAATCATTTAATCACATAGATATTTTGTAAATACACTTAGACTTGTAATTTTTTGCTCCTACTACCGTTTCGAAAAGGTGCTTTAACATTGATGTGAAGAAACGGCGAAAGAATCTCCTCAGCACATCTTTTAAAACTACACAAGGTTATTACAAAGTCATTTGTAACCTGCGCGGAACCGGTATCGGCACTGTTATTTTCAGGCGTGCTTGTTATTATTCATCTATAACATAATATGCTTTACCTATAAGCTGTCTTTTAAAGCTTCGCTTAAAAGTTCCAATAGGTAACTGACACATCGACTTTAGAACTTCATTGTAAAAACGGACTCCAAGCGCTATAAAAGAACACTGAGCCTTTTGAAGACGATATGAAGACAACCAAATTATATATGTCTTTAACATTCTATCAGTAACCGGCTTTAAATATGATGATGATAAATATGATAAGATATTTTGACACGATTTCATTGTTGGGTATGATCACGCGTAGCTACGCGTGCAGCCGGCTGTGGCCAGCTGTGGCGCAATATCATTTAAGATGGACTAGCAACATCATTTGTAGCATCAATGACAAAAAAGCTTCAACCCATTAGTGGTGTACAATACTTCAGGGCACCAGTAAAAACAATATGACATGCATATCTTCTATTAATTAATTTTAGTAGTCCTTTACCTGAACCTCTTAAATCTCGCTAATTTTTATTTTTTTCATCGGGCGCTTAATCCACCTTATAGAGGGCGCTCTTCAGTGTTCTCAATGGCTCTTTTATTTCCACTTAAAAATTCGGCATTCACATGTGAAATTCAGCCGCTCGCTACATTACAATGCACCACAATGAATCAAAGGGCCGTTAGGATTCCTCGTTGCAACGCAAATAAAGATGGTGGCATGTCCCGCGGATTTCACAATGCATTAATTATATGCAACACCGAAGAACGTCACGTGGCATATCCGCGAGGGAATTTAAAATACATTTCTTAAGCGATTACCTCTTCGCGTGCTTGTTGCCATTCAGCGGCTGAATTATATGGATTTAAGTATTAAGATGTGAACGTCTACAATTTAAGTCACTTTAGTAACAGTAGTAACTTACAGAATGAACAGTCTTGTATTTAAGGTTAATCGCAGGTGTCATATAGATCTTTAAAATCATCAGTAATTTCATGAGTAACATCCACACATTCGGTAAGATCAAATTTCTGTGTCATAGTTTCGGAAGTTTACTTTTTTACAATACAATCGGGAATATTGAAAGATTCGGATGTGTCGTTCTTATCAATGAGAAGTAAACAGTTATTAGGGTCATATAGAAAGCATCTTAAGAAATGAATCTACTGCTTTCGAACTTATGAGTAATCAATAAACCGCTACTGTATCTTCTATTATCAGTTTGTTAAAGAAATACCAATTAGCACTGAGCGTAGGCCTTTCGATCTATTTCTACAAAATCTACTTTCACTATAAAAGAGATTTGATAGAGAACGATTAGATTGCGTTGGTAATTAGTAAGGTTAGTCAGTTTCGGTTTAATGGGTCATCGTGGGCAGGCCGTGGGCGCACGTGGGCTAACCTGTTGCGTCTGTGGGCCTAAATATTTGCTGCTGATTTGCTTTAAATTTGATTTGTTTAAAGGAATTTGTTCATATCCACAATATGAAAATATTTAATACGATCACATCACATAACTATTTATTTAAATTTTACAATAACAGCCGCAGGGTACGTTCAAATTTAAAAAGGAATTTGAGATCAGAAGAAACTCTTTGATGTTATTTATTGTATTTTATTTATTTATTTATTCATGTACACACATACTTGGCGAAGTGTAACATTAATGGTCTTTAAAAACGTACAAAGATACTGGTAATGTTAATTGTTTTTTTTGGTAGTACCATACATAAATTTATATTTAACCGCACAGTTCCGATTTTACTCCGTTCTTTTGTTTAGCTACATATAATTTTCTAACACATCTCTTCAACTTACACTTCAGCGTTTAACGTTTGCCTTCTAGTCTGTCTAAAACATGTCTGTAAGTTGTAGCCTTGACACTCGATGATGTCGTTTTATATAAAAAGATATATAAAAATATTTTTACGTTCATTTTAGACGGATTTATTTTAAGTTTGAATTCAGAAGTTATGTCATTCTCTTTCTTGGGTAACCTTTATTGTTTAATTTAAACCTTTTTAAACCATAAACCATTTTACCTTAAGGTCTTAAGGCATTGCTATTATTGTTATGTAGGTACGCTGTGATTTATTAATACATTAACTTTTAAAACCTCCAGTAGATTCATTGAGAATTAATCTCTCCTGAACCTCATGATTAAAATTTCGCACAAAATTCAATTTCCTTGTCGATTGAGCTACGGTAATAATAAATATTAAAAAAAGACTTATCTTCTCCTTATCTTAATCTTCACCTCTGTCTGTTTATAATAAAAGTTGTTATTTGTTTGTTTTGTTATGTAATTTGACCTTTAATTAATACATTCATTCAATCAATATGGCCGTTACTTGTTGATTTTATGTGCAAATAAATAGAACACAGGCGCACTCTCTAACCAAACACACTAAAGGCTATTTTGTAAAGGTTTTAATTTGAATTAAATAGAATCTTCATTTGCATACTTAATTGCAGCTTGCGATGTAACGCGTCTTTTGTGTTTCAGATACACTAGAGAACCTTTTGGTTTAACGTGTCTTAACTTAAAGAAGAAAGTCGCTCGGCTTCGTCATTAAAGAGCAAAAAGTCAACAGATAAGAAAAAATAGTCGGCAGTGATTGTTTACAGAAGTTGCCGTCGATTATCACAATGGCGCTTGTGAAATGCCACCGCCTGTGATAAGGTTCTCGTGTGCTTGTAGGGATGTGCTCGCTTGACGATGCCAGACACTACTGGCTTGTTATCTACACAAATAAATAAAATTGGAGTCTCTATTTGTAACATTAAAATAACCGCTTTTTACTACATAAATATGAATGTATGTACGGTACATATACCAACATAACATTTTTTACAATTCTTGTCTGTCTATCTGTCTGTGTGTTTGTTCCGGCTAATTTCTGAAACGGTTGAACCGATTTTGACGGGATTTTCACTGGCAGGTAGCTGATGTAATAAGGAGTAACTTAGGCTACTTTTATTTCTACTAAATAACTTTTTTTGTTAAATTCCACGCGGACGAAGCCGCGGGTACAACTACTTTTAATATATAAATTAAATCGAAAAAACAAACGAATGTAGGAATTTTTATTGACATAGTCTTGGGATGAAGTAAGGAATTAAAATTGAACTATTTCGTCTGTTAGAGACCGCTGGTGATGACAGAGTTTTTAAAAAACGATCAGATTGACCACCTGATGGTTAGCGGATACAACCACCTATGGACATCAGTAACATTACATGTATTACCGACGCCTCGTCGGTCAAGACAGAAGCGTTTGAGTTGTAGACGCGCTTACTGACTCAACACTTCAATGACGTAAAAGAAGTTCAACAGTGCTCTTCCAAAGTAAGCTTCGAAGGATGGATGGATGAATAAGGGATACCGTAACAAACATGTTATTTCAAATCATTATACAGTATCCACGATATTACGGTACCTACCGCATCACTACATATTTGCATGTTCATGCCGTATCGTGTGGTTATCTTTATTGAATAGTTATCTTTCTTAACCTTTTATCTTTGAACCCGTCCGAGGGTGCTTTCCGGAGGCAAGCCATAAACCGGCATGAATGTCGTTATACAATTGTTTCATTAGTTAGGAGATGTTACATTATTTGGAAACGATAATGTTTGTCTGACAAAGTCTTAGAGAATAATATGGCGCCGAGTTATTGTTAGCTAGTACGAGTTAGTATCTATAAATCGAAAACTTTCATGAACTTACATTTTGCACGTAAACGAGAGAGTAACACTTTGGGTAAAACTATAGTATACTTCGCAAGACTTATTTATTATTAATTGAACTTTAAATTATTTATATAAAGCTTTCATTTTAAACACTTGTTATCGTTTGTTTGTTTGAGATTCGCGTTAGTAACATTATCTATTATGATGAATACATTTACTATATAAAATTATAAGTTGATACAAGTAAATATTTTGACAATAAAACCGACTTCAACTTTAAGAAAGTGAATTTCTTGGCCAATAATGGTCGAAGATAATAAATCTTTCTTTTTTAACCCTGAGGGGTATTTTTTCTTGTAATATAAGTGGGGCCAAACGGATAGCCTTTCAACCAAAAAAGGATTTTTCCAAATCGATTAATAAATAACGGAGCTCTGAGGCAAGAATTAAAAAAAAATACCTATGAAGAGTGAATTGTTTTTAAAATATCTGATTTTTTTTGTGTTACAGAACTTCACATCTGACATATGACTATTACGAGTGCTACCAGTTAACTATAGGAAATATTTCGCAAGTTGTCAACTACAATATATATATAAGTAGGTACATAGTTTTGCAATACTAAAAGTATTTGCTTCGTTAGAAGCACAAACCAACAACTTACTTTTCGATAGAAGTGAGCGTGCTCATTTCCGCAGCCGCTGTAAGGACTCTAGTTGAGCTTGTTACCTTCCATTTCTTGATCTGCAGATTACTGTACCGTGGATTCACACGGTCGACACACGACAGTGTAAATTCGTGCGGTATCCGACCATCTGCGCACCATCTACGGGTCGAGCCCACTCGTGTCTCTGGTAACGTATTCTGCAATCGTTTACGTACGCTCAATGGATGGTTTGGAGTGCTTTTGTAGTGTTAACTATGTATTGAAATAAAGATAATGGAGTCGGACTTGTGAAAAAGATGTAATCAATCAATCGCCAGGGATAGTAGTGTCATTTCATCCCACACGCTCGATTTTTAAGATTGACGCAGCGACTAGTTTTGTGTATTTAAAAGCTCTGCTACTCTTGAGAAGTCGAAATAATTTCGAAAAAACTCGTCACTTCTTTATGTTTCTCTACAAATATATATATATTTTATATTACTTGTAACGGTTGCCCAGTCTCAAAGTTGTGAGAATCAAAGTATCTTCTTTTATGGTGAATATATCAAAGAACTCATCCCTAAATAGTGACCTTAAGGTTGATAATATCACTATGACAACCACGAATTAGGATCCCTCGTGCTGCGTGTGGGATACATAACTGAGGCAATATATCCACGTGGACAAATATTATCTGCCATAAGTCAGCTTCGACCGGTACTCAAGTCTAGGACCACTCACTAGGCGGTCATTGTTATTATTACCCGAGTTCCTCGATTGTCAAATAATACGGCAGTTTTCCATACGCTGTATTAGACCATCATGCTTAATCTCTTACCTCAGTTATTTTGTTTCTTCCTTTCGAATTTTCTGTTAAATTCGAGCTGTAGATACTTCAAAACAGATTTTTACGATCCACGGTTCAATCTTAAGATGTTTAGATACAACTTGGTACCGTATAAAACACGATAATTTGTAGTTTCGCGCGTTGTGCCCACGCGCCGCACGCGCCTTTAACGTATAGGTATTTCAACTATTTTGCCGTTTGCTTCTATTTCATGTGTCCTTATCCGGCGTTCATTGATGTATGTTTATTTAATTGTAAAAAGTAAACTAAGCCACCCGTTTAGTGTTCGCCTTGTGTTATTTCAAGGGTGACATGTAGGTAGCGCTCGAGTGACGTCAACGCTCTAAAGTTAACGCTCTGAAGTATAATCTTGTGTGTAATATTTTCTCTGTTTTACCGACCTGATACAACCTCTGAACGTAATAATATGTGATCAACAACAAATTTATCAAATAATATTACATCGTTGATTGACTCCCAAATTAATGGTCAGATCCGAGAAACTGCAGTTCTCGAATGTGTATGAAATATTTTCAGGCTATGGTTTCAACATGCATCATAGATAATATATAACAAGTAATGTTATATATTGTATGTGCTATTTTATATGTATGTAAAAAGGAGGGGAGGTGCGACACTGCACTACTTTGTCTATGAAAATTAAAAATGTTACCGCATCCTTGCATCTTCTCGAAGGATTTATGAATGAAGTATTTCCTTTGCTAGCCAATCCTTTCACTTCTGCATTGGAGCATAGTAGTGGGGTACACCCAGGCCTTCGCTACTGTGAACAATTCTGAAGAGCGTCCCGATGTGTTGGAGCTAAGTATGTTCGTAACCTGTCATTCATCTGCTTAATATTCTTTAACGGGTGTCAGTTAAGTTTCAATGTAATGAGCGAACGTAACTGACACCTTGACAGTTTTTTCTACGCACGTTACCATTTAATAAGATAGGGAGTTGGTACATTGCGGCAGTTATTAAATCGTATAGTGGGCTCGATATTCGGTGTCGTGGGAGGGGCCCGTGGGTGTCGGTACGATTCCCCGATTACTACATCGTGTCATTGACAATTGTTTTACCTTGATAATTTTTATTGAAGCAGATGTGTAATTGTACACATTCTTTATCGACGGCCAATTTGCTAGTTGACATATTTTATTAAGGTAATAAATATAAAAAATGCGTTCACGTTTAATCACAAATAGTAGTTTCGAAAAATTTCACATGTAATAAAAATGTCTATTTCGGTTGTGATTGAAGCCGAGACTGCATTCGCACGGCCGGTTGAGCATCATCTGGTCGATAGGACTGGTCAACGTTCAAAGGTTAATAACATACCTTTGAAATGTAAATGAAACTAAAATAATATATTTTTTAATTTAAATTTTTATCACACCTTTGTTTTAAAGCATTAAATCACGGAATGTTGAAACATTAAAATTTAAAGATGCTCCTTTTTGTACATTATAATACGTCGCTAGGTTTGTTTTTCTGCCCGTATGTACACATCGAGTATGTTTGCCACATGTAAATTAAGTCGCGTGGACCAGGTTGTCTCTAACACGTTGCTTCCGGTAACAAATGTCGCAGCAGGTTGAGGTGGATCTCATGGTTTTGTATACAATCAGCTCGTGGTCAAACCGTTTCTGATGTTCCGTTACATTTTGGTCGGTGGATATCATTTATTAAAAATAAGGAACGTTCAGTTCTGGGAGAACAATCTTTAAAATTATCATTTATACGGATTTTGTGAATATTTCATTGGAACGCAATTATCGGGATTCATATTTGTTTTGCTGCAGGATTTTAGTGTCGTCTCACAATGTAAACTGTGAAAGCCGTGGTCAACCAGTAGAAAGCGATTCATTAATTAAAACAAAATAGATATAAATAGAGAAAGCTATAAATCAATCATTTTATAATGTTATGTATTCTAGAAATTTTGATTCCCGTAAATATTATAAATTTTACAAAGTATACTTAAAATGTCTTATGATAGTCGTTCAATGTTTAAAAAACACGCAGCGTGCACTTCTGGTATACCAGGCCGTGTGTGTTTCTTAAGTATGTTTGTTGACCGCGAATCAAACGGCGTGGGCCGGCGTCTAACTTGACACATCCGGCGCAGTGCCACCAGTGGCCAGCTTCGGTGATTCCAATGTTTTCACTAAGATTAGCGTGTCAACGCCGCAATCGAGTCGGTTAGCGCGCAAATTGGATACTTAAAACACTATTGGGGAATCACGGTTTGTTTGCGGTGGGCTACGAACGCAGAAGCGACCGTGGTAACGAGCAACACTTCCCGATAAAGTTGAATCATTTAACACCAGAGAGCGAATGGCGCGCTTGATTTTTTAATAAATCTCGGATACCGATTGACACGTAGTCAAATATTTGACAGTAAGAATGTTGACCTCATCGGAACCGAACAGTGAATCGACTCTCGTAATTCGATATTACGTTACTAAAACAAATATCGTGTTTTGTTCGCTCTTCAAACTACATTTTGACGTAATGACAATAAAAATTGTGATGTTAATGCTATCGACAATAGATCGTGATTGTATTTTACCCGCCATAAAATATACGTAAATTGACTTTTATAATTTCGTAACGAGTGGAAATTTTAATCGTTATATACAATGAAATATACGTAACATTTAAAGTTTGTATAGTTTCAACTATCCTTATAATAATAATGCAAAACTTAAAGGACACAGGACACAGTCGCGGGTGTCAGTATTTGATATTTTAATTAGTTATGTAATACCATTGTGATAATTCAATGGGTATCTACCAATATGTATGGTATAGTCATGATAATGATTTTTTTACGAAATAATTTTGTACGTTGACATGTTTGGGCCTGTGCTGGATGGATCTTATGTTTTTGTTTGGCTGAATGAAACTTCCTTACCAATTATTTATGTTGTTACATTTAAAGACAAGGGTGTTTTGGAATTACAATATTAATGTTATTGTTTGAATTTAATACCTTAATTCGTTATACAATTTAATAAAAAAAAAAAGAAATGAAGACGACAGTTTCTCAAGTTTAATAAAACCTGTGTATTTTGAGTTTATAAAATTTAAATTTATGTTCGTTTTATTTTTGAGAAGGAAACGTGTACAAATAAAATATTAATTTATTACTTAATAAGACACACGACATACTTTAAGGTTATAATTTCCCATCGAAGGAAGCTCGTAACGATGATACTTGAAATGATCGTTTCCTACCGGCCGGGGCAGGCAGCCGGGCCGCCGGGCCGCCGCGGCGACTCGAGACGACATTCGACTTCCGCCGGCCACACTTAAACGTGGCTTTGAATATCCCTAAGCCTCATTAATAACAGTGTTACTACAATAATTATCATATAATATGCACGGTGGCCTGTGGTCGGTGTTACCACACACACGATTAGGCGATAAAATAATTGAACTGTTGAATAACTCGCGTGTATAGTAGAGTGCCGTAGTCGCGTCTTTTTTCGGCATCTACCTACTGAACAGAAACGTTAATTTCGGCTCAAATATATGTGAAACAATCATGGACGAATATCGATATCAAGGCATTCTGATTGATATAGAGGGTTAGTATTAAACTCTGGGAGTTAATTATGATCGTAAGCGATATTATAATTGACTGGTTAAAAAGTAAGTAAATTAATCAATTTTAAAAAATGAGGTGTGGACATTTCACAACAATGGACACTTGTCCATGCGGCGAATTGTTCTAAACATGGACGAGAGACCGACGCGGTGTGTACTGGCGGCCCAGTTGTGGTCGCGGGCTGTCCGTCCACTCGAGCGGGGCCCACCTGAGCCGCGCGGCCGCAGTGTTGAAACCAACCACCGAACGCCACCAGAAACTAATATTCACTTTGGTGTCGTAGTCAGCATCTATTAATATAACAAAGCAAAAGTGTTTTATATTTAACCGTGGTCACTGTCTAATATTATTGCGAATCGAAATCTGGTCAGTCCATCTGCTACTCGTGTTCTTGCGTTACTTGGTACGTGTTAAATAAAACCACGGTGCACGACGAATCGGCGACGGCGACGGCGATGGTCAGATCTAGCATTGTACTCTCTTAAGAATCTTTCTTGATAAAATTTTGCTAATTTTTTCACTCGAAACGACGTTGACAATACGAAACAATATTTTCTTTTTATTCTTTTCGATACCTAAATTAAATATAGAACAGTTCAATACTAGCCCCACCGTTGCTTTCACCGAGACTTTTATTGCCTATTCTAACATGTATAATAAAAATATTTATATACAATAGATAGTTGTGCACAAATACTGTCGATGGTTTTTGACCACCAAAAACTTGGTGTTGCCCGTGAGTTGCGAACATGTATGGACTACGGGTACGGTCATCATTTTGCATTTATATGCATAGCGATAAAGACAACTTTACCAGTTCGATATATTATAGGTAATTCGAAAATATTTCTTATGGAGTGGTATAAATTAGATTTTTTTAAATGTTTTTTAACTGAAGCCAAAAACTATCGGCCATCTAAAGAATAAAATATAATATAATATAGGTGGCGACGAAACTAGTTTTGCCAAAACGTTTAATCTAGTTGTTTGTTTGAAAACCGGTTATTAGCTGATGTCAATAAGCATGATGAGACTGGAAATGTGTTGTTTTGACTCATTCACACATACCAGTGTCGCAAGTGTATGTCCAACTTATAAAGAGCTAAAATTGTTTTTTGTTTTAAATTTATGACGTTCCGTTAGTGGCGGTGTTGTACGGGAGCAACGATATGTGACAGCAAATTTAGTTAGATAAAAAAAAAATTGCGTAGTACGTTGAATCGCTTTTAGTCTTGACGATTACGCCGTGGTGTTACGACATTTTTATAATGACGATCCCATGATTAAATTAATTATTGACCCTACTTGCCAAGCGAAGGCTTCCATATTGTTATGTCTGTTCGAAGCTCCCCGCGACCGCGATGGAATCATAATGCGGGGCTGTGAAACTGTGAATACATATATGAGTATTAATCTTTGGTGTTACATTGACAACTCTATAGCTTACAGCTAGTGACGCCGTTTGCTAGGGAAAGGGCTCTAAATTCGATTTCCGGCCGTCAGAAACATTTATGTGACAACTGTTTGTGATGATGTATAATATGCATAACTTGTAAATCACCGTCATCGTCTTTACCACCACCACCACCATCATCTTTATCTCAATTGTTTTAAACCTGGAAGTAACAGGTCGGAGGTAGTTGGCTTTTGCTCGTACTCTGTTTATCTCTTTAAATATTTGGATGTTTATTACTTCTGTCTACGTTCAGTAAAAAGGACACCAAACATTTCATTAACTAACAAAACTATGTGAGTCGCATACTCAAGATCCGCTAAGGAAGCGGGCACTATTTCAATTGAGTTATTAACCGCTGAACAGCAGTATAGATCATTACCGGTCGCCATTCGTCTTCCGTGTTCACTGGCGCTGCTCTATTTCGTTCGTGTTCAGAGCAGCACGCTCCGAGCGCCCAAGACCGTCAGAGTTCAGTGGCTCGAAGGATCCATATTCCACTTTCGACAATCCCAAATGTTATTCACTTGACTGTTAACTCAAGATCGTGTGTAATCGAACAATCAAGGAGTTATAAGTATAGGCTGACTCGCGTTTAAAATTTCCAAACATAATTTATATAAGTTACTTTTGAATACGATTACAATCCATCGAGACGGTTATGGTGATTGATTTGTTTATCAGTAGTATGATGTACATATGTTTGTATATAAACATATGTACCTTTGTGTATAGGTCACAATTCTGAATAAAATATTACATTAAAATTTACAGTTATTGAATATTATCTTTGCATGTGGTAGGTCTTGAGACGGTTATGGTGATAGATTTGTTTATCAGTAGTATGATGTACATATGTTTGTATATAAACATATGTACCTTTGTGTATAGGTCACAATTCTGAATAAAATATGGCATTAAAATTTACAGTTATTGAATATTACCTTTGCAAGTCGTAAGTCCTCTATTTGTGGACCGTACAGGAACGCGATATGAGGTTGGCATTAACATTATAGCTAACTCTTGAGGATGCCTTGAAATTGAAACCTTTTTGACATGATTTCAAAATTACAGGAATTCTTTTGCGTTGGCTGATATCATTATCATCATTATAACTGCCCAACTGATGGGCTCGGATCCTTTTCTATCAATAACAGGGTGATCGTTCACCACATCGGCCAAATCGATATCTTTACATGCCTTTGAGAACATTATAAATAATTCCGGTGTATTTAGATTTTCACACGATAATTTTTGTTTCACGAAGAATATTATAATTAATTTCAAATACATATCAACTTCGTATAATTAAAGGATTTTCAGGAGTCCAATCATGGTCTCCAGAGCAGAAGGTCGTCGTCCAAATCGCTAGAATATCACTTTGACCAATATTCCACGCACATAATATGTTATAAGTCATGATAAGTCATTGCACATCGCAAGCGTCACCGCAGTGCGCGTTGATAAAACATTAATCAATGGGGCGCATCGTCTTACTAGGGTAGCCATGATTTTAATGTAACTGAAATTTTTAACTGATATTTTTGTAACACACGTCGCGTGCGTCAATTGTGTGCTAGATTTTTATTTATTCAACGGTGTGATCGAAAGTTTGATGGGCATGATCGACAGTGACAAAATTAATAATTTTCTTGTAGATAATTTCTCGATAGTAGATAACTTCCGAATAAGCATTTGTAAAGAACTAATCGATTTACGAATAAGGAACTACCAAGATGTCTGTAATGACTTAGAACTAAGGGCCTAAGTAATAAACGTGAGAAGATTTTATGATGTAAAAATTAGATAATATATGATTTACTATAAAAAAGTTAAATATTTCTCTTTATATGATTGAATTCAGAATTCTGTCATTGTTTCTTTATTTGTACGGTTACTTACAGTGTGCATATTGCTATTTCAACCCAGTTCCGGAACCGTGGTCACGGCTCATACCGATAATCGAGATGGTAAAAATGTGGATACTTCATGATGACATTACTTGACAATAAATATTTATTGTCCCACTGATTAGTTCATTGGCTGCGTCATAGTCCTAGCGCCATTCGTATCGAGGTCGACTTTGATGCGCCTGCGCTACTCCAGAAGCGTCATTTATTTCGTTTCCATGCGCGAACGAGGTTCGTCGACCTCGCATATGTTGCTTACAAGTACGCGTTTGTTCGTTCGCTGATTTCTTTATTGATATTGCGAGAATGAAATCAGAGCCCTTCGCATTTTATTGCTGATTCAAACATTGCACTTACCGTTGCTGTAAGTGATATTAATAGTGTTTGATTCGATTCATGGTAACAGTTTCTCGGGAGAGCTCTGATAGGGTGTTCTTGATTACGGATATACTCGTATATAAATATACTCGTGCATTTTATTTACGGCTGTTCCTAGAAGTTTTTTTTACATATTTTAGATGGACTGTAAGCGTTGATAAAATGACATTTTATAGTACGTAAATGTTATTAATTTACCATTAGATAGAATAAATACCGCCCATGGACATAAGTAACTCCAGGGGCGTCGTAGACACGTGATACCGCTTACTAACTGCGATATGCTGAGGGGGTAACTGAGGGAACCCTAGTGCAGGTATTTTACATATACCTTTGGACATTTAATTCGATTCACCTTTCTTTTTTGATTTCGAATGGAATACATAGAATGTGTAAAGTTGAAAAAAAAAATGCGGTGCTGTGACTTTGTATTTATTTATCTATTTTATAAATTATTTTTGAAACTTCAATATTGTATTATTTTTGTTCCATTACAAAATTGATCACTATCGACTGTATTTTTTAACCTTTTAAGTATGTTTTATTAGTAATGGTGGAGCATCTAATCCATCAGTCAATAGTGCAGGACATGCGTGCTCGCCCGGGGATCAATTAGCGCAAGTGGCCCGAGCCAATTCATTCAATTTGGCCCCAAGCCCAATTGGGACCACAGATTGATGAGTAGAGCGCTGTGGGATAGACGTCTCTTAAAGAAAGCAGGAAGCTGAGTTGATCTAATTTGTATTTAAATTTATAATCGATTTTTAAACGGCTATTGTTACTAATGTAGTAAATGTATAATGTAATATAATATATATTAATTACTTTTTAACAATTCGAAACATTTAATCCAGTGAACGTATTTATTAGCAAGAAATATGACTAAGTAATAATAAAAGTGTAAGGGAGCCGAATCTGTATATTATGTTTTTTTTGAAAATTCGAATGCAATGAAATAATATTTACTCGAAGTTGGTTTTTACAAACACTTTTCAAATAGATAGATTTCGCCATGTTAATATGTAGTAAACAACAAATTGTTGACTAGTTTTCTGCAGCTATTGGAACTTACGTTAATAATTTATAGAAGAAGAAGAAGAAGAATTCTAAAAAAATAAAATGCGGAAAACTTGAAAATAAATACTTGATAAAAATTAATATAAAACTATAATCAATCTGTACTTTAGCGATAATTAAAAAGAAACATCTTCAGGTATGCGGTTATGTCAGAACGTGTTCTAATAAGAATATTCTTTACAATGTCTTTGTTTGTTTGGCCGGACATCACTCACAAATTACTGAATTAGTTTAGACGCAGTTTTTGTTCGAAAGTCCAGGAATCTCCTTAAAAATTATAATATGTTACAAGATATCTTCTGACTTTTCTGCTAACGGTACCAGACCAACATTGACATGCCTACTGGTTGAATTTACACAGAAGGCGTCAAACACTGCTTCCAACAAATTATGTCCACAGTCCACTCCACCACACGGACGGGACACTTTGATTCACGTGACACACTTAAAGATTATCCAAATACAACGGAATTTCTGTATAGTGTTCATGTCAAATGTTTGCCGAAATAACCCGACGTATAAAATTTCCGTGTGTTTTGAACTCTCGGAGTCACGTCGAGCGGCTCTGAACAAATTTGTTCAGAAACGACTGTCTCTGGGTGCTTGTGGCGTTATGAATACAACAATACGTGAAGTGAATAACGTTCATGTCTCCTTTTAAAGGTAATCGAGCATTTGGTATTACCATAAATAATTGATTATATAGAATAACGCAATAAAATGAATTATACAAAGTGATAATTCGATACATTTTAACTGTCATAATTATATTTATATTATAAGTACTATATCCGTGATAATTTATGTGTATCATTATTCGATTTGTGACCGGTTAAACAATGTTTGATATAGAATCTTCTGAAATCTTATTTAAAAGTAAAACACTAAATTAATATTCTGTAAATGCAACAAATTTTATTTGGATAAAACTGCAAATATTTATCATTTGTTGTAATAATGTAAACTTGATATTACTGAATATAAACAGTAGATACTAGTATTAAGAGTTTACCGTTAAGAGGATCTGGGTTCGTATTTTGTGATACAGGAGATAATTTTTTTGAAGTTACTTGCGTATTTAAATGAGCTCTTGTCAACTAGTACATAGCCAGCATGATAGACCCAATCGCCTTATCCCAACTTGGGAGTGGGTCTGTGTGTGGTAGACGGAATTCGATGGCGATGAACTTCGACATGTGTGATATTTTATTAAAATTATTTTTATTAAAGGGAAATGTTTATTTGCTCATCCCTGTAAAGTAGTACCATGGCCATGCACAATAAGGACATCACAAACTAAAACACGAGAACAAAGATTCATTTGTTATAATATAATGTTCGTCTCGCTCTGAAATTAAATCCAACACCCTAAATTCGGTAGGTTAGCCAAGCATTTGGACTAAATATACGTGTAGTCATAATTGTTTGTGCTTTAAATTAATCAATTGTAGATTAAGCAGGACAATATTTGATTTCCGGTAGACGTAAACATCCTTCTCGTGTTTACGTCCGACAGTAACATATGACGACTAATTTGCCTATTATGCAGGTTATTCAAGGTTATCTGCAGTTTTATATATATATATAAAGTACGCAATTAAATAAATATGGGTTCGATAGCTTAACTGCCTACCGCATGAAGTCGCTCCTCGTAAATGTGATCGGAATTCTGTAGCGAAAACACCCGGTTGCTGTGCAGTTTAGGGGCCAATATGATTGCAATCTGATGGTTATCAAGACCCATGAAATGTGTTCTCCCAAACCCGCAAGCGCTCGTGAAGTTTTACCACTAGCAGTCTCTAAGTACCGAACATCAGGCTATTGGATATTACTCGCAGACTAGCGCTATGAGATGTTAAAGTTATAAATCATCGACAAATTGGATTTTTTTACTGATTGTGTTCCGACAGTCGCCATAAAATAATTAACAGGAAGTTTCTTTAATAATCATTAACATTTTTATTGTTTCCGTTATGATTATGAATGTACCATAAAGGCACACCTGCATTTAAACGCATTGGATGCGCCGAACCCCCAGTTGTCATTTGCTAAGTTATGACATACATTTCTTTATTTCTTCTGTCACGAAATATGTGAAATCACTCTACTGTGAAAGGGCACCGATCAGTAGGGTGTCCAAGGTCTTCGGATCGGCAAGAGAGTCCTGGACTACACCTGTCTGATGTTTCAAAGTGCTCTTGCGTAGTTTATGATAGTAGTGTCTTTCTTTATATATGAATCTTGAAATCTATCTTTTTGACGATATATTCGTATAATTATGATTGTCTGCAGTTAATTTATCTATGAATTATTTCAAGTTATGTAACTAATTACAGTATTTGTGAATAATTATCCACCGATCGTATTGCGCGCTAATGAATATATGAACACGTAATTAGGACGTTAATGGTCAAGTTTTTCGGAAGTCGCACTAACTAGGACTGGTCTACAATTTAATATAATTAAATGATGTATAAAAAAAATTAAAATTTACTTATTGTTCATAACAAAACCAAAATATTGCGATGTACGTTCAGACCGTTACCACGTGGACACCCTACATTTTGTATAATTTTTTTCAATGGCAACGTGGCGTGTCGGCGCCGCCCGTGTTGTCGGCTCCCATAGACTTGCATCTTTATTGCGTTCACGCTGAAACATTGCAGGGCACGTGTTGTTATCTCTACGTAGAACCACCGCTGCAATGCTTACAGTTTAACGAGTTGATACGTGTACAGTGCGTTTGACTTAACTTCATCACGGCCCTTAATTTTCCGCTATTGAGCCCGGCTTAAAATTCTTCACAGCTTCTACTAGAATAGTACAAAGTTGTAAGATGGTAAGTATGTAATTACACCAAAATTTAAATTGGAATTAGAAATCTTTTGGGTTATTTTTTAGGTACAGTTATGCACCTCTTTTATTATTTCTCTTTTACTACCGTTTCTAATAGGTGATTAAACACCGACTCAGAAGTGAATGACGAAAAAATGTTTTTGTAACATCATACTCGAACTGCCGCATACTTTCATATGTTTCAAGCCTATAAACTACATTAAAATTTTATCGCTAACTATGATGTCATTATAATTACGAGGCGTTGAATAATGTTCATCTATGGGCTATGACATCGGCGGTGTCCATTATGGCCCCCAAATTAAGGGGTTCAGTGGACCGAATCATAGCGCATGTTCTATTATGATCCATTGTGTTGGCGCGGTGTCACACCGATTGTGAATCACATGATGAACTGACTCTGTGATGCGCCCTGTTCTTAATAATTTTGTAAAACGTTTGCAGTGTATAGGATAATCCATCTTTGAATCCAAAGCTTTCTCAACTCAAGAAGAACGAACTATACTATGTGGTCCTATCTGTTGAGCTTTGTGCAATTCAGATTTTTTAAATTAAACAAACCTTCACATATATTCCCGAAGTAGGATTTTCGGTGTTGCGGGTGGATTGGACATATGTATATAAATATGCTATCACGAACATTAATGACTCGAGACCAAACAATGGTCTGTCACATAAATGTCTGCCCCGGTGAAAGACCGTCATGTTGACTGCCAACTATCAATTAATTCAGACTACCCTCTTCCAATTAACAAGTGTGTTCGCAGCTTTCTTTCGGCCCGCAAAATGTCGGTGATTCCCATTGTATAATGAATTTCTAATGGAAACGATTTACAGTCACCATCAGGTAGAATATCTGCTCGCTTGGCAAAAAAGAAAGTCAAAACTTAGTTTAGCAACAAATATAATTTAATGTTTGATACTTACACACAAATACAAATGAAAAAGAAAAACATATTTATTCTGTCTTGAGAAACATAGAGAATTGACCATAATATATATCAAGATACATTAAAGACAGAAAAGGTTGGCACCCAAGCGTTGGCGTGAGGGAGTCACACCTGCCTGATATGTGCAGTGCGACCCGAGCGGCCGAGTTGTTCATACAAGCGGAATTTCTAAATATATTTATAAGTGCTTACTACTGTTACTTATACATAAGCGCTAACAAATGACTCTACATTTTACACTAAGTAAGCTTAAAACTTTAATTATTATTTACAGTACGTATTTTATCTTAAATCGTTTTCCTTAAGTAGCTCCTATGATTGAGCACGTCCGTCGATTAACACGTCTTGTAGTAGAGAACTATCAATTTAGGAACATCAGATAATGTGTACCAGAAATGGTGCTCAGTAGGCCATGTTAGATCACGTGTGATCACCGTGCGTTTAATTATTACTTGGGAAATTCTGGTCTTGTCCTAATTAAGTTAACAACTTAATGCCTTAATGCAAGCGCGTCAGCGGATTGATGGAAGGTTATTTAAGATACAGGTTGTTAAATTAAATTGTAAATCATTTACATTTTTTTCTTACCATAATATTTGCTACGATAATAAAAGTCGTGCTTCTGTCGAATGAATAAATAAATACATAGTACGTAATTAGGACACTAACAGGAAATAATTTTAATGCTGAAAATACTTTTGCAATTGTATTTTTAAATTAAGTGGAGAAGTTAAAATAAAACGTTGTAAGTAAGCTGAATATTAATAAAAAAAATGTGTGTTGGGAACATCTTTTTTGAGACATTTATTGGCATACTTGATAGCATCAGGCGTTACTTTGCGGAAATTCATTGTATTAAATTTGTATTAATTTACTTTGCAACAATCCGCAAACAATGTATGATGGTATATATTTCTATACCAACACGTGTTTCGCTCCGAAACAGAGCATCATCAGGGTGGTAGACTCTACGAGTGGTAACTGCGAAGCCTTTGCGGTTAGTAGAGACTCGTAGAGTGTTGCGGTTGCGAAACACGTGTTGGTATAGAAATATATGTCATCATACATTGTTTGCGGATTGTTGCAAAGTAAATTAATACTAATTTAATACATTTATTGGTGTTAAATCAACCAGGATTACATGTTTGTAAAAAACAACGTGATTTTCCAGCAAAATTTAGACCGTATCAACATGGCTTTTGGCTCAGCCGGTGTTGCCTTTGTCTATCAAATGAAGGGTATCGAGTTCCTTACCTGCCGCGTCAAACGTTTAAATGATAAATACGTTTTTTACTTGATCCTTCATAATTCTACAGACATAACAGACACCGGCGGATCCTCTGGCCACGGGTGTGGTGCGTGAACTAATTTAATACTGAATTGACAATACGTTTTGAGGAAAAATTTATGTACAAAAGTATTGATAAAATACCAATGTAATTTTTCTTAGTTAATAACATCAACCCGTAAGTGTTAACAGAGGTTTTTCTGTCTCCCCTTCAACATTATCACGATACAGGCTGGTCATTGTAAAACCTATTAATTTTTATCGCGCACAGATAATAGCAGGAGCAATAATTGAACAACGATTTACGTGCACCATCAGCATCGCCGTACAAGGCGAAGCATTAAGGTATCGCCGGCGATTACGATCTCCTGCTGGGTAATTTTGGGCACAATACCAACAGAGGGCGGGGCTAACGGCATCTCCGCATCTACATCTCATTGTAATAACACATTCAGAATGAGTAATTATAAATGTGATTACTCGCGAATCTCTCGTGATTAATGGTTTTCATTTTCGTGTAATGAAGAAATTATCGTTAAGTGGCAGCTTTTTGAAGATTTTTACTGCTTACGAATTTTCTTTGAAGTAATTATTTTGGTTTTTTTTTTTAATTTATTTCTGGAGAGTAGCAAATTGGTATGTAGTCCGTGACTGTGGCTATAAACCCATTAGAGGCTTGGTACAAAGCGTTTACATACCGCAGCTTGTGGAGGCTCGGATTGTATTCCACTTCGTTACTTCGACTACAGGATGGATTAGATCTTTAGTTCCCAATGTGGTCCAGGTGGACCCCCAGGGGTCCACGGGAAACGCGACGGGGATCTCCGTTGGCGTGACAAGAAAAATGGGGTTCACAATTCGTAAGCAGGGGTCCACGAAACTTTGTCTGCTTTCGATAGTGAAGAACTAAAATGTTGACTCGACTTTACCTGTCAATGTAGGCAGATAATATTTTAAGAAGTTCAGCGACTGTTACTTGTAAAAACTTGCACATTCCATATTCAGTACAATGTGTCGGGACTTGCAAATTAACCAATAAATTCTCACTTTTTTTTTTCGAAAACTATTAATTTGTGGTTGGTACTCAGCTGCAACGCAAATTTCCATAGTTAGGTCTAATGTTCACATCTTTTTGTCGAGTTTCGGGAATATGGTACAAATGTAGCTGCAGGGGGTCCACCGGAACCAGCAAAATTTTGAAAGTGGTCTATGAGAAAAGAAGTCTAGGATCCTCTGGATTAGATAAAAGATGTTTCAATTATTTAAAACAGCTTCAGTGGAGCTTAACTATTTTACGACTTATTCTCATAATATAGCCGGGAAAGTCCGATTAGTATCGGACTCATTCGAGGTTCGCTTTCAAGTAATAAAATAAATAAATAAATTTCTCGTATGGTCCGGCGAAACTAAGCCGTTAAATTAATGGTAACTATAATTAACAATCGCTTGAATTATTCAAATTAATAAAACAGTTCCCTCAAGATTGAATCAATTTTACATATACATACATAGACCCATAGACTGCCCATAGAGATTAATAGTTTTATGTGTTATCCAATAGTAAAAATGCTTATGAAACTTTGATCATCCATTTACTTACAAGTGTTCGTTATTATCAATTATTTAAAACAAGTTATTTTTCTATTTTTATTATTAAATCTATCAGAAACCTCGACAAACTTGGAGATGGATTTAAAACGAATTAATAGAATCAGTTTGTGTATTGTCATTACTAAACGATAGCTCCGGCTCTGTGATCCATCCACATAATAAAGGGGTAACGCGCGGTTACCGTTTATAAGTCATGACTAATAACAAATATTTATGAATAAGTGTATACGTATACGAAAAATACATGCTTTGAGACGGCACCGATATGACTAACGCGACGGAACAACGAATTTCTTCATGACATCGCCTGCATGTTGCTTACGTATTTTCCCCATGAGTCATAATTACACTCGCGATCGCGACCCCAGCAAGCAGGGTTGCCACGCGCCATGAATGAAACTTACCGTAATCGATCACATTTTTACATAAATTTAATCAAGATGTTATAGGGAGCAGATGTTTTGGGATGTAAACGGCGCTTTTTATTTAATCTCTGTCTATGAACCTCATTACTGACCGACGAGTGAAGCGATGGCGCCAGGGCCCTTTTATTGAACGTAGCAAACCTTAAGCTTAATCAGGCTCTATACCATATAGTTTAATTTCGACGACACTCATTGTGGGTTGGTTTTTAATTTCTTTACTTGTCTATTTACTCCTAAAATAAATTATATGTTTTTTTTACGTTTGCAATATTGAGGAACTAGTTCAGTAAACCAAAATCACCACTTCCTTTTTCGAAGGCTGCTGACATCCAAGTTGTTGTCGATGAGGCGGCTCATCCTTTTGCTAGTTTTTGATATAACTAAAAATGTGCCGCTGCATGATTTTACATTCTACTAACATTTGCACACCGACATAGGTACCTGCTATTTTTACCTTGAAGCATGTTTGTGTTTCTTGTATTGGGTGTGGTTATTAAATTAAGTTGCCTTTTACTTTTTAGTCTTATTACCACGACTTTTATCAAATTGTACATAAACTTTCATTTTTCCGATTGTGTCTTAATTGTAACGAAAAATAGTTTTGTCACTTTCCCACATTTTTAATCTTAGGTACGATTCATATCATCGATCGAATCGATTCATAAAATAAAGTTAAATCTTCTTTGTTATAGCGAATATAATTAGTTATCAATCTCAGCCCTGGTTACCGAAGCTAATGCCGATCGGTCGTCCGCTTGTGTGCCTTATACGTAGTGTTGTAAATAAATAAAAAACTAACCAGTAGTGATAGGCGCTGGCGGAGTGACGGCTAATGAGAAATGTGTCATTTTGTGTACAATCGCGATGGGAAGTGTTTCGTAACGCTTTGTTAATGATACAGAACCTTTTATCTCATTGGATAGTTGATACTGTTATAATCTAATAAAAAAAAGTAACATGATACAATCATTATTGATTTGTATCTATGAATAAGCAATCAGATTGTAACGTTTAAATATTTAACATGGAATTCAATGTCCCATGACATTGCATTATTAAGTAACATTATGAACTGAATGAATGTTTTAAATGCATAGTTTATTTAATATTTTCACTTACAACAAAGTTAATCAGAAATTATTTTGTAAATAGGACGCAGTCAAATATTAAACCTTACTTTGTGATTGCCACTGGCGCTCCGTTACAGAAGAACATTGAAAATGTGGCAAAGTAATGTTAATATATCATTCAAAGTTTCCTCAATCTCTAAACAGAGGTTTATATAAACAATCGTGTGTAATCAGATGACACCTAACTTTAAAACAGTGTCACTTGCAATATGGTTTTATGTGTAGATAACTTACTTATCTTCAACTTTGAATTACTAAATTCAGTGACTTTAATTAATCTCTGTAACTTCTGCATAAGACCAAATCCTCAATGACGGCTCGGAGATACGCGGACTTAAATACGTGTGGTCGAAGTAAGTGTTTACTGTTAATGAAAAAGTAATTACTTAATATGGAAGCGAAGAGACTGTAGATTAAATTGAAAAAGTGAACCGTTACATGAACATTACTAGAATGATTGCCTTAAGAATTTATATTTGACTCTGTTTTCGGTTCAGCATTTAAGTGAGCCAACATTATTCGAAATGGTGTCAAGTCATGTACCTATTTATTTGCGTCCTGGAATTTATTTGCGCCTTTGATCTTCAAGTGAAAGACTATTGAGCGTTTTTACACTTATTTCGGTATGACCTGAAGAATTTGAATAAATTCTGGAGACAGTCGTCTCTGTCATTCTAATGCAATGTATTAATTAGGTGACATATGTTTAAATAAATATTGATAAGATTTATGTTTATGACTGTTCACAATCAGTTTAAAAGCTCTACCGACGGCGATTAGGGAGGGCCAGCCAATGGGTTAGGGGGTGCACTATAGAGGGGAACGTCCTCCTAACAGCTTCTCATTAGAAGTTAATTACGTTCCTCATTCGTTATGACGTCCAAATGACAGGAATTTGGATGTTGAACTTCCGCACCGATGAATTCCCGTGTTTTTTATTTTTATTTTAAGCAAATAACAATAATAATAATAAGCATGTTAGCTGGCTTTAAGCTTCTAGTCAACTCAAGATCACACGTCAAACGACTACAATAAAAGGGTTTCGAGTAATTTTATTAGCGTGGCGATAGCCAGTTGAACTCTATCATAATACTAAGCAATGTCGTAGCTGAATAATTGAAATACTTTTAACATTAAATTTGATAATACCCTTATATTATTTCAAGAGTTGAATTCAATTACTTCGTTCAGTATTTTTGTTAAAATGTACAGAAATTTCAATATGGTCACAGATCTGTTCCGTTGTCTTAAATAAATGCGTTTGTCGAAGAATTTATAAGTGCCAAATGAATACATACATACATATATCTGCCAGTTTTTATTGTTACTGCATGTATACATATATTTTTAATTTAATAATTTACATTTTGAAGTAGTTGAGTTATTTTAATTATTAATGTAAGTTTATGTTTAAAATATTAACTCTAGTAACAGTGGATTTTTTGACAACTCAAAATTATCATTACTCCCTTGGGAACAATTTTTTACAGAAACTTTTAACGATAACGTATTGAATTAAAATATATATTGAACACACGGATTTAACATACTAACATGACGTACGGACATGACATTCGTCGGTCGTCTGTCAAGCGGCCAACTGAAGCGGAACAAACTAGACATTGACATTTTATCATCTGTTTGTACCGAACTCATCTCGCCAGAAACAGAACCATAACTCTTGCCGTAACGCTTCGTGTCAAAAAGGGAAATAATTAAAAATAATGGCCGCTTTCACTTAAATATTAATTACAGGCGTTAACTTTAGGCCGAGTACGAAGATCTTTTAAGCGTCGCGCAATCAATGTGAAGGATCGCCGATATGCCTCGCTCTGGCTCCACTGTTGATGTTGTTCCGGCGTTATATTTAATTTAAAAATAACTGGTATCTCACAGTAACGCTAAATTAAATTAATAAAAGAAACTTAGAAACGTTTTCTTCTTTTGTTATGTTTATTTCTTGTAATTTTTAAACATTGCTTCAGATTGAGCGGACTTAATGACGTATAAGAAATGTCGTGTTTGAGACTTTATCACGGACATAAATAAATGTATTAACATTTACAATAAACTACCAAAAAATTTTAAACCTCCTTATTCAATTAAGAAGCAAACACATCAATGGATATTTCAAAAGTATCATTATATTCTTAAACATTTTAGTAACATTAATAAAGTATAATTGCAAGAAAGATGTCCTGGAAGTAACCGTTTATTTTAACACATATCTGTAGTTTCCATTTTGAAATAACACATAATTTTAGTTTCAGTGAATCCAATTTGATGTTTGTTACTTATTTTATTTAAATTAAGATTGGTAATTTGATTTTTTTTTTATTTTTCATTAACAGAATATCGAAATTTATGTTACAAGTAACAATAATTACAAAATAAAATTCGATTAGGGAAACTGTGGTGATTTTGTTAAGATGAATGTAATAACCACGTTTAGGCAAATTAATTAGCATTTTTTACTATAACCCCTTTTGGCATTAACTGCATATTTCAACGTAATCTACCACAAGAAAAATCTGAGCATGTACATCTTAATATACAATATTAAAGCGATACATTAATTCATAACACCTGCAAAGACAAAACCGTGCATGTTTAAGTGTATCACTTGGTACCTATGTACATCTATATCTATAGTAATAAATAAAATTGAAGTGCCTGTTTGTAATATTAAAATAACCGCTTGTTACTACATGCATATGAATGTATATACGGTACATATACCAAAATAACATTTTTTACTATTTTTGTGTCTGTCTGCTTGTTTCGGCTAATCTCTGAAACGGCTGGACCGATTTTGACGGAACTTTCAATGGCAGGTAGCTGATGCAATAAGGAGTAACTTAGGCTACTTTTATTCTACTAAATAAATTTTTTGTTCAATTCCACGCGGACGAAGTCGCGGGTACAGCTAGTAGATATATATTTTTTAAATCAAGATAATACTTGATAATCATAAACTGTAAATGGAAACCCGTCGATACGAGACGCATTTATCACTCGCTACGTTTTTGCCGTTACAAAATTCAATCGCTTTCGTCGAAGATAAATGCCGCGGATACGAAATTAAGTTATTACTGAATACATGTCGATCCTCGTATTGAATCGAACGCCGTATCTGGCGTATTGTAATGGACATGGTGAGTTAATCTTAGCTCGTTCCGAATAAGCGCATTATTATGATATTTGTTTGGTACTAGCCGTCCGAACATGGTATGTAGGTTTGCTGGAACGATCGGAAATACGGCCAAGGAGCCATATAGAGTAGAGGTTCAAAGTGGACAATATGGTTAACAGACACCTTGTTGACAGACTGACTGCCTATATTGGTGTTATTTGAACTGTCACGAATTGTCAATTGAGTAAGTTACGTTTATAGCGTTGAAGTTTTTGTCTGTATTTAGTATTAGTCGCTAAATTGGGAAGCCTATGGCGGAAACAAGAACATATTGTTGTGTCCAACACTTAAAACTATTGAGACGTTCATGATATAAACTGTAGCTTTTATAAAAATAAATTAAAATTAAAAAGGAACCACCGATGCATACTTGTAGTTTTTAATGTTATATATATTATTTTTATTGTTATAGATATTAGTGAAACTGCTGAGCTGGCTCAATCTCCGCCAAAAAAATTAAAATGACTTTTGTACGCCCTATAGTCTATGAACGTTAGTTTTTATTTTGTTATATTTTTATCTTTACAGGCAATAATGTCGACACCCAGCAAAGGCAGATCGACCAGAAGTCCAATCAGTGGTTCGGAGCCACGCTGACCAGCACCGGCAGGAACGGACCCATCGTGGTATGACTCCGCCTTACATATACATTTTAACTTATAATTTAAATATTTTAATACTTGAATACTTTATGTATATACATATATATATAATATTAATTTAAAAAGAAAAAATATAGTCAATTTTATTTTAACATTTACATTAAGCTTGCCTCGAAAAAATCAAATTACTTATGAAGTATTTCTCCTGTATCTTTTGATGTCCCTGTAGTCCTTTGGTTGAGGTGAAGTGAACCGGGTTCAGTGCCAGTCTAGTGTAAGACATTTAATATGTAATAAACAAATGTTTCAACCCCGGGTTTTGGATGTTTATGACGATTATAGGATGCGAGAACGGCCAGCATTGTTAAAAACTATTTTTGTTACATAAATCCAAGTATTCTATACATGAACGTGAGGTAAAAGCCACGGCTATTCCCAGTTTACGGTGTGCAGACGACCCCGTGTCACATGACGGCGTTATGGTAACCTATAAAGTTTATGGGGCGACTTGGCCCAACCCTTCCTGTTACACCCAAGACGCGAACTGATTTGAGAATTGTTATGTCACTCGTTTTATGGAGGTACCGTTTTACAGCTGGTGTTGATGTTTTATTCCGGTTCTATGTGGTTAAAGAGTTTGAGAATAGAGAACCACGAGCGTAGAACGAGAAACCTATGGGTTTAAAGACAAGAGTGGTCTAGCTTTGTCTTAAATAGCCCCCCTTTTGATCTTGACATTAGACGTAGGATGGAAATTTATCTTATTTCATTGAATATTATATTTTAATATAGTATACAATGTATACTATATTCTTAAAAATCGCATCAAAATCTCTAACTTATTTTAGAAGAAGTAAGTGTTTAATAAATAGTTATACTGTTGTGTGGATATAAGTAAGTGAAGTTAGATAGTTAGTGCGCATCACCGTGCAGGATGAGATCACAGCTCACAATCACCTATGGTT
Source organism: Megathymus violae (assembly GCA_003671415.1). Classification (NCBI taxonomy): domain Eukaryota; kingdom Metazoa; phylum Arthropoda; class Insecta; order Lepidoptera; family Hesperiidae; genus Megathymus; species Megathymus violae. The sequence goes on from PDGT01000001.1 coordinate 17,224,052, forward strand.
GTTGTCGAGCTGTCTATATCTAATGTCTTCAACATCGTTCAAACCGAAACATATAGTTGCTTAAAGCAGTTCGCTTCACGCCAGTTTAACAGACAGTGATTAACGTGCACTTGATTTTAGCGGGTATTCCAACAAATGGCGAATCGCGCAAATGTACTTCCAACGAATAAAAATGTAATGTAAACGCTCTTGAAGATGCTTCCATTTTTTTTTACAAAGGGATCAATCCTATATAAGCGTTAAAATAAACAATGTCACGAAGACAATGCGTCGAGCACTCCATTAATCTACCCTGACGAATGAAGCTCGACATTTGCAAGTAGGTCGGGGAAAGGCCTTTTTATAGGCTAGGGGATGATGGCATTAGGTCACGGGGTCGCCTTTACGATTTGTGGGCAGACGGGTTGGGTATCAGCGAAGGGGGTCTGCGGGTGTGTAAAACCTCGGGCGATGGTGATACCGACTCGCTAATGGTTCATGCGGTAATTCTACGGAAACTGCGACATTAAGGAGTGGTCAAACTTGGATTTTTATATACAGCTTAGTTAAACGGTCGCATTTAATGATAATTGTCGCTTAATGGCAGGGAAGAGATGATTTGACGACTTAATTTGACTAAATTAAATGATTACTCTTTTCATATAAATACGTTTCTCATGCTTTAGTTTTGTAGTGAAGGAATTTAAAGTACGTTTTTCAAAGAAGGAATGAAGGAATAAATTAAAAAAACTTGGTATAAATAAAAGTCCAGATATATCTTGATAAATTGTACAATTTTACAACTTTTTACACATCTATAGATATCTGTATGTGAAGGAACTTCTACATAATTTAAGCTATTACGTACTCACTATCAATTTTAAATTACCTCGATTATTTAGTCAAATAAAAAAAAAAGTTTCACATAACTGTCTATCATTAGCTTGATAATTTGTTCGTAGCTAGTATAAGATTTCGCATCGACAAAAAAGTCGTCTCTTCGACATCGTTGCGACCGCTCACGACGCGACGCGACGCTCGCTGACGAAAGTCTCGTTTTCGAATCACTTTTTACATTCCATTTCTGAGAGCGAACGTTACGTAGAAGTGAAGCCCGAGTGTTTTTGCTCGGACTCCTTAAGGAGTCGGAATGTTTATTTCGGTATGCCGAATTAGTGCAAAAAGCGGTCCCTCTCATGCTGTCGCGGCAATTTGTTTAGTAGTTTTGTTCTTGTTCGGCGCGCGATGTGCTCCGCATTGTTAATGGGACTAGCGTCACAGGATGATGGGAAATCGGTCGGTTAAACGGTTTTTATGTTAAGTAATTAAATGAATAAACGCTTGCATACTCACATTCCTGTTCTGAGTTTCCCTGGAGCATTTGGTGTTAGGGATTCATACAAATGAGTCATTACTTGTACCCAAGCCGCGAGAATAATTATTTGTCTGATACGAGTACATACTCGTATCTATCCGTCTCGGGCAGAAATCAATCCCGAAACTTCGTTTGGCGGACAGGGTCATTGTTAACTTAGACATATTCATGATGTATAATTTTACTTTAATATTACATAAAATTGTAACAAACAAAACTACGAGTAGCTTCACCGTTTGTGGTGTTCGGAGACATTGTAAATGATTGATTGATTGACTCAATACTGGAGCATTGTTTTGGTGTATATTTCAGATGTTCCCATACACAAAGGTATATATAGAGTGTACCACAAAATTATATCTGCCTCATGATCATTCATCATTTATTATCATTCAATATTTATTAGAATGAAAAAGCTGTTTGAAATTAAACGACTTCAAAAAGAGAAACTACGAAATTGTACTGAAAAACGAAAATAAATTTAAATAAAATATTATTGTGTGCACTACATACCGAAATGTTTGAAATGTGTTTCAAGCCAAATAGCTAGTTGGAGAATACGCTGTATTCAATCTAAAAAAAACGCATGTCTTTTATTAATATTATAATCCGTTATTAAATAAAGCGTTTAAATTGCTAAGGCATTATTGTGTTTTAGGGTTAACCACCGATTTTTAACATTTCAGTATGTGGTGCATATAACAATATTTTATTTAAATTTATTTTCACTTTTGAATCCAATTTTGCAAATTTTCTCTTTGCAGTCGGTTTAATTTTAAAAATATTTTTATTTTTCTGTTGTTAGTATAAATATTTTATGTTATAAGTACATTTTTACAAAATATTATTACATAACGGGATGAGCAGATCACGCATTTGATGGTAAGCGCCTCGTCTGCACAAGACTAATGATGGCACAAGGCAAATGATAACTCCTAAACGCAAACACCTCAATGTTGGCTTTGCAATGTAAACGGTAGCGAGAGCAAACGGATCAGAACACGGATTATTTGAATCCATTGAGGAGTTCTATTTTTTTTGTTCCCAAGATACTTCATCTAACTTAAGATAGTAAATGATGGACAGGTTTTGCAATTTTAATATTTAAACACAGCTGAAATGTTGCTATAATTTAGGAATCATCAGAACCTCCTCATGTTTAAAGGGGATCGATTCCGGGTCACCCCCTAGGTATATATTGAAAGAAGAAACATTAGAACTAGTTCATAAATAACGGAGTTAAGGCTGTACAAACATCAAAAAATGTAAACGCACGAACAAAGCACCAGTCAACAATCTTACTACACAAACAAATTAAGCAATAATATTAATTTCTGTAAGTATTCCTACTTGTAAGAAATAATTTTGTAGCATAAAATATAACGTATCTGAATGAAAATTTACTTTACAAAAATATTCTATTGAGTTAAAACAAAATGTTAACATCTCAATAGAACTGTGGCATGTGTCATTGTGTCAGTTTTTCAATTAACAGAGCGCCCTGTATACGGCCGATATCGTTTATAAATAGTGTATTGATTTATAATTGCAATCGCTGATCAGTCGCCGGTGTTTTGCTGCCATTATTTATAACAAATTACTTCGCGTAAGGACTTACTTGTACGTGGTGTCCATGTATTATAGAACGCACGGGATAGTCCTGTTTTAATAATCACTTGTATTTAAGTATATTTCAAATATATTTACTGAATATTAGTTAGGTTCGTTTCGTCAAAATAATGAAAAATTGTACCGGTGCCATTTTTAATTCAGTTTATAGTCCGATAGCTTCTGTCAGTTCATAAATACGTAAATGAATGTTAACAAATAATTTTTAATCAGGTGATCGCTAGAAGTAAATTATTACTAGCGTTTCATTCAACATGTCAAGCGGTCGCTCTTTTAGCTGGTATAGGACTTGATGAAAGCCTTCAAGCGGCTGGATAACATTCAACCTTTCCTTCCACTTCGCAACAAAGCGCACCAGCAGCGGCGGGGTGGAAGACGTTCCGCTCAGCTGTAAAAAGCAACAAGAGCCTGGCCACTTATAGCTTGTACATATAGTCACAATTGGATCGTGGCCAATCCTCGGAGCATACGGGGTGTGGTGACCGTCCCCGTACGCGATGTGTGATCGGCTGCTTCTCCAGTTCGATCGTATTGTTTATTTTCACGCGGTCACTTTAAACGATTCTCACGCTTCGTGCCTTGCAGTTTTTTTTGAACTGTGTGCTTATTTTTATCTGCACTGTATAGATTCTGACGCAGCAGTGTGTACGGGTGATAATAGTTTTAACAACATTATATTCTAACTTTCATTCATTTGCTTACAATGTATAATTAAAATACAATTTTATAAAATTAGGTATACGTACTAAATATTTTGACAAAAATGTCTAAATTAGTTTTTTAAATTATTTTTTTGCAATTAGTTAGCGTTCAGATTAAAAAAATTTCCCAACTTTGTGCGGGTTTAAAAATTATATGTATACATAATATATGTATAATTCATATCCATCCGGATTAAGGTACCTTTTTGATATGCAAAGAATTTTGGTATCTATTGTTTGATATGTATATATATTTATATATATAATTTTATTATTAGAATTTTTCTGTTGTACCTCCTACCATAACTTTTAACCATCACCAAGGGTCGTCTGGTTTAGAATGCCATTAAATCCGCATATCGTGAGCTAATTTGTAGCTTTATAAAGAGTGAATAAATAAAAAAAAAATCCAAATAGATGTTGTAGTCCGGGCTGTATATATAGAGTATATATTCACAAACTGATAAAATTCGTTTTCTCTCTTCATAATATCAGTATAGATACGAACAAATTATTATTTTCTACGTAACTACTTTGCTCCTCATTTTATGCTGTGTTGGTCTACACGACGGTAATTTTCCACTCACATCCGATCTCGTATTGAATGCTTTATTATAATTGCAAATAAATTTCCTGTGATAAATCGCGAGATATCGCGACGTCCGCGACGTCCGCGACGTCTCGTCCAATGTGTCCGACGCCGGTTGCGTACGCGCATCTGCTTAACGTCAAAGATTAAAAATAATTCAGGTGAAATTATAACATATAGTAAACATTTGTGACGTAAAACAGACACACCAATTGTTTTAAGTCAAACAGTACACATTTCTAATTCTTAGATAGAGATTATTAAACAAATTAATTTGTAATCATAGATAGCTAGGGCGTATTTTCAATGTAAACGCGCAGTTTTCTCAAACGTAAACGTGCATTAATGCGATACTCGCATTTCGTATGAGCACCCGCTCAGGTCTACTGATCAACTCACCTCGCACTCGAACTGTACGGTGCTAATGAGTTTAAACGCCTGAGCAGTAATTAAAATAAATGATTTTATAATTAATATTTTTTGTATATTATTATAATTTATATTTTTAGGATAATATTGTGTTTAGGGCACTTCAGTTGCTTTATTCTTTGACGAGCTGGCATGGCGTTTCAGTGAGGCAGGGTTTGCTCTATAAGGCGCAGTGCTGATTGACGGCGAGATATCTCCGCCTTCTAAGTACACGTATTGTTTGCTTTTGTACTTTGTACTTACTTACGCGCTTTCCTTTATATGTACTTGTAATACTGACCATTTGACTAAACATTCTACGGGAGAAATTCTTTACATTGAATGATTTCTGACTACGGATAATAATTACTTAATGATCTGATTGAATATACATTTTTATTGATAGTTTAGTTAATCTCAGATCAGATTTTATTGGGTTGATTGAAGGTTATACCTACTTAATTTATTTATACTCTCTTGTAAACGTGACTAGTTTGATGACCAGTGTTCATATAGTGTAGGCACGTGTATTCATTAAATCGAAATTTTAGCAATACAGAATAATTTGTCACTCTGATCAAAGTCTTATATGGCAGCGGACGATAACAATTCATAATGATATTGACAACTTAAAATGTACGAATTACTTCTATGTACACTGCAGATAAGTGTATGATTATATTTTTGATCCATTCGAGCAAATGTTCCTAAGTGAAATTTTATTTCAAGAAGTTGACAATATTACCTGCTGAAGTTTCCATTACTTAGTTCTCAAGTTATTTTCTAAAATAATAATATAAATTTGACCAAAATCTTGTTGTTTTTGAGAATTCCTGTTTGATTGATATTTAATGCGACACGCGTTGCATGGTGCCGTGTTTAAATAAAAAAAAATGCAAATTTAAGGAAACCTGCGTGTCCTTTACAGGTAGGCGAGGGGCACATAGATATCTTTATCCATTATAAGCCCTAGATAAATTATTTCAATGAGGTCCCTGTCTACACCATATTTAGTAAGGTTTACAATATATAGTCGCTATGTTAGGATAAATGTTAGGTATATATTTTTTTCATCTTAAGAATTATCTTTTCAGAACCTATATTGTGAGCAAACATTACAAAGTTTTTAAGGTATAAATATTGTGTTGTGATTTGTCAGAGCTGTTTCTCGCGACATCTATGTATATTCAAAGATATTGTCTGTGATATTTGGAGTTGTGTGTATGCTCAACAGGGACATTTTGATGAGTTCCGGATCCCATCTTTTAAATTTATTTCGCTTCGTTTTATATATTATATTGAATATAAGATTATTATATGCTTTACCAAAAACTTATTTTATCAGAACTTTGCAGAAAAGGGCCATTTAAAAGACAGCCATCCACATAAATCCGTCCTCTGGATGTTAGGTAGTATATTTCTGCACACCCTCTATAGCGTGGGTATTTAAGCTAACAAATTGCGCGGTGATTTGTCACAGCTGCATTCTTCAGTTCTTGCTGTGCCCAATATGGAACCTCCGTATATGGCGGGCGTCTTATTGTCTTCAGCTGAGAATCGCTGGGATTCTTACCAGTCTACTGATTTTTTGGATAATCTTTATTGTTGCTTCGGAAAAACTGTGCCGTGTTAGGATTGGTGATGCGTGGCTGAACATGGAACTTTTGTTATGTAACCGTTTTGTATCCAAAGCATATTTCATTCATTATTGATCGATTACATTCGTATTCTGAAATCTCAGTAACGACACAAATGGAAAAAATTAAGATATTTGATTGAGAAATTAACGCAAAGCAATAATGAGTGTAGTTTTTATAACCTATGTATTAAGACCATTCAGTACACAAAAATAAATTAAACAAAATTTCACGATATCATGCTTTTAATCATTCACTTAACAAGAATGAATAAAGTCGAATTCGTCACGCGTGCTAGGAGACGAGTAAAATCCATTTAGAGCCCGTGGAGGTTCGGTTCATTAAGATCTATTCATTATTGAGTTTCATGATTCGACTCGCTAAACTAATTTGTCCATTTCGAGATAGCATTACGATAAAATATGGGTTTTATCTACGCTGTATTATTTTCTATCTGTTATATTAGAACGTGTTGGAAGATAAACATCTTTAAATTCGCTAGGCTGGCTGGCTGAGATGTTCTTCACTAGTGAAAAATCTTTGCACAAAAAGCTTAAAATATTTCTAAGATTGTTGCATGTTGAAACTTTAAGCGATCGGTTTTGGTAGTGATCCTTTAGAAATGTCGATGGTCCATGTCTTGTACTCGTTTGAATGAACATACCTCACACGAAATGATCACTAAATCCTCCATTGAGAAGCATTGGTACGATGGTAAAGTTCCTTCTATTGAGAGAAGTAAATTGATAAATGTAAGGTACATTATTTTGTAAGCAACTTTTGACTTTCAATCTGAATTATTGAGCTTTCAATAATTTAGTTACGAATAATAAACTATAACTTTGTCCCATTTAGTTAGGTTACTTGTGAAGACTTTGCAATGACGATTTAACTGAATTAAATGCATACCTTATAGGGTTACCTTCAGTACTACTAAAACATTAAAACTGCAGTGAAGAATCAACCTCCTTGATATTTTATTTTTTAAAAAGCAGAGCCTAGCATAAGCAAGCTAAGTATTAAAATACTTTGCATCAATAATGTTCGTTTTGAGTAACTGCGAAGATTATGTCCCACAATGGCCGATTGTTTGCTTTCATGGCCGAACATTTTTAATATAGCTATCTGCTGATAGTCTGTGAGACTGCTGCCTATCTGCTTATCCTGTGGAGGACAATGGCGTATTATTACACGCTAGACGTCGCCACATTACTTTATTGCTCTCTGCCGGTCGATAGCCGCTGGCCTAAGATACAAACTACTGTTAAATAAACATTAGGATAGAAAATATGGTGATCTAATAGCTACCTAATGAATGACAATTATTAATTTCTAAGCCAAACGTTTTATTATTATTAGCAGTGATTCATTTATTGTTTAGATAACAGTCGATGAAGATATGGGCCGTGTACTGCGACTCTTTCGTTAGAAGAATTAGCAAATTAGAGTTTTGGAAATCACGTGGAGAAATCATCTAACCGTGACGTAGTTGTAACATTTAAATCACGTAAAATCGATACACATTATACGTGGGCTGCACTCTGGGTTATTTCCCATACTGGGTTATTTCCCTTATATTTCACAAGTATTCTGTGTGGACACAGATCATATCATACTTGGCAATATTTGGTCGCCGTCATTGTTATCAGTGACGTGAACTTTTCTTTATAATTGCAGCGCCTTTTCATGGACTCTTGGTCCAGTTAGTCTCCAGATATATATATTATAATTTCCTTATAATTTCCTGAGCAACCTCCTCTTATATCATGACTTGACCCGGCACACGATAAAGGAAATGTGCATCTCATGCGCCGTTGATCACGTCTACTCAGCACTGCGCCGGGAAACATGGTGATTTTTAAATGAAAATTTAACGTTAACAATAGCGATTAAATTCATAGTTTATACGTTTATGTGAACTATGTTCCATGTTTTCCTAGAGTATAACTTCGAAATCATTTATAAGATGTCCACAGTTTTTATTAAATAACTGCACCCTCAATTAAAACTTTAATTTGTCTTGAACGACTATTGAGTTAATATTCCGAACTGTTTCGATCATACTTCATCACGCTATAACAAACGAATATATCCATAAATAGTAGGCAGTCTATAATATTGGTAATGTAACGTGCTAAGAGTAGAGCGGTCGGCAACAAAGAACCACAAAGAGCATTGTGAGCTTGCGCACGCGCACGCCGGCCGGACCGCGCACATCTCAGTGGGCGGGACTTCGCGGGATTGCCTTAAAAGATGATGGCTAGATAGAATGTTAAGTGTTACATACCAACGTTCCTCACAATTACTGCATAGAACATTTTTTATGATCTACAATTTTGTATTTTATTTACGAATTCATATTTCAAACTAAATAAATAAATTTCATCCAACCCTAAAAATACGATTTTCACACAACTCGTGTCTGATCTATGTATCTTATTGTAGTATATTTTTAATTGCAAATGGAAAAATATTAAGTTAGTCCTAAAAAAGCGTTAGGGTTTTTTTTTTGTAAATATACGAATAATTTGATTATTCAGTTTATGTGTAAAACTTTCTAAAATTCACAAATGTAACATAAATATTTACGGTAGCATTTTTAAAATTGAAATTTATCAGATTATTATCGATCAGGGAAATTGAATTCAAAACAAGACTATAGTTTAGATAAAAAATCACTTACAGAGTATGTTAGAGTCGGGCGTAGGGCGGTGGTCGTCAATATTTATTGACTTGATTGGTGGTCCGTGACCACAGACTGCGGTATCAAGTAGTATTGACCTTTACAAATAAATTCCTTCCGTAGATAATGTTATCCAATTGCTGCTTCTATGATTTACTTCAAGCTGTTGTGTGATGAATTATGTCTTTAAAATATAATTAAATGCTATCTAGAAACACATTACGTTGATTATAAAGTAAGTAATTAATACTGAAGTAGTAATATTTGCATACAGTAAATCAGAATAATGTAGACTGTTGTTTGTTTTGTTGTTTGTTATTGTTTTACGTACACAGGACAATAAATTTAATTTATATGTACCTAAATATTTTGTCCTTTTACGGGTGCCCATGATTTTGGTATTCTATACTAATATTTCCACCCAATTATGGATAATGGTCTCGGCTGGTCTATAAAAAAAATGGTGTTGAATAAAAAAACTGAATAATCGTGGCAGTTATAATGGATACGACATAAATTTAAAATCATGAATGTAAATGAAAAATAAAGAATTAATAATTTTATCGAGCCCAACTATTACGAAGCTGTAGCAGATGTTCGTCTCAGCTTATCTCTAACGTCGGGATCCACGCTCCAGTGTTATCAGATGCAATCACGCGTCATTCCCTTATCCAGCCGTATAACTGTCGGTCTCGACACAGTTAACGTCCGAAAAACCAGCGCAGTTAGGATGTTACCCTTTTATAGACTTTCTCGGGAACTCGGTAACGGTGTGAGCGGCGGCCGCACGCTCGGCGACGCGGCGCGGCTCAATTAAGGGATAGTAGCGCAATCTAGCAAAAACCTTGTCACTCTACTGACATTACGGGATTCATTGTAGATACTCGTATTGTAATAAACTGTGCAGAGAAATAGTACGTAATAATAGTAGAGCGACAACGCGGCCCGTTGCTTTGTAACTATATCAATTCCATACTTAAACAAATTCAAAATGATCGTTCAATTAATATGACGACCCCATAGTCTAGTTGGTAGTGACTCTGCCTGCTGAGCGAGGTGTTCCGGATTCGATTCTAGGGCGGGGCAGACATTTACGTGACAGATAAATGTTTGTGTTCAGGTCATGGGCGTTTGTCATAAATATCATATTGGTGTATGTCCACGCCACTCGCAAAACACAGAATTCGCAAAACGCAGAGGGGTATGAGTGTGTATTAAAAAAATATATCAGAAGTTCAGCAGGCTTTAAGAAGAAAATCTGCTTATTTTTTATATGTTAAGAGTGCATTCAGTGAAAAAACAGAAACCTTATTGAATTACTCGCTTTTGATCTTTCTAGGGTTTATACATACCCCATACATACATATCTCCCCAACCATTAAGAGATGTACGTATGTATGCCTGCGTGCGTCTGTATGTTACCGAGTTGAACTGAGAAAGAGGGTATCGTGTAGTGAGTATAATATCTATACAGCACTGTTTAATAATTTCTCTAGTCTGAGCATTTTACGTTGTGTGTTAGTATGTCATAATCAGCATGATTTATTATTCATATATTACTGTTTTGAATATTTTTATAATTTTAATAAAACAAGAAACGAATTTATAACTACTACACAGAACTTAACGATTAAAATAAAAAACCATAAATGTATTATTTTCTATAATCAATTAGTAACTAATTAATAATATATTTGGACCGCATATAGAACAGGGCAGATAAGGCAACGTGTGTTAATTACACACAATTTGCATTTACATTTAACGGACCACGTCAATTGTTAACACACTGACTGCGTCTAGGGCAGTGGACTAAACCAACTGAGCATTATTAGACACAAGTTATTAACTCGAATGAAATGGATGTTGCATAAGAGTATCCAAACAATTGACACGGTGCCCCATGGCGACCCACATTTTGTACCAAAATAGTGCGGGTTACGCCGCCATGAGATATGCGGCGTCGTCTTAGGTAGATTCCGGAGTAGAGTAATGTAAACTAATATTATAAAGAGAGTGCGACTTAGTGAGATAATCTTAGGATAATCTTCGGAACCACGGTATTTAATTGAAAAAATATTTTAAGATTTGAAAGGTACATTATTTTGGATGGATTTAGGCAATCGTGTATATATGATTATATATTTAATTGTTAAACCTAAACTTGATAAGGCTGATTAATCATGACCCTAGCTTTTTCGAGTTCAATTCCGGGCATTTATAATTATGACAGAATTATCTTGCTCGAGACTTGATAATTTGTCATATTCAATATATTTTCGGGATTCTTCATGGTGAAAGCTGTTAACCGTGCTAACGAGATACGTGATTGTAAGTGGTCACCGTCGCCTAAGCACATAAATAATATGATATTAATTTATTCTTCCAGTGTGGCGTTGGTTGTGTGTGTCAACCTTTTTTAATTTATTGTATTTGTTAACACTATTAAGCAGGTATGTAGCCGAGTTAGTGAGTGATTTTAAATGAGTGATTTTGGCTTTAATGTTGCACACAGATGGAGTCAAACTTTAACCTTCAAATACCGTAGGAGAGATGATGTAACGCTGCAGGAAATATGTTTAGTTGTACAATGTCAAACAATGGTGTTTGGACACGAGTCGCCAACATAAAGCGAGCGTCGATAGCTGATTTACAGCGTGCGTGACAGATAGAGCGCTTTGTGCGAACTGTGGAATGGATTAACAGTCATCGAGATATAGCATCTTCATTTGAACATTTCTTAGATGCATTTTTCGTTTTTAGTGGTTTGTAAAGTTAGCCATTTTCATAATTTAATTAAGAATGAAAGAAGTTTCAAACGGAACTAATGATGTAATGATGCTGAAATACTCTTTATTTACTCTTCGGTATATATTATTTATGTTTATTTTGATTCAATTAGATACAATTCTAATCAATTACACGTTGATTAGAATGGGTCAACGGTAATGTTAGTTAAGTCTGACACTTTGGAGAATTTAAAAATTAAAACTGTATTTTCGATTTTCGATATTATTATTAAATCCATTGTTACTTATCATGAATAATTCTCATAAGAATTTTAAATTACGACAACCGTAACATCCTTAGGTTTAAGAATAATTTAAACAAATAAATAAAATCATTCCCGTTCCAAAGCGTTAAGTTGAGAGCGCAAGACATAAACTTTAACGTTACACTAGCAAAACAAACATAGCGGTTCTGTATTCGAAACTGGCAACATATAAAATCGATTATGCGCGCGCAAAATGGCGGCTTTCTACGGTTTCTACACGATATTCAAAGTGGAATGCGATGTACTCGCGGCGCTTACATTAGTGCGTGACGATTTATATTTCACGAAACAATAGACACTCATATCACAAGCTAAAGTACTTTACAGAATCTACTTTGAAAATATTTATTGTATGCATCGATAAAATTGCATTTTGGCGCCAAGATGTAAAAAGAAAAAGTTGACTTTTTTAAAATTTTCATAGCTAAGTTTACGTCAGTACAATTCCAATATATTAAATGTTTATGAGTTTTAGTGTTAATTCGTTCGTGTCGCAAAAAGATCGTTGTGGCTGAACAGTTTGTATCACTCGCTACGTTTGGCGTTGTCCGGGCGGTTGGAGCCTCGCTTATCTGGACTTTGTCGCAAGATAACCTTATTGCACACGGAACTTTTACTAAGAGATCCATAGATACCGCTACTCAATGCTGTTAATTTTCGAGAATCCAGCGATACGCTATTTAGGGAAGATGAGAAAAAGTGGCCAGTCGCCATTACTGGCCCTGAACGTGTCGCAGGCTGTATAAGGCGCCCGGACCACTGAATGGGAGCAACAGGTGACGGCTATTGTGTTTATAAAAACTAGAACCGCGATGAGAAACTGTTAGATGTAGTAGTTCATAGAAATGTTATTGCAAACGTCTTTTATCACATTAAGTAGCAGTTGTTGATATTTGTGAATTCTTTAATAAAGAGGACATCCATGAACAGGAACTTGTTTGTTAGTAGCCTGCTTAGTAGTTGTCATGAACATCAATCAAGTTCAAAAAATTGTGTAAGGTACTGTTTTTAAAATTAACCACTTCCAATTTAAAAAAAAATTACCGACTTTAAATAATACTTCAATTAAAGTACAATTTGTTCATACAAATATGGACAGAAAATGGGTGCAATAACAAGTTAGAGCGTGCAAGAAAGGAATAAACGTTCTGGTAATAAGCAACATGTACGCCTGCGTTTTAAATTGAAATAAAATATATGTGGTTATAAATAAATAATACGTTATTTCTTTTTTCTACGCACTTACTGTAAAGTATTAATTAAGTTTCATAAACATCGCTTGTTAGTGCAAAACAAAACGATTTTCCAGTTTCCACACTTACGCAGCAATCAGAATAAATCGTTCTCTTCGTGAAACTCAAATGTCACGTTGCCGTATATGGCTGAAGAGGCTGTTCGTGTAAAACATTTGGATTGCGGGAAATATTGAGCCGCATACACACCAGCCACCACCTCGAATCATTGTCGGCGGTCACAATATTTGCTTTTATACTTGTCGTTACCAAGAGTAGAGTAATTTTGGATACCCTACATTTAAAAGTAACACATTAAATGATGGTGATCCTGACATTGTAATCGGAAGTAACAGCTATGAACGGGTGTTGGCGAGTGACGAGGCCTGGAGTATACTTTAGAATACGCAGCGTATTCTTCTTCTCTATCCTGTGCAGCCCATATTAGTATTGAACTAGTATGGTGAAAGATGAGTGAGGTCTCCCCATTAAAGTTTATCTATGCTCTATTGTAGTACGCTAATGGGCATTAGATATAGTATATGATAATGACGCCTGAAAATAATAGCGCCTCAGCTGGTTCGGAGCGACTTAAAATCCTTGTCCTTGATTACTTTCTCTATTGTTTTAAAAGATTTGGCGATATCGGTTTCTAAAGCCGGTGGCATCCGTCAATACAAATGTTTGTTAGCGAGTATCGTAAACATTTATGATAGCAACTCGTAGTTAGGGTGCTAAGAGTAGATCTTTGTCTTCAGCTGTTAACACAAACAGCATGGTCGGCGATTCGCTTCAAGTGATTGAACTACAAAGGATATATAACCAATTGCGAATTGATTTCTTGATCTTTGGCAAACATCAATAAACTCCACCGCGAGTCCGACGCCGGTGACGGAGGTGACTCACGGACCGGTGACGGCGGTCAGACCGTCAATGATTCAAAGCTAACAAAACCGTGCAAAATTTGCTCGATGCCGAACCGTTACTGGAAACCATTTTGTGTAAGACGAATCATTTGAAGGTCATTGCTCCAACATATTTGGTAGGACACTGGTATTATATTTTTAGATGACAATGGGTTTTTTGAATTATGTCGACGGAGACTAAAAGTTTATTCAAATTTGTAGCAATCGAAATTGAAATGCGAGTGATGTCATTTAACTTTTTAAAATTATAAGTATCGCATAAGTGAGGCTTAATTTTTAGGGCAAATTACGAATATAAACTGTCAATTATTTCTACAGCACTAACCACTTTTATGTCTCTTAAAATGTTTGAATTGAATTCCGAAATAAATCGAAAGTGATTCTGTTTAAGAAAGGTTAATGATAGTGAGCGAGGGCTCATAAAAATCGCCTGTTTGTTTATGCCGTTTTTACGAGCGGCCATCAACGAACCATTATAAGGGACATCGTAACCACACTGACCTATTAAAGGGATAACAGATATTTTCGGTCCGAAAATAGTACGTGGAGAGATTTTTTTTCGTGTATTAGTTTTGTATCTGTAGCCGGGCAAACATTAGAAAGAATGCACAAATACAAATAAATACCTTGTGACGTGGTTGACGGAAGAGTTGGATAGCTGAAGCTAAATTAAAACCCACATAGAAATCGTCCGCGGTGAGTTTGGGAATTGGATGTGCTTTGCTATGGCAAGTTAAGGTATATCTACGTATACCTACCCCTACCGTACCTATCCGAATGTGAAGCCTAAAAAAGTTCCATACCTGGGTTACGTCTTGCGATATGATTGATACGAGTTGCTTCTACGTCTTCATAATGATGGGAAAAGTTACGGGGAAAAGGCAACCCAGTCAACCAAAAAAATCATGGTTTAGAAACATCAGGGCGTGACGTGAATAGCGAGCGCCGATGAAATTGGAGAGGCACTATTAGAAAAATATTAATATACCAGGTTCAAATCATATTTATATGAACAAATAGTTTGTGTGCTAGTTGGACTGCCAGAAGTTGTTGTGCAATATATGTGACTGTTAACTATAACGCTTTGTTTAAAAAAGAGTTTGTAACATGTTTAACTTGTTCATGCGTCATACATAGGTCAAGAACATTGTAAAGATGTATGATTTAAAGATAAAAACTTATTTAATTAAGATATGTTAAAGATGGCGTCGTGAAAGCATTAGTCCTTTTTAATGTCTTACGAGTAACAAGTCCGTGATGTTACGTACTAAATATAGATAATTTTCAAAGATCATGACCATAGGCTTTCTGGGTATTGCTAATGTAATGAATCTTAAGTAAATTGCCATAATAGCGTGCACGATGTAGCGTCCTTATTTTTCCGAGAAGATTAACTTAATAAGTAAAGCTAGATGAGAGTCTAAGACGGTACATACTATTTATAATAGATTTCCGCAAAAATCGATTCTTTCCATTGAAAAGTGGATGTAAATATACTAATATCCGGCAGATGGCTCTGTTTTCTCTGACGCCTCGTGCGTTAGTTTGCTTGTTTGTTATTAAGATTACCGCGACGCACGCGCACGCGCCCGCAACTGTTATTAGACTCGGCTACGGGCGTTAGGGCTGCCACAAGAGAAATTGAACACAATGATAGTTCATTTTATTTGAATGTTTCAAAATGAATGGAAAGCTTAAATTAAATAGATGTTTTTAAATAGATGATCAGTTATAGTTTCATGAAACCTTTGTTTGACGACGCATGTTTGCATTTTGTGAAGCATACGAGTATGTTGAGTTTCAGTTGTTGGTGCAGTTCAGCAGGGCAATACGAGTGATTGCCCTACACTCCAAAATAACAACACCCGCAACAAAACAAACCAGTTAGTTAGTTAAAAACAAACTATGTGACATTGGTATTTCTTGGGGTAGCAAGTAGTTATAAGTTATTCGTTGATTATGACGGTTAAGGGATGTCCGCAGACCACGAGATAGTGTCACAGGCGATCCATACTCAAGTTCTAATAACTATTAACAGAATAGACACTAATTAATTATTTTGATGTTAAGTCACAATACCATGGAAATACAATTGTTAGTAACAACCCTGTGACCAGGATCACCACGTGTTATTATAGCATCAAGTCCAATTCGGATGAACTGCCGCTTTTCAAGTTCATACACCGGGCTATTTGGGGAGGGCTATTTCAGGTCCCCGAGGTAGCGAGGTAACACGCAGGTTGGTAGGATGTTATGGTCGTAACTCAACGCTAGGATGTTTTATACGAGAAACGTTCGTTTGTGGGTATTATATCGCGAATATCATCTTTTTTAGGGCTGCTTAAAATACTTCTGGGTACTGTTACTTTAGTCACAGATTCTTCTATAGTTAATTGAATTAGTTTATTTATTCGACTGTTCATAATAATAAACTTAAAACTTAAAACAAGTTGGAGTAGAGTAATTTAATGAAAATATTACTGTTTGTGCTTGAAGGATACAAAGTACTTTTGGTAATCATTCTTACAAGAAAAGCTGAAAAAACCATCCGGAGTGCTTCGATTTTATATTTGGTTATATTAGTTAAAAATAACCATAAAGAAAACTGCAAGAAAGTAAACCACACGACTACTCAATATCATCCTAAATGTCTAACCCGAGGGTCGAGTTATAACCACTCCGCACTCAGAGCTATAGGCTTCGTAATCGTATTGTGTTTAATATTACGGGTGTTGTATTAGTCGTTTCCTCTTGCCTTCAGGCCTGCGCCCCGCGCTACGTGTCGTTCGTGACGGCCAAGCTGAACCAGCGTGATGCAGTGGGCTCCTGCTTCGTCGCCAGCTCGCCGGATGCCAATGACGTCAAGGAATTCTCACCTTGTAGAACCTGTAAGTTCATTAGAAATATACCCAAGACTAGGGTGATCTTCAAAGTTCTACTAATTTATTTCGTACACACGAAATAATTAATGGGCAATAATGAGCATACGCCTGTCCCGCGTGAGAAGCCTTTACTTCATAAAGATAACATTGACAACCGTCATATTATTATTTCGAACATATTTTTAAAACGATGTATTTTTTTAACTATTATTAGATACTTCATAAATACAAATGTTAATTAAAAATGTAAATAAATATTTACTTTGGATTGAATAATTTTATTAGTTTTTTATGTGATCTTAGGTTTCAAATACATGAATACCATGAATATGTTTATATAAATTTTTTATACTCAGGTAATATAAATAGTTTTTATAATCTATAACTAAGCACAAAACATTCTAAGCGTGAACGTAGGCGATAATGGCGCGCATAACGCGGCAAAAAGCTCGTGGTCACTTCCGCCGGTAATGGTGGATTGAGAGGTGAAATTAGCATGACGTGACAGGAATAGGGCTCGAACCAAGGTGTTGATTTATTTATTGGATCTAATATAAACTCAATACTTATACATATTTGCATATAAACTGATTTAATAATTATTACAAGATATTTAATTTTATACTAGAGTAAAATAAGAAACATGATACTATGATATTATAATTTATTTGCAATATTTATTATATAAAATAATGAATATAACTTTAGCTCGAAGGACCAATTAAAGTTTCAACAAACTCACAGTAAAATTACATTGCTATGATGAATAATCTCTAGTATGTTTTAAATTAGTTGTATTGAACCCGCGATACTGTGTTCTACAAAGTATAATGTGTAATATATCTTTACTGTATAATCACTTCTTACTTTTTGGAATGGAATATTAACATTGGAATGTTGGTAGTTTACGCACTTACATAGCAAAGATAATAAAATTGTTATAAGTGTATTGGCTATAATTATTATGTAATTATTGGTGCCTGCATATACCTTTTATTATTATGATTACCCTTTACTTATATATATATTTTGTCTAGGGTATACAACGGTGGAAGAGGGTGAGTATGTACATGTGGTATCGATGTTATAGCACCTGTACAGTGAAGTATCTAGTGTAACACATACATCGTCATACGGCACATACTGTATAACGCACGAGAAATACATATATCATCTACATGTCCGCAGCAAGTCCGATTAAAAATCTGAAATCGATTAATAATATCATTTAATACTGGCAACTCACGTCAAGTAATCTTTGTTGTTTCTATAATAAAAAACAACTAATTTAAACTTCGAATTATCTATAGAACATTAAATCACAGAGGAAATTGTTTTTGAATTTTCGCATCGTGTTTTGGTTTTAGGAATTACATTTAAGAGTGAAAAAGGGCAGTTAAATTCATTTTGTACCTAATTGTAATATTTTAATGTGTGATATCATGCATGCCGTTGTCTCACCTGTGTAGCTAGTGATGTTAGAATAGGAAGTATGTGGCTATCTATAGAATTGTAAAACTTAATTTTTTTATTGCTCACAGTATTTCACTTTTATCTCACTACAGTTATAAAATGGATATATAAAGATAATCATTGTATGAATATTATAAAAGTTGTACAGTATTCAAGAGAAAAGTTTGGTGCGGGTCAACAACGTTGGGTTCAGATCGAACAGCGTAGAGGATGTAACTAATATTTTGTTAGCGATTATGAAATTTACGAATTTAATAATCACTAACAAAATCACATTGTCTTCGGTTACGAAAAAAAAATTAGATGAAAATGAATACAGAAGTAAATATACCGTGTGATATAAATCTGGGTTCAGTGATTTATTGTTTTCTTAAATTTGGCAGCGAGCTCGGGACAACGCAAGACGGGCCTGTGCCAGGCCGGTTTCTCTGCCGCCATATCAAAGGTAAGCAGTACGATGTAACCACATGGCTATTATATTATGGGATAATTTTATTCAAAATCATTTATAAATGCACTCTGTAGCTCAAGTAATACTGCAAAGTAAGTACTGTTTGCTTAGCGAATGGTTTCTGGTTCGTTTACCGAACAGGCCAGACATCTGTGTAAGGTAGATAAATATAATATAGTTGATGTCGGTTGTTTGTCATGTCTTAATTATGTACGTATGTGTATACCATTGGCGATACAGGGAATCCATCTACGGGGAGGGGTGTCTCAGAGCTTTTTTTATTTTTTGATAAAATGTTACTAAGGTCAGTTTTCAATATCGGCAAGGTTTGTTAGACTAGTATTTCACTTGTGTATTTTTTCCATTATTAATGTAATTTATAGAATACCAGATTTTACAAAAGAAAGAACTTAAAAAAGACGTTAGACATTTCATTCATTATTGTCAAAGAAAATATTGTACCAATTTAATATAAAGAACTATATTGCATTGTTAGTAAACAACATAGACGTATCCTGTTTAAAAATAAATTCCAAACTTTGCGATCAGAAATAGGACTGTCCTAAAACATCAATTTGGGTTGGGCATATGATTAAACTCCATTATCAATATTGTGAGCAACTTAATGTGTTGCGAGCAATGTACTGAGGCAATCAACTTCAGATTACGCCAAAAAGGAATCGATTGACGAATTTTTGAATTTTTGAAATTCGACCGTTGGCGTTGTGTTGTTTATAAAAAGTTAAATCTTAGCAAACAAGTCTACGAGTAAAGGACGATTAATATAATCGATGTCAGTATCGAGTCGAATGTAATTAAATTGACAAATATATGTAAATTAATTAATTTGAAAATAAAAGGAAAAATACTAATTAAATTAAAAATATCTTTACTGTTGCTTAAACATAAAGTGTATTAATTACATAACATAACACAAACGTTCACACGCTCACACCCCCGCACTAGGACTCCCTGTGTTTCGGGTGGAATGGACAAACACAAATATTACATCACACACACCCATGCCCGAGAACAAACATTTATCTGTGACATAAATGTCTGCCCCGGCCGGGAATCGAACTCGGGACCCCTCGTTCGACAGGCAAGGTCATTGTCAATTGAGCTATGGACTACGGGGTCGTCATATTAATATTAATTATTCAACTTCATTGAAGAAATGTGTTTATAGTTTGACAAAAAATACAATAATTAAGCCAGGCGTAATAAAAATTCATAGTGTCATTTTGATGAACAAAAAATTCAAACATCTTGTAATTTACGTTAGTGTCTCGGACGGTCTCTAAGCTTTTTAATTGCATACATCTCTGTAATTCAATTTGGTATGAACTCGTGAATTATGATTATTCCGACATTAATCGCACTAAAGCGTTATTTATGGTCAATTTGGGACCACTCAATGTCTTGATAAAACCTTAAATTAAACGTAATTTTACGTACTCGAACATTTTCATGTTTCGTGATAAATGTCGGTAGCAAAAACCAAAATGTTAGACCTTTAAGTGATTTAAACGACCCTACAATAACAGGTCCCGCAAGAAAACATAAAACGATGAGCAAAGATCGAAATCGAATTGTCAGAAAAAGACCTACGAGGCGGTCGTTTCTCGAGAAACGAACATGTCGCCAGTTTTGCAAAAAACCGGGGAGGCGATGTAAAACATCGTGATTTTACGATCGTGGGAATAGCACTATTTTTGCCTCGTTGAATTATCAACGTGATCGCATCGTGCGCTCGCACGTGACACGAATGCACCCGCGACCGCTCGCGAACACTCGCGGCCATGGGCACCGCCGGCGCGTACTTATGAATTATTAAAAACTTTTATTGTTACCACTGCAAAAAATAACGCAAAACCACACAGCGATTTCTATTCCGAAAATAGTAGTCAATCGGATTGTCCGCTAGTTGCTTTATGAAACTCTGTATTTGGCTGTCGGGATGTCGCTGAGATATCAGATGACTGACAGTTTGATAGATTGCTGCCTTATATGGCCTTGCCGGGTGCAAGCCAAGGTTCCGGATTTGGCTAAGTTATCGAACCCTAACGGTATAAATTCAATTTCCGTCAATTAATAAATAATTACAAAAGATAAAGCTTACTTAACGATTTTTCAACGAAACGGAACCAGCACCGTTCATTAATATTTACTTGCAAGTATTATTATTTCTGCAACGAATCAATATCCCTGTCACTCAAGTAATCCTATGTTTAATTTCCAAAAAATCAATAACGATATTGGAGACTAACCTAAGCATAATACATTACAATGCACGCACTTTGATTCACATCGTTTCTTAACATTGGCAACAAACTTGCAAGCAATACAGATAAGCCTGTACAAACTTGAAACTTTACTAGTATTAAAGCTAAGAGGAATGAATAAGTAAGTGCCAACTGAATAATGAGACGGTTGCTGCAAGTCTCGTGCGGCAAATCGCAGGAAACGCGTTCGACCTAAGCGTGTTAGGATGGGCACTGTGCCAATGGCTTGAACTATCGACACACTTCGACTCACAACACATTCTGCATGTGTAAGACTGTTTGATATAATTGTAAATCCAATAGAACAATGACGCGACCGAGAGGAGTTGTGTTGTTTATAAACGTGCTGCTTAGTTGCCTTACCTTGGTGAAGTTTGATAAATCAGATGATTTGATGAATCAGCGTATGATTTCGAGATCATTTCCTACCAGGAATGGTAAATGTTGGTAGCGGTGAATCATTCATGTAAACGTAAGTCAGTACAATTTACTGCATGATATCCTCGTAAAGCCACGCCAGTGTGGCAGTGTGGATGAAAAATAAAATTTTTCTCGAATTTAGTGGCCCTATCGGTAACAAAATGTAAACAGCAGCTCCACAAATTTACGACGGTAGCGTAAATCAGTTTAATACCGAAACCTTAAATTGCGGAATCGCCGACACAATAATAATATCGCAGAAGAATGTAATCGTTTCTGGGAAATCACACATTGCGTTTCAGACCATAAATACGCGAGAATGGCCAAGTGTGGCAGCGAGGAGTTTCACAAAATTAAAATCAATTTGCATTCTGGCCGTGAGCACGAGCCTGCCATTAATTTCCATTATCTGACACCATAACAATCAAGCCCCATAAATGACTACAAAAAATTGAGTCTTTTGTTGTCACGATACAGTGGTAGCTGAACCCTTTTTTGAGGTCTTTTATTTTTATCATCAAGATTTGATGTTAATTATGTGGGTAATATAATTTTAGTGAGATATGCTACGGAATAATAATCCTTCCGGAGATTTTTGATACTTAAAGGATACTCACAATTTTAACATTAGGACCAAGCGACGCCTACTTCGAATAAAAATGTTTATTTTTTTTGTAGGGACGGAACACTTGCTTTGTTTATGATTAGTATAGCATGATTGATATAGTAACTGGTGAGATAATCCTATATGGAAGAGTTGCTAAATTCGATATTGCACGATTCCTATGTAACAACAATCACCATTGTGTTGTAGTAGATGGTCTTTCCCAATTTGGTGAGACGTGTTCAGATGCGGCACAAAAAAGGTAATCGGTAAAGGTAAGCTAAAAAAAAGAGTTATATCACGCGTGCGTGATAAAGAAAGCTTCCCATTGTATCTGATTTAGTAAATCAAAATTACAAAGTGTACAAAAGCTGCATAAATAATGAAGATTTACCTGATGTCATTGCAGATATTTTCTGAATATTTAACTACTGTCAAAATAGTTTGTGACTGATCTGATGTGTGACTTCTCCAATTGGTTTGAAGTGAATATCGTTTTGAAGTTACTGTATTTAAGGTATCGAGACGTGATGTATCAAATAAAAGTTCGATAACAAGACTGACAATAAAATCACATATAAAAAAATACGTTTAGTTTGAGTGCGGTCGCGAGTAGATGCGAATGGCGCAATTCATCATTAATTCTGTTTCTATCTTGTTCAATTTAACGATGACCGATAAACAAATATTGCCCTGTTTTATAGCGGAGTTTTAGATACACAAACTACTATTAGTAATAAATTGAAGTGAATAAATGAAGCATTGATAATCTAGTGGTTTGAACTTCCGCACGAGAGACTCGAGTTCGACTTATGCACGCATCAATAATTGTTCAAATTACGTGTATATTACAAATAAATTATCACCTGATTCGGTAAAGGAAAACATCGGGAGGAAACCTGCATACTTAAAAATTCTCAATAACGTTCTCAAAGGTGTGTGGAGTCTACCAACTCGCACTTAGCCTTCGTCTCCGCCTTAACCGGTAACTTCTCTTATTGTCAGAGAAGACCTGAGTCGCAATGGGATTATTGTGTTGTAATGAAGAATAAAATTAATCTCATTTCTCACTAACAAGAAGTTTATCTCAGCATCTATAAAATGAATTCAAATACATATATGTTAAATTATTATTTATCCGGTCTTCTGATACATCACAAAGGATTGAAAGGATATGACCGACAGTTTAAGTAAAACTCAATAAATTTTGCTTTCAGTAAGCACACGATATGACGAATGTTAATAAGACAGATGCATGACTAAAGCCGTATATCATGTACGTACTTTTGTATAAACCCACTTGTTCCTCTATTATATAGTGCTGTGAGCACGAGGAGCCGAGGAGGTGTGATCTTGGGTGCAATTGATTCATTGCTATTCATTGGAGCAACGAGTTGAATCGTAATAGAGTCGGCGCTGGTCGGGCGGATGCAAAATGAAACGTATCATTAAAGTTTAATGCGTTTTTTCTAAAATAAATGTAAAATCCTTCACGGATTCTAAAGTTATTTCTAATTTGTAAAGGGAAGAAAAGGGTAATGTTAAAATAACAAAATATCGCATTAATCATTTTCGGATAAATCCAGATTATTGCCACTATCTACATACATATAGGTTCATATTTTATCTTGAAGATCAAATATTTTATTAAACAAATTATCTGGGCGTAATCGTGGGTGAAGCCGGAGTCGTGATAATTATTAAAATATACCTAGTCTTCAGTACCAGGTACATATGTAGCTTGTTTCAGGTATTTGGTTAGGTATTTCGAATATAATTTCGTACCGAGATATCCTCAAGTGTAACCTAAAGTAGAAACAACTAACTGGACAACAACTATCGACAAGTAACATTATGATGCTCTTAATCAGAAGTAAACTTGAGCAATAACTTCGATAAATACGTACCGTATATATCCAGCGAGGATGTAATAAAACACATACGCCAATGCACTATCCATTTGAAATGATTTTATTTCTCAGCGCCTTTTTCCTATGCAAAACAAAATTCCTTGTCATTGCAACGTCTTAAACATTCTTTGTGGATTTACAAACATGGTTTCGGAACGCGACCGTAAACGTCGGCCATTTGCAGACAATGGCGTTGGCGGGAAAAGCGATATGCGCACTCGGGAATTGAATCGGCGACATTTAGGGATTTGTTCGAATAATTGTTTTATTTATCGTTCCAGAATATGGAACTGGGACTGTCGAACAAATGTGTGGTGGCCGAGAAGTGATCCGGAGTAAGGATTTTTTTTAATATCAGAAGAGGAAACATGTAACTACTCGTAGTTCACAGCACTTATTTAAGTATTTGGGTGTTTATTGATACTGCAATGTTTGCAATCTACAATCCAAATAAAAATAAAATGCCTGCTCTTCTTCAATATGAAATCATTCCACAACGTATCCCGAGACATTAGGAGCGGATAAGGCCAATAGTCCATAAAAACCGCTGAGCATATAAAGGTTTTCAAATTTCTTAAATCTTATTATAAACATTATGGGAGAACTCACAGATAAGCAGGTTACTTTAGGACATTTTCTTCTATTGTAGCAAATAATTATATCGTTTTAATAGGCACTTAACTTTGAATAATTAGAGATGTATAAAAAGTTTCGAATCCAGCCACCCTTATGAGAGATTTACATTCAAATAACATCATTATATTGTTTTATTCCATATTAATTAACTTAAGTAGCATGCAGATAAAACTTTCCATTTTCATACCCATAAGTCTAACATTATAAAAATGACGGTTATATACTTCAGTATAAAAATAACAACGAAATATTTTTCCTATTTAAAAATTTCTATTCCTGTTTCAGACTCTTCCGTGATTTTTAAATAATGGTTTAATTTGTTTGGGTGTCAATTTCATTAAGAGTTGTAATAAAGATATACTAGGTCATGTTAATAAAATTACATGTACGATTTCCGATCCCTGTCTAAAACCTATACATATAAATAAACACCTCTTAATTCTTATTCCCTTGCGATCTTGTATTGCTGGCTGTTGATATTCGTCTTCAAAATTTTGATTTTATTTCAACTGTCTAAATTTAAGGAATAATTTATTTTGGAGCTCTTGGACATGTAACTTTGGTTGAATAGCAGCCCGTCGTGCCTTTATGTAAAGTCCATGTTAATCTTCAAGAGAAGTTTCAAAACACAGGTCCATAAAACTCCAGTTTGACAGTGTGCCCCACGTGATGACAGTACGAGAGCGTGCGCACGCGCATGCGCAGCGCTTGTCGAGCTTTATATGGTGTGACGCGTACGCGCATGTTTATTTATCAGTGGAGCGGCGCCCGCTCACGCCGTCGGGCCCGCCAGGCTCCGCTCACAGTAGCTTTGAT
This sequence comes from Megathymus violae, assembly GCA_003671415.1. NCBI lineage: Eukaryota > Metazoa > Arthropoda > Insecta > Lepidoptera > Hesperiidae > Megathymus > Megathymus violae. The sequence goes on from PDGT01000001.1 coordinate 17,249,743, forward strand.
ATAAACAACTGTGAAGTTTAGGTATAAGGATGGAGTAGTCGCATTCATGAACCTTGGATTAAGTAGATAGGTAGAAGACTAGTTTTCGCGTACCTTTCATGGCATTCCAGTCCTTAAATACACAAACAAATTTACTACTAGCGGTAACAAATACAAATTTTAGAAGAAATTAAGGGAATCTACAACATAAAATGATAATCCAACGTAACCCCTTAACGTCCAATTCACTAAAAGTAGTAACGGGATGTTTTTGAGCGACCCTGACATTTCTGGACGTACACATAAAACCGAAGAGCATAACGTAATAAAAATTACCAGTATCTTAAAGTGGTCACAAATAACCTTAATTCGTAGGAACAAATCGATACACATGTAGTGAATTGTAATGTTAATAGGGGAACTGTTTTTGTTCATCTTTTTTTGAATCGTCAGTTATCTATCTACACGTTCACACGCTGAGTGCTGAGGTGTCTGCTTTCTGTTTGTTGGTACTAGTAAAAGGGGTTAGCGATAGCGCAAGCGATTGTTCGATAATAAATCAATCAGAGCAGATGGCACACCAAAAATTAGGTTCAAATTCATTATTTTGTTTTATTATGTAAATCACCTACCTGATTGTAGGTAGTCACCGCGGTCCATGGCCGTCAGTAACATTGATGACGTCACCAACGCGTTGCTGGCTAAAATAGAAACCAACTCACTCACTGGCTCTGCGGAGAAAATTTGACAATATTTTTATTTTATGCGTCTGAATGTGTTTCAATCACTTAAAGAATTAAATAAAGTTATAATTACAGATATTTGTAACTTCCAATATGAATGAAAGATACGATTCAGAAATGTTATAACCCACTCAGTACATATTACAACTAGTAGGTTTACTTAAATCTCGTTTTTTTAATCAGGTAGTCTCAAAATAATGTTCTTAATAAGTTAATCACAAGACTCGATACAACCTCACTTAACTTGATCAAAAATCTTATCCAATTAAAGACCTCATACATTTCACTTCACACCACCACAATATTTGCTATCAAGTTCGCAACTATAAAAACATATAACATGCCTTTGATGTCCCCATGGGCTCATGGCAGTGGATTTAAGATGGACAGATTCATCGTTTATATATAGATAAAAAGACTGTGGTTAAAAACTCAGTCTTGTACAAGGTTCCCCTTTTATCGGATGTCATGAATTCACATATACCATTAAGGCATCACATACAGCGAAGAATTTAGAACAGATATATGTTACACAAATGTTAGCTCCGTCGGAAATCATACCAGAAAGCCTATATGCAGGGTCACTATCAGCTGTTAGCTCATTAAAATATCATCTGAACGTTGAAGGATTGAAGCTGCTACATGTATAGAAACGAAATACAAGTATAGAAACAAAATACAAGTATTTTTATTTATAATCACAAGAAGTTACGTTTTGGAGATTGAAAACTTGTTTAATACCATTTAAATTAATATAAATATACTATTTAAGTTACTAGTAAGATGACGTCTGATAGAGAAGTAAGGAAGAAAAATACATGCTGCGCCGACCCCAAATAAAATTGGGATAAGGGCAGGAGGATGATGACTTATGGATATTACATCAACAAATTGTTTTGGAGTTATTAATTAACAACTTGACAGGTATAGACAATAAAGTTATGCTACAATTACAACTTTTATAAATTTGTTTGGTGAATTTGAAAGAAAAATTGTTTACAGTCATGCGAAATTTATTTCCGTGTTAAGTACATCTCATAATGAAACGGTAATGATGATTTTCTTTCTTCCATTAGGATGGACAACGTCTGTTCATGGGTGCTCCTGGTAGCTATTACTGGCAAGGTAAGAATTTATTATTTCTGTAAAAGTGGGTCACTTGAGTTTTTAAAATAACTTCTGTATATGTTTTTGTGTTTGGTGATGGTACAAACATATTAGGACCCATGAAAGCTGTTGTGTCTATGTCATGGTAACTGTTCAGTTGGCTATTATTATATTTGCCAATGTGTGAACATAGACAGTAGCTTTGATGGTTTAATTTTACTATTCATGTTGCTATAAATGTTAAGTTAATGATGAGATTTTAACGTTATATACGATGTTTATATTAGTATTACAAAAATCTGGCACATTTTGTTCTGCCTTTTTGTAATTATTTACATGTGTATATATAGTATATATAAATGAATGAAACGTTCAATAATAGTTTACATGTATGGAGAACAAAATAAATCTCATTAAAGCAAAAATAGAACGGAATGTCATGTCCCTCTAAACTAAAGAATAATATAAATATTCTTCTTGGTAAAATACCTGTGTATAATAGAGGCATCTATGAGCAAGTTACAAGAAAGTAAGTGGATGGCGCTGAAATGTTTTCCGTGCGCAAATATTTACCTAATTTTCATAACGTTTGTTTAAACGGTACAGAAGTTGATGTGCTGCATTGCCATCTAGTGGCGAATTACAACAAACGGCATAGCGTAAAAATGTAAATTCCTTCTTCATGAAAAAACTTTTAGTGATCGGACTTATGGTGTCCAAATTCATCGATGTATACCAACATATACCAAAATATTTCATAAATAAAGTGATGTATATATAACATTTCGAGAGGAACGTATAGAATATAATTCTACATTAGCCTACTATTTTAACTTTAGGTAATTATTTGTGGATAATATTCAATATAAATTAAGTATACATAACTATCCTTAAATGTTGCAAATTCTGAACTTTTAATGACAATCCACAGGGCGAACTTTATCCATAGACACTAGCGCATCATTCAACTACTACTCGAATGCGCGCAAGGAAGGTAAACAGACCTAACGTATCGCCAATTGACCATAACATGTTAACAGAAATAACATAGCGAAAGGGTTATGAACGCCTAAACCTTAAAGTAATGAAACCTAGCAATCCATTTGCAAATCTTTCATAATGGTGGCCAAGGCGGATGTAATTATTAAAACTTAAAGTCATACTTATTTATATTGTACTCGAACTGTTAACGAAAAATCAATGTCCAGTTGAAAAGAAACAACAAATTTGATCCACTTATCTGATCGCAATTGTTTACCATATTTTGTTTATTTTTAAATTACATTCGATCTTAGCTTCTACAAATTTTACGGTTCAGACGCTTTTAAAGTCATTATCACAAGCAATTGGATGGAACTTATAATCATTGACATCCCATTTAGTCTCAATCGATGGAGTCTTTATTGATTACCAAACCTAACATTAGATCCAGGTTCACAAAAGAATGCTAAAAATATATTAGATTTACTTAATTTTTCTAATATACATTTCATACGTCATATTACAGATCTATCGTTTCTACTTGATCTTGATAATTGAACTAACGATCGAGTAACGTAGTTGAAATTAGCTAATATTAAATAAAAAAATAACAAAATGAAATCGTAGGTTTATTATTGGTAAAACAAAATTATCCGTGTAACAGTTCCAGACATAACCAACCAAAAAATGCATAAAATAATTTAACCAAGAACTCTGTCCCAGTTCTAGACGAACTCCGTGTACTACCTAGTAATAAAACGGGTTTCAGAGGTTTACATTAACGCTTCAATACATCTTGCCCACTGCTTTAAAACTAATGGATTTAAATACTTTTTAAACATCGTCCCCATTGGCTTTTTGAATATTTCATCGCTGTAACAAGGATTTGGTGATAATTTAACAAATAAAAATATTGTAGGTTTTACTGGACGTGGTGTGATATTTAGTGAATTATACATTTTTGATTTACGTATTTTTTGGTCTGATCAAGTTTTATTTCACATTTGTGTTAATTTGTTATCTTGAGAATTAAAATAATTGTTTATATTGTATAATACTTGTACATATTTCTTGGTTTCTCTCATAAGTGACTGGTATTATCTCAGTTGATTATACGATTATTACATGAATGAGCTTGTAATCATGGATTTAATTTGAAGATAATTTCAGGAGCAAAGTAATGGAATAAAATTGTGATTCTTTTCATATTGCACTATATGCATTTCAGTCACTTGTTGTGGCTAATCGCATTAAGTTTGATTTTTGATCCATTTGCGTTAAGAAATCAAATCTGATTTTTATTCATTATCATAATTCAATACTTACCATTGTTGCTTTTTGAATTCCTGTATCCATTAGATTATACCCATGCAGTGCAGCTTTGATTCATTTCACTTTCGACTTCTTTTCTCTGTTTCTTTGTATACATACTCATATGCATGGTTTTCTATTGGATACATGATTGATAAGTTTCATAGGTATCTAATAAAGTGTCAGTGCTTCTGTGTTAATTTAAATGTATAATATTTACGTAATCTCTGTTAATATTAGACTATCTATATGATTTCATTTTTAACATTGAAGTATCTTTTCATTTAATATTTATCGAACGATGTTTCTCGTTATTTGTACCAGAAATTTCATTAAACTCCAATACCTTTTGATGTAAGTGTGTTAACTTTACTTCCATTGTAGGTCAACTTAACGTACAAACCTTAAACGGCAAGCCGAGTCTAATCTCAACACCCGAGGCGAATCCGAAGTATGACGACTCCTACATGGGGTATTCGGTGACCGTTGGAGACTTTGCTGGTCAAGGAATACAAGGTGTGGCTGTAGGAGTACCTAGAGGATCGGATTTGAAAGGATTGGTACGAAATTGACATAATCAATAAAGTACAGAAAAAATATTTAAGTACTACAGTGATATTTTTAGTATATTATTATATATAATAATTGTTCCAGGTGGTTCTCTACACATGGGAGTTACAAAATATAAAAAACATAAGTGGATCTCAAATCGGCGCCTATTTTGGCTACAGTCTCGCATCTGGTGATATCGACGGGGATGGCACTGACGATGTCATCGTGGGCGCTCCCATGTTCAGTAAGCCTAAGAGCGAAGGGTTTGAACATGGAAGAATTTATGTCATCTATCAGGGCAAAAACAGGGTAAGGATGTTTTGAACTAAATACATTTTAGATCTTTCATATTTCATAAAAATGTTTAGTAGCAAACAAAGTCGGTTTATGAGAATTATTTTCCGTTCAACATAAAGGATCTGTGAAGTCTCATCATAATTTGGAAACGCCTTGGAATTAGTGTTTTGATTAATATTGTAAATTTTCAGGCATTTTCCAAAAACCATGCTCGGACTGGTGAAGTCTCGAGAGGCAGGTTTGGATTAGCGCTTACTTCTCTTGGAGATATCAATTATGATGGTTTTGGAGGTTAGTATTTCATGGTATTTTCATGAATGTGCCAAGCTTTCTAAACAATCTCATACAATGCTTTACTAACATGTGTAGGTTTTCCTGCGTTGTAAGACGAGATATTAAACGAATAATTGGGATAAGTTTACTTGTTGATAATCCAATCGAATAATGTTTTCAGATATAGCTGTTGGGGCTCCATATGGGGGTGAGAACGGTCGAGGCGTGGTCTTTATCTACCATGGCAGTGAATTAGGTATCGGGGAAAAGTATTCCCAAGCTATTACCGCTGAAGAAGTGAGCCCCCAGCTGGCCACCTTCGGTTTCTCCCTCTCTGGGGGCGTGGATCTCGACAACAACAACTATACGGATCTAGCTGTCGGAGCCTACAAGTCAGACAGCGTAGTTTTCTTCAAGTAAGGGCATTATTGCTATATATTCTTTTCTGGCATTAATAAAATTACAAAATTAAAAAAAAAATATAGCATTACGTGTAACGTTAATAAATTAATAAACAATGTAGTAGTTGTTGTGGACGTTATGACTATAAATTAAATAATAGCTATCACAGAGTTAATGTGATGAATAGATAATTATCTTTCTCAATTAATTTTAATTTTTTGTGTGTAAAATAATTTTAATAAGGTATTTTAAAATTGCACTATTTGAAAAAAAGATTGATATCGATTATTTTCTCAGTTAATTATCTATTAACTTTTTAAAATGATACGTTATGAATTCTCGGTTAGATCGCGTCCTGTAGTGAAGGTAATGGCTGATGTCAAGTTCATAAGCGAAAGCAAGCTTATATCTCTGGATGAAAAACGCTGCCATCTCTTCAACGGCACGCCCGTCGCCTGCGCCACGCTTAAATTCTGCCTCATATACGATGGCGTCAACGTCGACCAGCAGATTGGTAAATATTGCAATATTTCAAAAATCGATACAAACCTCAATTTTTTTTCTTAGATCTTCGTTTACAAAGTAATTACTACAAAGGTCATTGTGAATGATGTGACACTGTAGTGGCAATGGGCAGGACATATACATTGAAGCGATAATCATTGCGGGGGAAAGGTTCTTGAGTTACGACCACGCTTCGCTCAAAGTAATATAGTAAGCCATCAAACCTGGACTGATGATCTGAAAAGTATAGCATCCTTTGGATTCAGTAGACATATAGCGGGTCAAATGGGGCCCATTAAAGGAGATTAATGTCCGGCAGTGGACATCAGAGGCATCTGAGTGGAGTGGATTTATGATCTGATTTTACAGTATGACTAAAAAATGTGTGTGTACTGCATAATTTTCCAGTGAAATAGGAACTATATAATATGAAGTTGTAGGTTATTCGTGTTTAATGTAAGTTAATGGCATTTCCCGTATCACATTAATTTTTCTCTTTTCCAAGCGGAGGGATATATTTGCTACTTTGGTGAGTGGTTGTTACCAACGAATTGGTGAATGGAATTCTAAATTATGCGTCTTAGAAACATGCTGAACTGGAATAATTTGATATTTGTGTTTATTAAAGAAAGATACTTAATAAAATCGATCACATTTAATTTTACTGAACAAACAACGCTGACGATCAAATTGTTCCTTGTACATAAACGACTCATTAGAAAATTTATGTTAGATTGTGTAGCGGCACAGGAATGTTATATTTAAGAATAATTCATTTAGTTTGTGTCATCTTTTTCCTAAAAAGAGTAGTTACTTTAATTTCTTGTGGTATTATTTCTTTTCTCTAGTATTTTATTGTATTTAATTTCAATTCTTAGTTTGCCTAATGTTTTTTGTGAATTTATTCTTGTCCGTAGATACAAATATTTTTAGTTATGTCTCATATATTTCTCCAAACTTAGTTGGCATTCTATTATTATTCATGTCATATAAAACAAAGCGGATATTGAATCTTCTCACTCCATATAAATAACTGATTTGCTTTCAAAGATTGAATATTAATACGACCTTTTAAATAGATTTCGTGGTGACCCTGGATTTGGACTCAAAGCAGAAGACCAGCAAGAGAATGTTCCTGTTGGAAAGTCGAGAGACAATATACACGACCCACATACTGTTGACGCAGGGAAAACAAGAATGCAAGGACGTAACTGTCTACATTGACGTGAGTAAACTTTAGTATTATAGTTTTTTTAATGTAAATAGCGGACAAACGAACAGACGAGCCACCTGATGGTAACCGGTCACCGTCGCCCATAGACATTAGTAACATCAAAGGCATCACTAATGGGTTGTCGGCCAAGAAAGAAAGAAAGGAAGCACCAGCTCTTAACTCCTCAACGGGAAAACGACAAGTCGTTAGCCAGCTGAATAGAATAGGAGAGTGGTAGGTAGGCATGCAGACAGGCTTTACGGATAGACAATAAAACTAGTAATATTATTAATGATAATAATAATAATGATAATATAATTCTCACACGATATATATCCCTATGACCAAGCAGGTCGGCTTCTATCGCTTCTTACGAGACCCTGTTCTGCCAGTATGGGATTGGGGGAGTATTCTAGGCCGCCCAAATATGACCAAGTAACAAGAGTTTTAGAACAAAGGAAGAAAATCAAGCATATGATGTTTCATATGCTAACTAAAGGCGGTTATTACACATATTTACTAGAACCTGAAATGCCAAGAGGAGAAGTCTTCTTTTGGCGCTGATCTCCGATATGTATCATAGTATCTGTCTCATCAAAACGCATGATAAAATAACACCGATTATGTTTTGTTTTTTACCTAGAATATAGTTAATGCTCAACAACCATACCACCTGATAAATGCTAATGAAGTCTAAGATGTTCAACGCACTAACTTGTAATAGCCTATTCATTCTTCTCTTGATGACTCCCACATCGTAAGTGGCCGGGAACACCGTTGGTTAGGTACTGCCTCAATAGAAACGTAAACCTAGAAAAGAGAAGCTGGTATAATAGCAAAAGGTCTCGATTGTGAATAGGGAGTCCTACATTCATAAGTATAAATTACCAGCTGAGTGCCACTTTGAATAGCAGATTTAAAGTACGTAGTTAAAAAACTTAACTTTTACTAAGATGTAAATAAATAAATATGATTACACTCTTGAAAATTCCAGGAGGAGATCCGCGACAAGCTAACGCCGATGGAGGTGAAAATGACGTACGAACTTACCACACAGCCGTCGGGCGACGTAGTGCCGCCCGTGCTGGACCACACCAGGAGCATAGTGCACACCGACTCACTCAACATACAGAAAAACTGCGGTCCCAACAACGTCTGCGTGCCCGATCTGAAGATGTTCGTGTCCACGTAAGTATGCAGCAAGGTTCATGATATGCACCATTTATAATCTTCTTTTTTCTCCACTCCCTAATCCATGGATACAAATTCATACCAGAGAAACGTTGTTGGACCTGTGTTGAGTTATGTTTTAGTTGGATATGTCGAGGTGCTTTTGCTGGAACCTGATATTTTTGCGTACTATTTGTGGATGGAATAACAATAATAAGAAAAGATTTTGTGTAAACCACATTCACGAGTATATTAAAGTTATTACCCCGTAGCCCAGTTGGTAGTGACCCTGCCTGCCGAGTGTGGAGTCCCGGGTTCGATTCCCGGTCGGGGCTGATATTTATGTGACAGATAAATGTTTGTTCTCGGGTCATGGGTGTTTGTGATGTGATAATTGTGTATGTCCATGCCACCCGCAACACAGGGAATCCTAGTGCGGGGGTGTGAGTGTGTAAACGTTTATGTTTATTTATTTATTATATTCTACTGAGCTATATATATAAGCTATATATAAGGGGTGTACATGTAAAAATCATTTGTAATCCGCAGCTCAGCTCAAAACTACGTTTTGGGTTCCGGCGAGGACGTGAATATCGATGTTAAAGTAGAGAATGCCGGGGAGGACGCGTTCGAGGCGGCATACTACCTGGCGCTGCCGGCGGGGGTCTCGTACGCCAAGATGGAACGTTTGGACAAGGACATCGCCGATGCCGCCCCCATTTACTGCTCCGTCGAGAACAAGGGCTCCGGAAACAGCACGCTTAAGTGCGATCTGGGCAATCCGATGACAAGTGGACAGAAGGTAGCGACACGTGAAGATTATATTTACGATACCGTAGCGACAGGAAATTGTATTTGAAAGTCCGATTTGCAGGTCGCTTCGAATTTTAAATAGCCTCAGATGTCTGTAGGTACACAACATATAATGTAACATTTTATATGACGTCGCAGCTGAGACTGTTGTGTGCTTCGCCTCACTGTTTTATTCTGATTCTAATTAGCTTAGTCCATGATTTCCAATACAGAGGCTGGTTCTTCTTAAGTCTTTGCACAAAGATAATTTTACTGCAAAGCCGTTATGTATATGTTCATCAATTTCGATCTTCAATCACAAAATGTATGGTAGTGTTTTAACCAGAAGCCTCTTGTTATTCCAGGTAAACTTCCGCGTGATCCTGGAAGTGGATGCCCGCATGACCACGCTCGACTTCGACATGGAGACCAATTCCACCAACCCCGAGCAGGGCACGAACGAAGACAACGTCATGCACATGTCGATCGGTGTCGTCATCAAGGCTCAACTCACCATCATTGGGTATATATCGTGATTTGCTGTTCGAATTGCATTAAGCTTTTCTTTCCTTCTTGGTAGACTCAGTGAACCAATTATTACCCTAAATTTTGAGTTAAACAACTTTGGATATAGTAAGCATACCGGAACAGCGTGGTGGAGTATTCTCCGGACCTTCTCAATTATGGGACCCCTATAAAATAATTAAAATTTAGCGTCTACTAATTTTAATGCAATAACATTTTTCAGACACCTAGCACAAAACTCTTCTTTTCTGAATTTAGAAGTTCGAGACGGATCCTGCAATCGTTGTTATTACAGGGAGCAACAACAATGAGAGAGTACAAATAGTATCGTTGAAATTACAGAACGTCAGACCCGCCGGAGCTGCACTATAACGTGTCTCTGTACGAGTCGCAGAACCTGCAAGACGACACCAAGCTGGGCCCGCAGGTCATCCACAAGTATAACATCAAGAACCTGGGCCCGTTCGCCGTGGACGAGGCGGAAATATACCTCATGTGGCCGTACCAAACCCTCACTGGTAACATTCATATTGTACTATATTTTATTGCTTCTGAACAATACCAAGGCATTGGACATGATACCACACTAAACCTAGAAAAGGCATTGTCAGAAATTAATCGCAAACTTCAATGATCAATGAACAAACGCGTAGAGGGTTAACCTGGTAGGAAACGAACATCGCCGCCCATGCACATCTGCAACAAAAATCCATCACCGTCGCATTGCCAGCTAAGATGGAAGCGTGGTACTCGTAAATATATATAAATATAAAACGATTTATTCTAGAAAGAGGATGGTAGTTAGTCAGGTAAGTAAAGGACGCTAGCACCCTGCGAGAGTACTGATAGGATAAATTAGGGTGATACAGAGTCCAGCGACCTTGAACAGGAGGAACCATTGGCCATTCCCTTGTCTGTTGTATGGCAGAGTGCACCACGAGTGCAGTTGTATTGATTTAAAACTTAGGTCATTCACATTGAATATAATAACTCCCGTCGAACTGATCCGGTCATGAAACGTGGGTAGAGGTCGTTAAATAATTTTAAATAAATACTTGGGAGGTCGAACAGTTTAAAATAATATTTAAAACCACTACCTAATCGCACGGGTAACAACTAAATTTTATCCAGGTACATTAATGGTAAAACCCTGTTCGGTACGAGTACAGTGCAAATGCCATTGCAAACCGACGCGCAATTTGACATAGAACGGTCTTAGCACTCGTGTATTTTTATTAATTAAAAGAAGGGTCGAGTCAACACGGTCTAGTGCGGCGAATGTTCTCGTTTCGGCCATGATAGTTTTTCCAGTTTTTTCAGTTTCAAGATTGCTGGCAGCAGCGACTGCCTTGGCGCTGCACTTTCCACTGCGCGTTGAAGTGGAGGTCACCGGACGAAACACTTTAAATAATCCCCCTAACTCGTTTTGTTTTGCACAACAGCATATTCGTTTCCAGCTTTGGGGTCCCCAATTTCACTAATATACACATAGTGAATTATGACTTTCTCAGTATACAACACGGATGCAGCGATCAGATAAATCTCAGGTGCTTGCTTCGGGGTTCGTGTCGCGGGGCACATTTTCATCATGTACATCATCATGAACCGCAACCAAAGCAGTTATGACTCTGTCTCGGACGTCTGTAATGTTGACGGGCGGTGCGTTCGTTCGCAGGCGAGAACCTGATGTACATGCTGGTCCAGCCGCAGGTGCTGGGCGCCGTGCAGTGCGACGTGGCGCGACAGGTCAACCCCGACAACCTGCTCGTCCAGAACCCGTACGCGTTTATGCTCACCAAGGAGAAGGAAGGTAATGCTCGTTCAAATTTGACACGAGACTGGGGTGTTCACGGCTAAGAGGGAGTAGAGGAGTATTTAAAGCATACACTTTAAGTTTTGTATGACTAAATGGTACGACATATTATTTTAAAGTCATATTATCTTTATTTGTTTATTTCGGAAAACTCACAGCTGATACAATTATGTGTAAAACTAATTTATGAAAGAAGGGCAATTACAAGATTTTACAAATGTATGATACAATATTATTAATTATTATTATTATATACACACTCACACCCCCGCACTAGGATTCCCTGTGTTGCGGGTGGCGTGGACGTACACAAATATGACATTACAAACACCCATGATCCGAGAACAAACTTTTATCTGTCACATAAATGTCTATCCCGGCCGAAAATCGAACCCGAGACCTCTCGCTCGGCGGGCAGGGTCACTACCAACTGGGATACGGGGTCGTCAAATATAATATGTAAGAAAATATAGACACAACTGCCAGCAGATGTTGTAAGGAATCATTTAAAATTTGTAAAAAAATAAAAGTGAAACACAGAATACATTGCTAATACTTAATTGCTAACAACTGCTAACAAAATCTTGGCATGATTGCTCTTTTTAGTTTCCTAACATTTGTACTGAATAGATCTATATCATTATTACGAGAAATAATATTTAAAAATATATTTGCTGTTATAGAAAATTTTATTTTCATATATTTGGTATTTACTCGAATAATATTTAAAGGAACAGATATCCTTATTGAGCTGAGCACTCAGTAAAAGATGTTACCCGATAATCCATCCAGATGAATCTACTGAACCATTCACAAAATGGATTAAAAAAGTCAAGTCAGCTACTTGTCTGATCGTATCATTATCATTGTAGACATTATTGTTATATTGATATTTCATTATGTCAAGTTAGCATAGACGCACTAGACGCAGAAAGACTTCGAGTATCACCGTGATCATGGGTTAAAACGAAATTTCGGTAAAAATACAAAAAATGTGAGCATAATAAATATATGACGTCACAAGGTAGTTTAAGGAAATCGTTTCAAAATTTGCCTTTTCAGTTATATTAAGTACATTACCATGAGGGTTATTATAATATTGCTTTGATTTGTAGCTATGGTCAGCAGCCACCTGTACACTGAATCTCAGACCAGCAGCGGTGGCTATTATGGTGAAAGTTGGTACTGACTTTCGTTTAATTAAGTATTGAGAACGCTCTTTAATTAACTTATTACACGCCTTTATTTTCACAGAGTATTGGGAGTTGAATCAGTCATCCAGTGGTGGACAATTCAGTAGCCAAGCCAGCGGCAGTGAAAGTTCCAGTCGGACGCCGAGCCAAGTCGGCGGTGGACAGTACATTGAAACCCGACCGGTCTATTCCGGCACCGGGCAAGTTAACAGCCGTCAATATGGCGGCGATGGTAAATTGTCTGGACAATACGGACACGGAAACGGTGGCACGAGCTACTCGTATAACAGAACTTGGACGAGCTCCGGAGAAGGTTTAACGAACGATGAGCAGGAAGCCATAAGGAGAAACCTGGCGGCGATGGCCGGAGCTAACCGAAACTTTAACCAAGGTTTCCAGAGCGGTGCAACCCACGCTCAAGGTCAGGGTACGTACGGCCAAGGAGGAGCCTACAATCGCGGCGGACAGACACAAACCACTTACGTACAAGGAAGAACTTTCGGTCAGGTCGAACAAGAAAGGTACAATAATAGTAGACAAGGCTACGGTAGTCAGGGAGGATACCTGGTACCTGGACACGTCGGCCAAGGAAGGGAGATCGTGAGGGTTAATAACAAGGAAATTGTCTATGATGAGAATCACAACATCATATCGCAAACTGAAACCAGCACCGAGTACACAGTATTGGGACACGAAGGAGAAGCTGGGAGCTCATATGATGCGTAAGTGAAATATTTTATGACTTAAGATTCAGCGGAAATACTAGTATTGTAATTATTATAGGTTTGAATTATTATAGGTTTCGGTTTGAATAGGAATCAAGTTAATGGAGTCAATAATTTGCTTTATAATCCTGCTATATGCAATGGTAGGCTAGGAGCTTGAACGTAGGTTTCTCGCACGGAAAACTCCAGTTTGAATCGTGCACCCATCTCTATTTTTTATTCAAATTATGTGCGTATTATTATATAATTATTATGAATTGCTTCGGTGAAGGAAAACATTGTGAGAAAACCTGAGATTTATATATAGTGTTCTCAAAGGTAAGGAAAGTCAACCGACCCGCATTTGGTCAGCGTGGCGAACTATGGCCTTAATCCCTCTCATTGTGAGAGGATACTTGTGCTCAGTAGCAGGACAATATGTTTTTAGTTTGTTGTTATGTTTTTAATAGCATTCTCTTAATTTTTTCAGTTACCTGGACAATCATGAAGGCTTCAATAAGAACAGTCAAATCTCCAGTCAGGGCTTTGGCCAAGGTTCTAGTCAAGGCTCCTATCAAGGCTTCGGTCAAGGGTCTAGCCAAGGTTCAGGTCAAGGCTTTGTCCACGGTACCTGGTCGACCACCGAGACTGTCAACAAGGACCTCATGAACGCGGGGTCTAGCAGCTTCAGGGGAGGCTCGAGTGTCACCGTCGTCGGAGATGAGGAAGAAGACAAACTCGAGGGTTTCGGAGTATACGCCGCTCAAAACAACAACGGAGAGTTTAAATATGGAATAGCTGATGTGACCAACAGTCATGGCAATGCCGGCTCAGTTCAGGGCGGGAATTACCAGGGTGGAAGTTACCAGAGCAGGAGCAGCGGCGCGTATGGAGCCGGGAGTGGGGGGTACTCGTACTCCTCTCGATCAGGTAAGTTTTATGCTATAGTTCCCCGAAGTTGCTGTATATTTAATACAGACTTAGTGCATGCAATATATTGCAAAATTGGCTAAAATGTGCGCCAAAATTATGAACAAAATGGAGTAAAACTTCACCCCATGACGATTGGAAAATTTTCATAACGAAATTTCCTGTATTTGTTCATTTTGTGTGGAGAATATTTATTACAATGACAGTTTGTGTTTTCAGGAGGTTCGTCGTATAGCTCGCACTCCGGCGGCAGTTTCAGCTCCACATCGGAACAAAGGAGGGAGAATACAAGGAGACGGCGTCAAAATGAGGTATTTTTAATAATTATATTACCGTCATCAAATATATCAAAGTATATCAAAATTACCGTTTAATTCTGAGGATATTATTGCGAACTTCTGAACAAATAAATTGTTCCTAATTTTTTCCAAAGTTGTGCAAATTTCCATTACACTTGAAAACGTGGTGCAGTCCGAGGTTTTAAACGTAATCTTGTATTGTAGTTGTGATCATGGTGATGCTTGCACACACACAAAGTTCAGAATGATTCAACAACAAATTATAAAGAACCAACTAACCAACTTAACTCGCTTACCAAACTTAGGTACGTGTAAAAACTATTTCAATAGAATTTGAGCTGTGTTTTAAATTTATTTAATTTTCTAGGTGGACCCTCAACTCAAGAACATGTTGGAAAAATGCGAAGAGAAATACAAATGCGAAGTGGTGCGGTGTCGCACCGGACAGCTCCTAAAGGGGCAGGAGGTGTGGTTGGCGCTGCGCTCCAGGATCAACGCATCGGTCCTCAACGAGGTGATTTGATTTTTTATAAGGCACACCTGGAATGTACTCCAAATCGCTGCTTCAGTGCAAATTCGACTGACTTGTTGCCTACCTCAACATGGAATATGTTCAGACTGAAGGTCTACTAACTGCCATAGGTCGGTAACTCGGTTGGATGCACTCCGAAGCTTCATGCTTCGGAAAGTTTAGTGCTCATTCAATTTTTATCGTAAGCACAGTCAGATGTATGTATATCGCTCATGACAGATGTAGCAATTGGGATGTGATCGATTGAGGTTTATCGCATTTCGTGAACAAAACTATGAGCAGGCTTCATTTGATCAGAATCAAAGCGAACCCGTCTTGGCTTATGCTTCCCTCCACGTACCAGCAGAAAGATTTCTTGACTCTAGTAATGAGATTTTCAATAACATTAGGTTCATCAGCGGATTTAACCTAAAATCTGTCTGTTTTCTGGTTCCGGTAGATCTTGCAATACAGGAAAGTCATACCATCCTGCGGCAACAATACTATGTCTTGTTGCTGAGCCATTAAATCTTTTGAAAAATCATGAAATTACTGTTTCCAGATTTCTAAGGATCGAGCCGTGAACCTTTCGACCTATACCGCGACCAGGGTGTCTCGACTGCCAATGGTGGGGCGGCCAAGTGACCCCTCGTGGCACACGGAGCAGGCTCACACCATCATCGTACCTCAGTTGGAGGCCTTGGAAAGCGGCTCCATACCTCTGTGGGTGATCATAGTAGCGGCGGTCGTGGGAACTCTGGTGCTGCTCTTGCTCATCTTCGCGCTTTACAAAGTGAGTTGTCCGTCCGTGTTTCTTACCCCCATCTGTTTTTGTGACAATTTCTCTTCTCCTGTTATTCCGCTAATACTTGTTCCCTATGAGTGTTACGAGACACTTCGAATAAAATCGGTGTTGTTTAAAAGTAGAATTTTCACACATCAGATCTCGAGAATACGTTATAAAATTATCTTGTATTCTACAATTTAATAAGCTGTAAGGTAAGTTGATTATCATTAATATAACTTAAATGCAATGAAAGAAGGATTTTAAGGTAGTAGTTACACCGGACGGACATGGAACTGAAGATGTAATTAATGTCGTGGCTGATCGCTGAGGTTGTTGCGACAAAGGTTGGTTTTATAAATTTTGCTTCTTCACAAAACCAATAGAGTAAGGGCATAAAACACGAATTTAATGACCCATTTGATAAAATTCACACAATAAACAATAACAATGTCTTGAATGGGTACGATGTATGTCCATATTTTACCGAAAATGATAAAATGAGCGGAGATCGTCCATGGCCAAAAGAGCCCGTTTGACATGAAAGATGTTACTTAATTTATATCCTTCCTCTTGGTCTAAGTTGTAAATCACGTGAAGGTGGGTAGACAGAGTCACAACTTTATTAATCTATTTTTCGATCACCAACACGAATTTGGTCAGAAAAAAAATTATGAGGAAACAATTAACATGGAAACAAAGGACCACTTTTCTAGGTGGTTTATCAAATCAGCCTTTAACTTAATATGAAAAAAAGGGGGTTTCTTTTTCGATGATACTGAATTAAATGTATAAGTAGCTCCCAAGTTTTCAAAGGCTTGGGCCGGTGGGCCTGTTTTAAATTATAGCTTGCATCATAGAATAAGAACATTGCGAGGAAACCTTCTTACTTGGAAGTTCTAACAATGCTACAAACTATACTTAGCCAGCGTAGTGGATTAAAGCTTTAACCCTTGTCATGATGAGAAGAGACTCGTGTCCAGCAGTGGAACAGTTAAGGGTTGTGTAAATGATGACTTGACCAATGTCATGAATCAAAATTAGGTTAATATATACACATGGGCCAGCACTGAGATAATGGCAACAGTCAATTACTTAATTACAAGTGATGAATATAAGAGAATTCAAGATTCAAAATCTTAGGTGAAGGAACCGATGGAACACAGTGAGATCGCTTGTGGTGATGTTTAAATTTTAAACTTGCATGCTGATATTGAATAACAAAAAACCCAACACTTGTTCCCGGTAACCAAATATAATGGAAGGTTGGTGACGGTTCAAGCAAAAACAATATTAATTCAGATGCAACAAAACTATAATGCAATACGTTAACTAAACTAAACGTTGTATTTATTTACGTACAGTATATTTCACTCATATTTATAATGTGTATAATTCTAATCCTGAACAGGTATTGCAGGGGAGCGCTAACCGAACTAATATATTTGTTAATTTCTTACAGTGTGGGTTCTTCAAGCGCAACCGCCCCTCCCGGACCGGCTGAATCGATAACCCTAACCCCTAAACGAGACCTTATAATGTAAAGTAGAGCACCGTTCGGTCTTAACGCAAAATTCAAATGTATAAAACTACTAACATACTTGCAGTGCGGATTCTTCAAGCGCAACCGGCCGTCCGACCACGCCGAGCGCCAGCCGCTGAATGGCCGCGACGAGCACCTCTGATATCCGACCGCCGGTGACGTCACCACCGGCGGCACCACCGACGTCACCACCGGCGGCACCACCGACGTCACCAGTGACGTCACGAGCGCCTCGACCGACCCCAGCGCTTCCACAGACGCCGCCAGTGACGTCACCAGCCGCGACTCCACCAGCGTCGAGAGGTACTGATCGTAGATGTAACGTTGTCGAGATGTAGATTGGCAATGTCGTGAAATGGTAACGAGAGCTACTAAATATTAAGCTTAACCAAAATTACTGTAGAAAATTTTGTAAATCATTACAATATGGTTATTGAAATTTTTTTTGTAAATGTTTAAAGGTATAAAATGTAATTAAACGACTAGTTATACATAGATTTTGCAATTATTATTAAATAGTAAATTTCATGACATTTCCAAAAAATTGTAGATTTTTCAAAAATATACAAAATTATTTACCACAACTCCTAATATCCGCAATTGGATCTTTCGTGTTAACTTTTTAAAATTCTCTACAACATTGCCATTCTACTGCTTCATTACATCTACGGTGATCAGCTTTTCGATTCGTTGTACGTTCCGATTCCTGCGTCAGTATTGTCCATGTGATTGTCCTATTCGTGCTGTCGTTGTCTTTCGTCACATCGTTGCGTTCGTTTCTCGGACTTGTTGATCTATGTGCCATTCGTAGTTAAGTCATGAGGACTGTTAGTGAAGAATTTTAGTCACGATAGGATCATTCATGTTCTAGGTCCTGATGTGATCTCGATAATCACGAGTCACAAGTAAGGGTCAGGTAATATCATCATCATTCACCTACGTTTTACGTGTCATGCTTTTTTCATCGAATGCCGTGGTGATGAGGGAGTGACGTTGGTGTTGGTTCAAACTTAATGTCGGAGTATTGAAACACTCGGTGCAAATAGATCTTTACATCGCCGCGTCGGTGCGGTGTTCGTGAACAAGATGGCGACTAATGCGGCTTACAAAATGGCGGCTCGCGTCAGTTTGTTTGCGTGCATAGGCCGAGCATATCTTATTTAATAAAATTTGTATATTAAAACAATAACCTAGATTGTTGAACATCTTTTTTTATGATGGATATTTTATTGAAAATATAAAGAAGGTACTATTCTCATCAGATTTTTGTAAGAGCGCTTTCTTCATTTGTATATATCTGTCACTAGTGAATGTATTGAAAAGCCTCATGATATTCCGAACACTTATATAAATTGTAAATGTTTTAAACGTTTTTGTATAAAAATGTTTTAAGACTCGACAAGATCTTGAAAGAGTTTTTAATAAATATATAACTAGTCACGATAATGAAATAAATAAGAAAATTGAACAGTTTGAAGCCATGCTGTGGTAGAGATGTGAAAATTTGCAGTGCGATGACGGTGTGTGATAGTGTGTGTGTGTCGGTGTGTGCTGTCTCGAAATGTGATCTATCTTTATATTAATTAGGTATATTTTAACTACACGAGAACGTTAACGGTATTAACTACGAAGTTGCATGAGACTTCGAAAATTAACGTGCGAAAGTACGGCTCGCGCTCACTAAATCTTCACTGTTCTAATTCGTATTAATTTTAGAAGGCATTTTCATCGTCGGGTTTTGTCGAATTCACCCTGTATCTGTTGTGTTGTGGCATGTCACACGTAGGTACCCGTTAAAACATCACGATCAATAAGAAATCAAATATCAACTTTTCCGTGGTGTATAGAACAATTTACGTCTCGTCCGTTTGTCCTGTCCTTATTGTATATTGTGAGCGACACGACGTGTCGGCAATTGTATAATATTCGTATACGTATCGCACATACATATCGTAGGGAATCTTTTTAAATGTTTACACAGATGTAGTTTACATTTTACAGTGATTACAAACTTTTATTCAGGTGTATGATTAATACATATATTTTTATTGTATACTGTAACCATCAAATTATACAGAAATACAAATAATCTTAGTAGGAGCAGTGTAGTGAGTATTTATTTAAAAAAATGCACTACGCATTGAGTGTTCAGAGAAATCATATCCCATCACACAAATACGAGAATATCTACAGGATGATACGTATTATATGCAAGTTTAATTCGATATGAAGCATAGTCTTACCCTGAGTTAAAGTTTATTTGCACTACGCTTTCTGTAGAATATGCTTTTTAGACTATTTTATATAGTATAATTCTAAACACAGCCTTATTGATGTGCCTTCCGAAAACGCCAGTTACTAATTAAATATTAATGTAAATATTTTTAGAGTATTGTTTTTTTATTATTTGTGTAGCATTTTTTCACAGAACGATGCTTTGAATTTTGTATAGTATTATGTTCATAATTTATTCATTTTCAGAATTTCTTTACATAAATTATACATCATGTAAATAATCTTAGCGAAGCGTGGAGACGTGTTTACTGCCTCTGTATAGTTTGGTTGTCCCGCCCGAAAAGTACTTAAATATTTATTAAGCGATCGATAACAATAAAATTTATTATCTTTACTAGATACGATCTCGACATTAGCTTAGTGCGAAATAGGAATTTGACTACTCGCGGCGGGGCTAGTGTCACATGTATCGATAGATTTCTAATATATATAACATTATCAATAATTCTGTGAAAAAATGGTAATAAAATTATTATGTTATTTTTAATTAGCGTAATAAGGCAAGCGAAGCGACAATTTACATATCGATATATCATACCGACTTTCATTTTATATTGTACTGTACAAATTTGCAGCGGAAGTCGCGCTGTTTTTGCACGCGGCGGAAATTAGTGCGTTACTTTGTCCAGTTCCAGATCGGTACGGTGAGGGTGTGTAATGTGTGATGGTTTCGAATTGTCGTTTCGCTCGAGGTCGCGTCGGTCGGTCGGAGGTCGAGCGTGAGACGCGCCGTTGTTACTTTTTATTTTTAATATTTATTTGTCGCGATCGTATTAATAAGAATTCCGCTTCTACTTATAAGTTATCTAATTAAATCGCTAAATCCGGCTGTCGTATAACATTTGAATGTAATAATTTTGGTCGTCTGTCTGGGTAACGTGCATTTACCAAAAATATAAAATTGTAATAAAATTTTTGTTTCATATTTATTAAACGAGTTTTATTTCGTGATATCGAATGAGTGCTCCTTTAACGGGAAACCTGAAGTCGACTGAGAGTTGCAGCCAGGGCCGTTCGGCATTAATTACCAATGTGTCGCTAGTGGAAACGAACGTGAGGAGCCAAACACCCTGTTGACTGACTCTTTGACACTGCCACTGAATTCAGTGATTGGAACACCCCGGGAACTCGTTTCTAACGATCTTTTTTATGTTATTAGCCGACAAACGAGCAGACGAGCCACCTGATGGTAAGTGGTCACCGTCGCCCGTGGACGTCAGCAAGACCAAAGGTATCACTGATGCGTTGTTAGTAAATAAGAGGAAAGAAATTACTGGCTCTCAAGTCCCCAGTCGGAACACGGCGAGTCGTTTGGCGGCTGACTCGAGCAGGAGGGTGGTAGCTGGCCAGGCAGGCTTCATGGAATGATAATAATACCAGTAATAATATTAATTACTTAATAATATTACTGATAATATAATGCTTACGCGAAGCCCTACCGCCAAGCAGGCTGGCTTCTGTCGCCTCTTACGACACCCTTTTCTGCCAGCGTGGGATTGGAGGAGTGTTCTAGGCCGCCCCATTACTGCCCAAACAATTATGAATTTTAATCTTTTAAACAATTATGAATTTATTATCAGATTTAATCTATCCTTAATCCTACAGAACGGATCTAGTTTACAGTAAATATCTAGTTTACAGAGGGGTACGTTTCCCTAAGATTTCACCATTCATGACTCCAATTATCAATACATCGAATCCACACTGCTTACCTCCCACATCAAGGTATCGAAGCAGTTTACCGAAGAATTAATAAATCTCTTCACTCCACGTGAACAAACATACAAAAATACAAAATGCTTATTTATTTACAATAACTTGCTATGTGACTCAATGCTTTTATCAATCCAGCCATATTTTTAGCTTTAATGTAATTAAATTACTATAAAACATTAAGAATCGAAACCCAAATTTCAGACTTTTTCTCGTTATTTTAAAATAGTTAAAAGTCACTCAGATGACTCGATTAAGGTTATGGTCGGACATGTAAATACATTGTCAATGACTTCAACTCAAGAGTGAATGAGTTTCACTTCCTGAGGCTACAACGCCACTTGTCATTAAGTGACTTATAATAAGTAAATAAATCCTGTTTATGTTTTTCTAGACAAAGAATAAGATACAGATATACATATAGTTTATCGAATTTGTTCGCTAGACAAGGAATAAGAAAAATAATTTACAGTTTGTCGGCGGTGTGCTGCTGCGATGCAATGTTTGCGGCCCCATCTATCCTTTGAAATTGGCTAAGGAGTAAGGAGATAGGCGAGAATGTCCGTTACGCACTATTAAATGAACTCTTACCTAGTAGCGTCAACAAATTCGTTGGTTGCTTACGGTTACAGACCAACACGAGGTGTCCGATAGTTTTTTATTTGTGATTAATTACTGCTATCCGACAACAATTATTGGCAATAGTAGTAAGTTCAAGGAAACTTGCACGATTCTTCAAAATCACACATCCTTGCAATAGAATCTTCTGTCGCGAATGTTATGAACATACACGATTAGTACAAGGCTCGAGAACAGAATATTTATCTGACTTAAAATCTCCCGTGACCAGGAATCAAGCGGTGGACTTTGGTTTAATTACTGAAGAACCAGTTGAAATGTCCCGTTCATACTAAAACGCAAGGCGGGTACCGTAAGTTTTTCTCAATGGCCGACCATCGATTTTTTTTTATGTTAATAGCCGACAAACGAGCAGACGAGCCACCTGATGGTATGTGGTTACCGTCACTCATAGACATCAGCAAAACCAATGGTATCACTGATGCGTTGTCGCCCAGGAAATGAGAAGAAAGTTAGAAAGCCAGCAAGTACTTGATCTCAAGCCCCCAGCCGAAACACGACGAGTCGTTTGGCGGCTGACTCAAGCAGGAGGGTGGTAGCTAGCCAGGCAGGCTCCACGGAAAGATAATAATTCCAGTAATAATATTAGTGACTTAATAATAATACTGATAATATAAAATCAAAGAACGCCGCCACCCCCTAGGTGAACCGTGCGGATTAAACTGGGCAGTACACAGCTCGTCGGTCTCTAAATTAACCGTCCGTCATAGCAACAGCCGTCAGTGTTTGACGAACGTGGGGGTCGAATTAAACTCAATGATGGAACTTCCATTTCTATTTTCAAGTTATTCTGTTTAATACATTTGTAGTTCAGATCACATTTTTCGTCGTCTAAAATTGTTTGCTGATTGTACACTGACCGAGATTCGTAAATCTCCCGTAGCCGCGTCCGAACGGCTGTCGGCCGAGCGCCCACGGAAATGGAATCACTGTGCTGGTGCTTTATTACTTTAGGGATTGTTTAGATAACATGAGCTGTTGTGTTTCTATTAATAGGAAGTATATATAAACCTATATCAAGTTTTAATACTCATATGCGGAGGCGTAACTTCGTTTTAAACGATTCCAAATAAGCTAAATTAAAATTTTTCAAAACATTTTCTTTCTTACTTTAGTATAACTAAAATAATTGATAATGTCAAAAGTTCATGTATATTCCAGTACCTACACATATAATAATATCATTACGAATGTACCGAATTTTAGATTTTGTAGAAGTACTAGCTTGTTTAGGGCTAAGGCTAATTTGTATTAATATTCCGAGTAATTAATTATATTAATTATTATTATTCGTATTAATGTTCGAGTTAACGTAATTTTCAAATTCTAAATTCAAAGTTCGTATTGATGACGTTTTATATGTTGATTTTTTACTAGAAACTGTATGATTATTTCAAAGAGGACAATGCTTCGTCTTGGACAAGTGTTCTCTGTAACAATGACGGAAAAATGCTGTCCCTAGTAGTTTTTTTACTCCTTCTTCTTCCGGCACTATACATGTAGAGATAGTATGAAATGTTTGTAAAATTCTACTTCAAATGTTTTTTCAATATCAATTTCAGCATTATAATAATAAACCTGCATTTCTATTTACGACACCAAATATGAACTGTCAGATTATGTCTACAGGTTTTCATGATTATTTATTATTTAAAACTACCATTGTTTCTGTATTTGAATATTCGGTTTTAAAAGATAAAGAAATGAAAAATTCTGAAAAACAGACGCTGAATACTTATAGACTTTGCGAACATCATAATTCACAACTTCCATAAAGTATAAACAGACGTCACAATGCAGATAATATACCAAAACTTGCGCCTTATAAATCTTTACTGGATGCGAAACACGAAGTAACATATTCACATGCAATTTTGTGCTGTGTGAGGACAGAGCTATAGTCTATTATTAAAAGAGGAGGACTTAGGCAGTCTCGAAGGGCGATGTCGCGAAATGATACCGATACACTAAAAACAATGGCACGGAAATAAACATAAAGTTGACACAAACGGTGCCATCAGAGACACGAATGACGAACAAATCATACATCGGCAAGCGGTGAGTCTCCAGTGTTTTATAGTAGGCGAAATTTATCACGAAACCCTATAAGAAGCTTAACAAAGAAAAAGGTAGAGATATATATTTTTAAATTAATGAATACACATACTTTATTATACTTTATATAAATAACAATGCAATAATCAATTTATAATTTGTTTTTTACAGTATCAGCCAAGGATCGTACATCGATGTTGATATCAACATCACCCTTTATTTCAGCATCTGTTGGTAAAACCAGTTGCTCTTTCTCAGTGACTTTCGTGTCTTTGAATAAATCATAAACATCCGATTCGCTTATATTCAATTTATTAAACATGTTCGTGTTGTTACGATATAGAATGTTAATAACTTTATCTCTGACTACTTTTGAATCTTTATGTAAGAAATCTTCGTTAATAATAAGAGGTTCTTCTAAAATCTTTTTAGGATTGGTCGCTGGTTTAAAATGATCTTCGATGCTTTTCAATCTCTTGTTAATGCGATCAAACACTCTGGTTATTATACCTTTGTGAGGGTGACCATTATCGTCCTTAACAAAAATATTACGCACTCCTTGGCGGAAATTGTTAAAAGCATTTATGGATCCATGATATAGGTTGGTTAGGAGTCCCTCAGTTTTAGGTTCCTTAGACACCTGAGTACTATTGTTATCAACTTCGGTAGTTTTCACTGGGTCACCAAAAAGAAGGTCATTTCCATAAGACACAATATTGTGGACGTCGGTACGAAGAGCATTCGTTGTATTTTTGACCGTCCCAAATACACTGTCGATAAGGCCGCACTTACTTTTGACTATGAATAAGTATAAAATAAGTAAATTTATCTTAAATATATTCATTTTAAACGATATTATAACACGTCCAGCGCGCACACATCAACGACTACTTGAACAGATGTACGCTAGAGCTATCAACAAATAATTATTTTATCTAGACCTTTGCCCTAAGTCTGCACCTTGTTTAAACGTGTACACTGTACGTGTACAGCATATCCTGTTATTCACTCTTATAAATAAAACTTAACAAATTAATTATGGGTATAATTGTTACTTATATTAAATTTGTTTACTTCCATATCAACTCAAATCTTAAACATAAACTAATTTGGTAAAGATAGAGGCGCTCTTAGTTGTATGGTAATTATCAAATGTCACAACACAAAATCACATTACATATTACGTACTATTAATAATTACTTTATAAAGGACTGCGCCAATGATTGCATGCATACACATTTCTTAGTAGTAGAAACAAAACATTACGTACTTAAGTGTATTTACAAAATACCTAAATGATTTTGATGTTGAACTTGTTACACATTACCATAAATAAAACCTATATTAAAATACTCTACTTCCATATTAAATCAAAAGAAAGAAAGAAGGGTTACCGGAACCATAGCACCTATTTGGATAATTCTTGTACTATTTCAAAAATTCATTATTCTACATATATATTATACATAATTAGCTAGGTCCATGACAATATTCACTTTACTTTATATGTAGATATTAGTATGCATTATACCTATCTAATGTTTACTAAGATAATTGTTCAACCCGAATGTGGTTGGGGCAGGCTGCCGGATTCAAATATACTATATGATAAAATCACTAATACAGCAAACAAGTGATAATTTACATAGTTAAAAACCAGGAATGTTATGGTGCACCGTAACCGAAACTGTCGGATATCCGAAATAAAAATATATCCGAAGCCGTAACCGTATCCGATAAAAAAGTTTCGAATTATTTCGGATAGGGGCAGAGACGCTACGACAGGTTTTCGCTGTCTGAGCCGATATATTTGCCTCGTGGGTTTCTTCTGTATACTTTTTTATTATTTCATTTTTAAGGTTTTTATTCCTTGATTATAATACCAAATAAAACCTAGAAATAAAGTCAAACTGTTACCTTGTAAATAGAATATATTCTTTTAACAAGTTCTGTATCTTCTGATATACGTAACCGAAATTATCCGAAACAATCGGATTATCCGAAATCATTTCATATCCGTAACCGTAACAGAAACCGGTAAAACATTATTCATATATCCGTATACATATCCAGAACCGACAAACCATGTGTAGTAATGGTTAAATTACCTCTTAGTCTTACCGCGGAATCCACAGCGCTTTTGAACTGCAAGGTTTGAGAATCAACATACTGTGGTCGTGACGGTCAAAGCTGTAATTGTGAAAGGAAACGTCGGAGTGATCCGAACGTAATGAAAATATTTTTACAACGAAACTATATTTCTAGAATCACTTTGAGCGTTTATTCACAGTCTTTATATTATCTAGCAGTTGTTATGGTTTGTCGGAGCTCATGGCGTTATTTTACAACAAATTACCGACAATATTTATCCTCAACGAGAATACGCTAAACGGTAACCACCAACTGAAGCACAGTAAATAAGTCAATTTTCACGCAACAAACTCGTTTCAACATCGTTATATTATGACAAGATTTACTTCAAAATTCAATTCCCCTATTACGGTTCGACTATGACCAGGTTTGAACGATAAAACACATCTTATTAATGCGGCGTAAGGATCAATATGGCTCAACAGGAAGTAAATCTGAAGTAAGCAAGCAAACCATTTACCGAAATACTCTGGCGATATCATATAGGGGTATTATTAAGAGCTCGTTTGGGATTCCCCTTGTGTTGTGCTCAGAATAACGCTGCGTCCATTGTAAGACGGCAGGATACTACGCCACCTCAATTCGGTCCGATAACAGATCATTTGATTTCTAGTATTGATAATGCGAGGAATGTTGAAACTGTCACAAATATACTACGTAGAAAAGCGATGTAATCCTAAAAATCTTGGTAAAGCAGCTATTTGTTTTGATGATTATAACAAGAGAACAGAGCTTAGCCATTTTTATGAGTAGGAAGACCCTTCGCCAGTAGAAAATCAGATTTCTATTTTGCAACATAGAAAAACTGATTATTCCGATTAGTACCAAATTTTTACAATCGTGACGTGGCTAACTATGGGCACCCGACGAGCCCGGCCGCGGTCCATCTAATATTCAGGTCTGGTGCGGCGACTGGCACTAGTTATTGTGTCAATATTCTTTATTGTGCGCGCGGGTAGTCGGAGATTATTCTGCAAATTATCAACCTGCCTCTCTTTGTATATTAGATCTCTCTATTTCTATTCTGATATAATTTTTTATGTACCCCAGATTGGTTGAATACAATATATGTATTGTATTGATAACATTTTTGCGTTAGCAGATATAGAAGCGTTTGAGATGTACGGATGGATGTACATCGATTATCGTCGTATTCTGCTGAGCAACAGACTATGTCGCACGCTGTTTTATCCCGATGTTTTAGCACACTGTCACCCTTCCTCAAAAAGTCAACCGTGAAATGTTTTAACATGTTTCAGTGTTGTAGATCTAGTCGGCTTACCAGCACACTGTCACACACTTGCCCTGGCCGCTCGTTTCCTAGTTTTTCTTTGGGAAAAAAAATCAACCATGAAATTGATTTAATTTAGATTAAAATTTTGAACCTGGACCACACGAAATTAACGTCGACTAACCAGTTGAACTGTTAGATGGTGTATAGCGCGAGTGGCGCGGCGGGCGGGTTGTATCTCGTCTATCCAAGTTTCAACAACGCTTCATTTGCAACACGGGCGAAATTGATATCGTAGCAGTATAGTTCAATAACTACCACAGTGTTACACACTATAATGAATATTGTTGAAGTGCATTTAGACTTACTTTTAGTTATCAGTGCGACATTAGTTTAATTGTTTTAGAAACTGTTAAAATTTGGTATATACGTACAAGAAATCATTATCTAAATGATCCGATGATAAACGTGCATCATAGATAATAGAATTGTGATTCATTTTCTTAAGTCAATGAATATTTTTGGGGGTAAATTCGGGAGGTTTTAGGATATGGAAACACCTTATCAGTGCTGGTTACAGGGGATGGTTTGAAAATTGAGTTCGATACGGCTATAATTTGTGGAAACATAGACTATTTGGTGCGGGTTTATTCATATGTGGATAATTGAGTAAATACGCGCCTGCCTGATTGGGATGAGATTTTGCAGCAATATAATATAATAATTATTATTGTTAGAAGCTTTCTTTATCACTGGAATAATGTTTTTGTGACTGCGACTTAAATCTGAGTTTAGTCAATTTTAAATCATTAATTCGAATATATCCCTATAAAAATTGTTCCAAGAAGGAAGGTTTTTACAAACTAGATGATTACTTTAAAGGCTAGACTGCTTGGACGTGAGTTTAATATGTAGCCATAAGTAGCAACAATTGTTGCCTGTAACAATGAGTGAAAAAAACCCTATAGAGTTTCTTGCCGTTTCTTCTTCCGAGACCACTCACGGAAGAGATTTATTGAAGTCATGGCATCGTTTGACTTTGAAAGTGTTTGTAAAAATGACTTCGAATAAATTTCATCTCCCAATGAACTTGATGTTTTGAAATTATGCATTATTACATAAAAATACACATATATTAAAATAATAATGGTGGTATATTTATTGTTAAGTTGCATATTTGTTTAAAACTGGTCATAAGACTTTGTTAGATTTTCTAAAAAAAATTATGTTAAGGACGTCACTCGTAACAACTCGTGACAGAACCAACAGGTTCTGTAGCGAACTAATATTCAATCAAACGTGATTACGTGATTACGAATAATTAGATGTTAATTTAATATAATTAAAATATAGATGTATTATACAGAATAAAGAGAGTTTGATTAGGTATACCACAAACCTTTACAAGGCATATAATAGTTGCGCTTAAACTTTAACTCGCCCTAAAAATGTCCCTTATTTAGCACAATTTATATATTATAATTATAATCAGTGTAGCATCCGTAGTGAAGAGCTTCATTTCTGAAGAGATTGCACATGGAACATATTTATCCATTAATATTAAAAAGGAGCTTACACTCTTTTAACGTTGGCGCACTTTAATTTGATATGTTGCGCGCGGCACACACACAACAACACAACAACAACAAACACTAATTATAAGAAATATATTTGGCTCGGCCGGGAATCGAACATTCGACAGGTTATCTGAGCTGCAAATTGAAACAAAAAATCGATAGTCTTACTTCGACATAGGTAATACAAAATAGCCTCTATCTGAACGTGATAATCTCAAAAACTATTGCACAAATTTTCATGTGGTTTTTACCGATAAATAGAATAATTCAAAATTAAAATGTATTGAACTCTGATAAAAATGCCTAATAATTGCGTCGGGTTCGATTACTATAATATATATTACTGGTATATTATAGATTTTTTTATTGTTCCCAAAGTGTTCAACGCTAAACGACGGCAGGACTGCCAGGTTATGGTATAATTATTTGTTGTTAATGTATATCAAAATTGTTACTGCAGCAACTTCAGAAACTGTACTTTTTACAATATAGGAAATATTAACGAGGTGCCAATTTTTTGTTTCAATTTTGCAGTCTGCGACCGTCGACGTAGCTCGAAGCTATTTCAATTAAACTCTCGTCGGGCGGCGCGGGACAAATTGATTAGAAACTTCTTGTGTGAGTTTTATTCCACAATCCGCTTATGTTGTGCGTGTTGTTACTTATGAATAATAATTAGTTATTACTTTGAAGGAATTTGGATTTCCTTCTAAATAAGTTGGTAGCGATCTTGTGTTTTCTCACTTTGGAGTTGTAGAATTCAAAAAAGCTTCGGTAATAACATTTAATATGCCCATTTTTGTTTTTGAAGTAAACGATTTTTTACGATATTTAAGTAAGGGGGACTGGTATAGGTATATGATAATCTGATTACAATATAGTTAGTAGATCGTGCATCGTTATTAATGAGGTAGTCATAAAATGATAATATTAGAAATAATATAAATAATATTAGTAATAATATAATGTAAGTGACACTTAAATTCTACATCAAATTCAAAATCATTTGATGATGTAGGTCTTCTGTAAATACACTTATGAACGTAACTTTTTGTTTCTACTACCGTTTCGAAAAAATGCTTTAACGTTGAGGAGAAGAAACGACGAAAGAAACTCCTCAGTACATCTTTTAAACAACACATGATAATTATAAAAGTTTAAACCTGTGCGGAACTGGTTTCGACACTATTATTTCCATGCGTCCTTGTCATTGACATATTCATCTATACTATAATATCTTTTGTCTATAAGCTGTATTTTATTGCGTCGCTTAAAAGTTCCAAAGGAACGCTGAACCTTTTGAAGACGATATGAAGATGTAACCAAATTATGCCTATTTATTGTATCATGATTGTATGTATCACTTTTCTGATTATACGTTTTTTTTATAAATACTAAATTACTATATATATACTGACTGACTACGGAGAGTAAACTTATTTCTTTAAATTTTTCTCTTAATTACTCACGCGACTTTAATCTGTATATAGCTCTGATTGCTCTTTTCTGTAATATAAATATTAAATCAATGTCCGCTGATTTACCCCACATTAGGATACCGTAAGACATAAGACTATGAAAATAGGCAAAGTAAACAAGTCTAGCTGTATTTAAACCAGTAATGAGTCTTATCTTCCTAATAGCGTAGACAGATCTACTAAGTTCACTTGCGAGAGCCGATATATGGGCGCCCCACTGAAGCTTACTATCTAAGGTGACACCTAACAAAACTGTGGATCGTTCCATAGTCAATGTTTCGTTATTTAATTTAAGGATTTTGCCTACCTACTGCACATTTGGTAGTGCAAACTCTATACATTTCGTTTTTTAGCATTTAAAACTAAATTGTTTATGTCAAACCAATGCGATACATGGCACAAAGCACTGTTTACGACGTCAACATCACACCAATACACCCATACACACTACTACACCACAGTGCCGGCAGCCGGCTAACAAGTATACGGGCGGGCATGTTATCAAGCAGTTATCTAAACGCATGGATGTAGTGAATATTAGAGGTATCATAGATGCGTTGCCAGTCCTGAAAGCGTTTTACTGATTTTCCAACACTTCAACCAAAACATATTTAAAACGAATCACCTCGAGAAAACGTCATAGCTACAAGGGGATGGAAGAAGAATTTTACCAAAATACAAATACCATCAATTCATTTTTCTCTTTCCTTTACCAACCGTACAGCAACTAACGACGATATCTCGTTCGTTGGTCACCAGAGAGTACCACGAACGAGTCATCATCTTGAACTTAAGGATGAATAGAGCGCTTTGCGAAGTTTGGATTATTTTTATAATATTCATATTGTAATAAGCGATAAATCATTGCTTAAACAGATGTTCGAAAATAAAACATTTTATTGCTTGACATTATTATTTGCCGAAATCGCATGACCGTTGGCTTCGAAATCGAATATAATATGCTCACCCGAAGTACTGATGTTAACGGTTACCTTACGGCGACCTCTAAGATATAAACTTCGGTGTTCAGAGTAATGCCGCGGTTATTGGGCGCTTATTATCCTTTTATACCCTGATATATTGTAAAGCCTTCCAAAGTCCTGACTGAAATCGATTACGGGTCATTGAGCCGTTGATATTGAGACGGTATATTGCTCAATAATTTATTGTAACTAATATTTATGACACGTTATAGTTTATTTATATAAATGACGAATAAACATGACATATTTGAATTTTCAATTCAATTTTCATATTATGGAATATCCAGCTGCCATATTTGTTTCATTAATTGAAGTTATATTACTGTGTTCGCTATTATTAGAAGTCTATATAACTGTGCTGCTAACATGCACTTGGAAAATATTCAATATTTATTTAGGTTATCTGTTAGAGATAAGAATTATAAATATATATGTTAATATTAACATGTAAACGCTACTATATTATGTCAGTTACAGCGAACCTTGTGATTAAGTGTTTGTATCTTATTAGCATTAAATAAAGATTTGTATTGATTAGTATTAGACCAATAAAGATTTGCGTGTAGTTAGAAACTCACTTCATTAAATATTGTTTTGATCGATACAAAAAATAAGCGGTAAAGAAACACAAGGAGGGTAGGGCAAACATTAGTTGAGAAGATCGTCTCTTCATCGGCGACCGGCCGAGCCACGGACAACGGAATATAACTCCAATATAAAACGACGGGCCAGCGCTGTACTAGCTGCGTCCAATTTATTTTTATTGCCTTTGTATATCGCAGCTAGTGTTGCCCGCTTCAGAATGCTAAAAAGCGGAAGGGAGTTTAAGATTCAAACTGGAGTTTTTATTTCGAGATAACTACAAGAACCCGTGTTTATCGACAACGTTCAGAGTCTCATATTGTACTGTGTTTTCATAGTTATTTTGCTACGTTCTTTGAAACTAACATTCTTTTGTATCTTTCACATGTTTTTGATACGGTTAATACTTTACTAAAGTAATAAACAAAATTAGATGATTACCGTATATTTAGCAACACATTGAAAATTGCGTCAAGACTTATCCCGATCTAGGACATATTGACACGTGGTTATAATCGCGGAAAATCGGGACTCCCTACGTAAATCGTTTAACAAGGCAACACTATACGCAGCGCAGTCTCCCCGCAGCCCGCGACCGGTATAAACTCGGTATCTAATTTTTGAGCAATTTATTGTGATTGTTCTCGTTGCTGGCTTAAGACTCGCTGAGATTGGAGCAATTTAGCTGACATAGGATATATATGTACACAACAAACCATTTGCATTTATCATGACATTGGTTTCATTAGTGTCTATACTGCTACATTCGTATTAGATAGCACAGCTTCAACGTATGCACATTTTATTCGACTTGTATTTGTTCTTAACCAAAAAGATATATCTATCTATATCTTCCACCAGCCACTTTGGAATAACTGTATTATTTGAAATCTCTATTCATACTGGTCACGATCATCATGCGGCGAGTTTTCAAATTGTTTCCTAGGTCCCGGCATTACGAATGAATACGACGTCGTTGATGAATGCTGTGTCTTTGGTGATGACGGTACGAAATGACGTACGTTAATTGCAATGTTTCTATTGCGCCGTTGCCGTCTCCTAGTGATATTGGCCGTCTTGATCCAGCTCCGCCATCTTCCTATTCACGATTTAATTATCTCGTAGGTAGGTGTGAATGAAAAGTCAGGGTGTCGTAAGAGGCGACAGGACCCGGCCTGCTTGGTGATAGGGTTTCCGCAAAAGGATTATATTATCAATATTATTATTAAGTCATCAATATTATTAATGGTATTGTTATCTTTTTGTGAAGCCTGCCTGGCTAGCTACCACCCTCCTGTTTGAGTCAGCCGCTTTACGAATGGTCGCGTTCAGGCTGGAGGCTTGAGAACCAGTACTTTCTTTGTTTCTTCTTCTTTCTCGGCCAACAACGCATCAGTGATGTAGTCATGTCCATGGACGACGGAGACCACTTACCATCAGGTGGCTCTTCTGCTAGTTTATCGGCTACTCATATAAAAAAGATAATCTACATAACGTTCCTTATGCGAACCATTGATATACGTTTGCGTACAGCGAAAGATTGGAATGATTTGCCCGTATTGGTGTTCCCAATTGGATGTTTGAACAACTTCGAGTCAAGAATGAATAAGCATTTTGTGAGTTAGTGAACTTTACCACATAAAGCTACATTGCCACTTATTATCAGATGGGATTGTAGTCAAACATTGACTAATAATAAGCAAAAAAGGTCATCTGCAAAAAAACAATTTCCACCGCTAATTCCATTCCATCCATATTTCCACCTAATTGATTGTCTACCTATCAAAATTGAAGAGGATTGAGTTTAACAAAATATTCGGTTACTTCTATAAAAGGTATAAGTCTACTAGTAACTTCTATATATTCGCAGTGAAAGAGGCGGGATCTAATACTTCATATATTTTTCCCGTAATTTCGCCACAATTCGTTTCGACAGTGGTTTCGATTGCTTTCACAGCGGGAACGTGTTTTTCATTGTGTACACTTGTACACGTTTGTTTCTTACGACTGTTCGAGTAAGTGCGACACAATACAGCTATGATATATTTGTTGTGTTTACCATGTTCCATAGAGGGTCTCAATTTTTAACTGACTCTTCAATCTAACACTCGTGTCCAAAACACTTAGAACTAGATTAGCGACCACAGAATGGAATTTATCCGTTGTTCAGCGGGTTGCATGGCAGTGGAGATTGATTTGAGCTCAAGTATTTACGCCTAAAATAAACTCTTTTTTTCTCGTAAGCTTTATATTATCTAGTAATTTTAATGCAAGATAAGAAAATATTGCTTATTTTAAGTATTATGTGTTAATTCAAACATGAAGGTCACATTGTTAATCAATAGATTCGTTAGTCTTCACTGAAAGGTTTCTTTAAGGCTGAAAATATAGGGCCTTGAACGAAGTATCACTACTATGTCCAACCCCTTACTTATTATGTGCAACAATATATGGAACGCCTTATACCTTAACACACGCTATCTGGAGGTTAATTTTCTTTTATAGGACAGAAATTATACATGAAAAACAAGACGGCGGTCGTTAAACGGCTCGACGGTGCATGAAGTTTGAAAAAAAAACTGTTAGGATTTCGCAGCGGCATATTTTTAAATCTGCATTCGATAATTCGAATGAATGAATGAATGAATGTGACCGGTTCGTTAGGAGCGCGATGCGTTCGCCGGGCCGGATGAAAGGAATCGGGTATAATCGTAACGAACGTTATTCGCTATATTTCTGTTTTATTTCCCCTATCGATAGTTATTGATGCGTGCGAGACGTTTAAAATTGAGCTGTGTTTCATAATTTAGTGAAATAATTTCATACGTTCACTGTAGAGTCACGAACGTGGGAGAATCTAGAATAGAGTCAAAAATATTTTTATTGTTGTTTAATATATTTTGTTCAACGACATAATAATTGGCAGCTAATAACCAATGAATATCGCTATAGTAGTGAATAATTTATATGAACTATGTTTGGCGAGATGACAAAAATAGACAAGATGAAGAGAAGTAAATTTAAATATATGGTTTTTAATATTACACATATTTATTTGAAATAGATTTTCCTTTACTTTTCTGAATTATGTTTCGATAAAAAAATAAAACGTACCTCTTCAAGGCTATAAGTGTATAGTGAAAATAGTGATTTGTAAATCTGTTTTTCCTTAAACCGAACATCATGCAAAACGAATTTAAAACAGAATTATCGGTACAGCCGTAGAGTCGCGTTCTTTCTGCGGGCCTCGAGTGCGCTGCAAAGTGGCTTGATTTACGTTTTGGAGGTAACCTCCCTATATTTGCATTTGGCTCAAAGAGGCAGTTGAGCGCCCCATCTTCATAAATGTGGCTTTTAAACATACGATTACATAACGAGAAGGAAGCGATTTTTTGAGGCATTAAATTAACGATGTCAATAATTGACTTTAATATAGAAGTAACGTGATAACCATAGAATAATTGAATTTGGTACTAATTTACTAGTAACTTGCTCTCACTAAATTTTATAAATCCTGCGTCTAAAAAAGGACACCTGCACTCAAAACAGTTATCATATTTATCAGACATATATAAACTTCATGTTTCCTATGTATAAATATTTGTTTTTCTACTGCTACAGCTGCCGATCACCAATAAAAATGTTGAATATTAAACTCTTAACAGATTTTTTGTACACCATTTTCATATTGCGTTTCTCGTGATAAAAGGAATCGTAAGTAAATGGCTAATAGTATAACTTATAAACATGTCAATTATATCTAGTAGTCTCAAGTTTATCTATTACTAATAAATATAATTGGAGTGTCTGTTTGTAATATTAAAATAACCGCTTTTTACTACATGCATATGAATGTATATACGGTACATATACCAAAATAACATTTTTTACCATTTTTGTCTATCTGTTTGTCTGTTTGTTCTAGCTAATCTCTGAAACGGCTGGACCGATTTTGACGGGACTTTTACTAGCAGGTAGCTGATGTAATAAGGAGTAACTAAGGCTACTTTTATTTCTACGAAATAACTTTTTTGTTATATTCCACGCGAACGAAGTCGCGGGCACAGCTAGTCTATAATATATCTAGTACTAGTACAGTAGTTTTCGCGTGCTAGATGCATAGACAGGCAGCCAAGCAGAGGGACACATTTGCATTAAAATGTTTGGTGTTACGGCTGTAAATGGGCAGCAACAACCAATTTCAAACGGCTCGTTTGTCGACCAATACCAAAAAAATCCCCTCAACGAAAGAAACGAATAAATTATAAGACAATAAACAATCTATTTGCGACCAACCGAACATTTTTACTCTTAAAAAGATCTCGTTACGTAACCGGTCCGCTTCCCCCGAAAGACGCTTTGACGACAAAATATAATAACTGAACGTACGCTGCCTCGATTTCCGCCGGCCCCGCTCACGTGGGCTCTGCCGAGGACTATTGGTTCTAACTTTAGAGTCTTACCTCCAATATAAATGGAACTATACTGATGAGTTTCGCTGTTGTTCAGTCACGACGAGCGACGATACTCGACATACGGTGAACGATATTGGGTTATATTGTATACATGTTGATTATAGACTTAATAAAAAAGATTTATCAGTCAAATGTACGAGTGAGTAGTACCTACATTAACATTTTGGGCCCGCGATACTATTGATTAACTCCTGTATTATAGTTATAACCATAATAATTGTTTTGCAATTTATTGTGAATAATCTGTTTTTCACGGTTAAATTAATCACTGAACTTTCTTTTTTTGATACGTGATGTTTGAACACTCGTGCAATTAACTCTTTTTTTCCTTCTACTTAACAGTAGTGAGGTATGTTTTTGAAAAATGTAAGATAATAAATCCTTTACAAGTTAAAGGATTTAATACTTGGTAACAACTAACTGAATCTAAAAACTGGATTTTTACCGAAAAACAGACACGATGTTGTCTCGACACCGATTATCTGTTTTAAACTGCCTCATGACGCAGTTATAAATTATATTAAGAGGTTTACTTTGAAAAAATAAGTTGTATAAATTGGTCTTTATAGCCCTTCAAAAATAATTTAAACTGCGATAAAAGTACATACAGTGGTCGGGTTAAAGACACTAGTTCATAGGTACTGATGACTCGATCCTTCGTTAATCCGGGAAATTAATCGTTGCAATCCCAGCCCGTCGGGACGCCGCTCTAAACTCATTAATCCGTTGGCCACAATAATTCAACGCGTAACAATGGGCTCGGGCTGAACTGAAGACGTTGATGGATAAATTTACACCCAAGTGATGGAGTAACAAGTTGACTAACTTAGGAATTAGTTGCTTGCGTCTGCATTTCTGTATTCTTATCGTCATCTTAACATAAAACGCGGGAGCGATTCGTCTCATAAGTTACAAAATGTTGTTTCTTTAGACGTTGCTTTATAAATCGACTTTCAGTTAAAACTTCTTTCCCGATC
The DNA here is from genome assembly GCA_003671415.1 of Megathymus violae. Classification (NCBI taxonomy): domain Eukaryota; kingdom Metazoa; phylum Arthropoda; class Insecta; order Lepidoptera; family Hesperiidae; genus Megathymus; species Megathymus violae. The sequence continues at coordinate 17,287,526 of PDGT01000001.1, forward strand.
ACCAACGCTTTGTTGAGCCCATGGTTTTCCTGACGTCCAGCTATTCCGGTGTCCCCTAACGATCCTTCGTCACCTCCTCGCGTCTACAATGTACTGGATAAGGCATCGAACCTTGCATTGTGTAATTAAACAAGATGGTAATATTATCGACACCGACTATTTATTTTTGGACTTGAGTATGTCTCAAAGTAATATCACCATAACGGAATTATTTTGTGTTACTGGCTAACGTGGTCGCGAGGTTCCATCGTCGGAGTACAAAAGTGATAGAAAATTATAAATTTCACTTTATTAAGTACCACAGCACAACACAAATCCACTTTTATTCATTAGAGACGCTTTTCAAAGCGAAGGTTGCGATGTCGACGAAGTTAGTTGCTCTTTATTATTAAATCTACAAGTATTCGAGAAGAGTAATAGCTTATACAACAGTTAAAATGTGAGTGATCCTGTTCTATTTTTTTTTGCCCAGACAAAAGGGAAAGGGCTACCCTCCGCCGATGCAGGGGAGGAGGGTGGTGAATGCTCATGCATACTAGCGCAGCCGGCTGCGCTGGTTATGTGGGACTCCCGAAAAACCTAGGGGCCTATCCGCTAAACACCATCCGAGGTTTGCTTTGGCCCTACGGCCTCTAAGCCTTCATCTGACGCGACCCCCCTCAGGGAAGAGGGGCGTTAGCGGTGCTCCCTAGGAAGCATCCGCACGTGAATTAGACACTGAAGGTGACGTCTGAAGGGGGCTTGCAATACCATCGTCACGTTGAGCACAATCTGAATTGTTGTTCCTGTTCTAATACTAAATAGACTTAAATACTAAGTAAGAAATAACCCCACCAATACCCTCCTCAAACCACTCTGAACACTCAAAACAATTGACATGATTTTCAATCGATTTAACTTCAAATAAATTAATATTCCTTTAAACTATTTTTAAACATAAATATAATTACAAAAAGGTAGCCTCCCAGATGGGATGGGATACCGTGTGCATCCATACATGAGTAATTATTGCCACTGTGACGAAGCAGATGACGTACAGTACAAACAAACACAGATTTTAAACACGAACATATGATTAAGAAGCTACGGCTTTTACCGTAATACGTATAACCTAATCACGGGTTTTAGCGTATTTCTACAAAGAAGCTTCACACTGACAACTGTAAATTATTAATATCATTCCAAATATCATGATCAATGGGAACGTTTTCCGGTAGGCAGAGCTACTAAATAAATAGGACTCCATTACCATAACATCATTTCTGCGGTCACCCTCGTTTTGGAAGTCGGCGACATTAGCGTGCTTAACACGTATAGACATAAATCTTGTTTGTACGACACGCAAATTTTATATCTATTACGTAGTCAAGTCGCACTCATGATTCGTCACTCCCACACACGGGCTCGAGCCGCCACTTGGACTTGAGGTCACACGCAGTCCCCACGCCAGCTGAGTGCAACTTTATATCAGACGAATCTAATTTTACGTTACTGTATACATGTTTTGTTTTGTTGAAAGTTAAATTATGATTTAAAGTTGTTTTGAAAGTATACAAAGCAACTAAGTTGAGTTTTACACAAACTTCGATCAATTATTAATGTCATTAAACCCACAATACCACCCGCTTATCTATTGGAATTCTGTGTTTATTAATAGCGAATAAATGTATGTGTTTGGGTCGCGAGAAAGTCTTTTAAAGCTATTTTATTGTGCAGTTATCAATTTTAAGCGTAAAGTTGCTGTAAGATCTTGTACTTTTTTATTATAAACCTAACAATTGTCATTCGAAAGTTCACAATCATAAGTACATATGTTTAAATGTTACCTGCCAACAGTAAGCAAAGAACAGCCGTAATAATTTCTCAATATTTCAAAACATCAGCAGGGTATCTTTTGTTGTTGAGCTGTGCAGGCGATCGTTTTAACTGACAGTCCCTGAAAATCGGTATTTGTTTATTAAAAAAATTTGGCAACCCTACTTAGTAAGCGGCTTGAATAAAAATTATAGCTTAGTTTCAATTATATTTGTAAATTAATTACAGTTTAATATCACGCGATAAACGCCAACACTCGACACGAAGGTGACAATTTGATTAATGTACGACTCTAATACACCACAAAAAGTCTCACGAAACTGCACTAGCAAAGGTTCTTTAACTTTGCAGGCTCGGTAACAAGATCCATATTGGCTTGCGCGGCAGGTTCTTTAGGCGCGCACAAAACTCGTAAGTAATGAAAAATGCAAGTTGGTACAGAGTTCTCCTTCTTAGGAATACTTTGGGAAATATAGCTTGTATGACAAATGGTCGCCTGACCCTCTTCGGGAGTGAACTTTCGCCAAAATAAATACACGAGGCGACATGAAATGTGCGGAGGTTGGTCGGATTACCGAAGTTGAAGTTTTACGTTGCTCGTGTAGATTTTGTAAAGGAAATAAATGCATTTTCGTGTACAGTGAAAAATATGTTTGCAAATGTTATACTGAACAAGGATAATATAGATCGAATACCCGATTCATAACTTTTAGGTATCTTTAGAAATGGACGGGATAATATTCAATCGTAAATTACAAAGCGCCTTTAAAGACCTAGGGCTCACTCAAGTTGTCATAGTCGATATACTTATATCGATCGTACCGAATCGACAAAGTTTATAAGGACTGATTTTTGGTGAATATTAATAAATTTATAAATTATTTTTCATCGCATAACTACATATATATTTAAATTATGTGTGAATTACTTTCTTATGCTGTTTCTTCTTTCCCATGATAAGTGCGTAGTTTGCAAAACCGCAGGAAGAGCAAAAACAATACGTTTATAAAGTTTATCAACATAATAATACACTTCACGCTGTCGCGGTAAGTGGCCACTGCTCTCCGTGGACATCCGTATCACCTAAAACATAACTGACGCTTGACGAGCAAGAACGGAGCGCGGGACTTGACGAACTTTTATTTTATTTCATTTATAAATAAGTGTATAAACGCGCTAATAAAATCTACCAAGATTCTAACCTATCAAGGCAGAATTATGGGTTGGATACAATAATAAGGCTCATTCTCCGTTATTAAGGATGATGACTAGAGCATCTCGGGCGCATTAGTCACGCGGCGCTCGAAGCCTCCATTAGCCAGACAAGACTTCTAATTAATTACACCTTTAACACGAGGGTTTATTGAAAATATGCACACGAAACGGTGAATTACAGGCAAAAGGATCTCTCTAATTATAAGAGATTGGAAAAACGGTTGGTTAGCCATTGGCTGATACGGCATTGAAGTATTATTGTTCTTTTACGAAGCGAGGTCCAATTACTTTTCCATCGTTCAGTTTATTATGCTCTAAAAGTGGGTCGTATATATCTCTATCTATCGATCTTGATAAGCGGGATGTAAACTTGATTTACATCCCTAAGGATATATCATGCTTGTAAAAATGTTGCTAGGCAATAGATATGGATATAAGGCACCAGGTGTGACATAACTAACAATATATAATAAAAGAAATTGAAGATTTGTCTAGATAAATGGCAACGTACATTAATGGACTCTAAAGACAAACGAGTGCAGTATGAGTCGCATACAAGTAGCGAGTGTTTCTCTGTTACAATCTACGGTATTCTGAGACAAATTAAACAAAATTCTTATGTTCTAATATCATACGTAGCACTTTCTAGAGAAATTTTTCTAGTAGAATTATAACCACCAATTCCGAATTTTTATTTTATTTCGCTTATAAATAAGAGTGTAAAGGCAAAGGTGGTAATAGAATCCACTAAGGCAGATTCATTGATGGTTGGATACAATAGTAAGGCTCATTCAATAAGTACCTTCTATGTATTCACTGAATACAATCTAAGTACTATGTAGGTCACTCGATCAGTTTTGAAATGGTTGAAATTTAAAAACGCAACGCACCCGTAATATAAATTTTTAAAAAGCAAATTTATTTAAAAATAGAACTCAGTAAGCCATCAGTTCAATTTTTTTAAAAAGAGCAATGTTCTAATCCTTTTGCTGCAACGTTTTTCGCGCTTTTTATTTATTTAAAACGACGGAGCTTAAAACGCAAATTTTGCGCTCTATGATCTATTACGACTTTGAATTCAATTTAAACCGAACATTTGAGCGTACCACGATTACAATTAACTTTAGGAAACCCAGCTCCATCGTGTGCAACATTTTAAATGGTTTGGTGAATTTCAAAGATACAAAAGATATTCATATCAAGACGTGTTCCAGAAATCATTACTGGTGACGTAATATGGTTCTATCCATACGATCCGGACGATAAAATCATCAAAAGGGCAGTTACCGACAACATTACAAAGAACTTGCAACATTGGCAAAAAATGACGGGTGTTTGTCCACGCCAATATAGGAAAACAGCATGTCAGTTAAACCGAAACCCAAAGGTTTTGGAAGTTGTTCGATAGAGAACACGAAAGGCCGGGCTTCAGGGATTCATACACGTACGTTCATTAGAACAAAGGCGTTAAGTGAGTAATCTGGTGCTACAACCGTAACTCATCCACTCGAGAGACCCGACTTAGCTCCCTATGAATTCTTTTCGTTCCCAATGATGAATGTTAAAATAAAAGGAGTTTTTTTCGCGGCATTGTGGCTTCCTGCGAAGTAGGGATTTCTGACCTGTCCGATCAAGACTGGAGAGTGTTTTCAAAGTTGGTTTACACCAGGGATTCCCAAATTATTACGGCCAAGAGACCCCCTTTCCAAAATGAAGTGATACCTTAGACCCTTCATAGCGAAACTATTTTAAAATCCATCACCATCCACTAACTTATAAATGTAAAAAAAAAAACAAAACATGTATTACAACTTATAGTAATATTTCAAAAGTTTCAAATAAGAACTTGTGATAATCAATAGGGGTCGATTCTTAGTCCTCGTCGGCCCCCAAAATCAGTTTCCGTTTATGTCGACCCCTCGGACACCGATCTCGATCCCCACGGGTCGATACCGACCACTCTGGATGTCTGGTTTAGAGGAATGGACCTTTGTATAGAGCATTCTGAAGAGATGTTAAATACTAACAAGCATTAACACCACCACGCAGTAACTACTACCGTCGTATTACACATGACCATTCATTGCTGATTCAATTTGAAATATTTTTCCTCACAATGCGCAAAATCGACTGTCATACGTACCAAAGAGACCCGTACAAGTTACAGAGGAAAATATATTTGTTTTGCCTGTCTTTTTTCTCCCATCATTGAATATATCAGATTAGACAATTACTTACATCCCTGATTCATTAAACGAACACATCCGCATGCTTACAGATTCTCATCCGGCATGTGCAATCCATGCGCTTTCAACCGGGACTCCACCCGAGTTATTCCGAAATTGAATGACCTGAATAAATTGTTTAATTGGCAATAAAATAAAACAATTCGTTACAAAAATATTAAACTTTAATTATTTAAATACAACTGATATGTATAACATACGCAGTCGAACATACACATAACTATGTCGTCCGCAACAGACATTATACTGAAATATATATATATATATATATAGATTACATTTAAATAGATAACATTAATTCACATTGAAGGTATACTTACCACTAGGTATTACGGAGTTGTCACTACTGTACTGTTATTTCACTCTGATTTACATACCATATACTGAGTACTTAAACAATAATCAACTATTTTACGCTTATTTAAGTATCATTCATTAGTATTAGATATAAAATTAAAAGTTATTAATCAAAAAACTAAACTTACATTTTCCAATTTATTTTTCTTTTATGAATAAATAATTTTAACGTCACAGACATAAATAAAAAATATTCATCCAATTCAAATTTGAGACAAAATAAAATCTACGTAAATATAATTTATTAATAACTTAGAATGGACAGATACAAAAAGCTTTGAACGAATTACGATTTATATATAAATTTGTATTGGATGGAACTGAACACTTATATTACATAACAAAATTTGTTCTGAATTTAAAATTCAATCTATATATACATATATATAATATAATATAGCAAGAAATCCACCTATATCTGCGTGCTCGTTCCGCGCTTTGTGTAGTAGATCCGCCATGGCGCAGTGGGCACATAGTTCCCCATGGGTTGCTCAGTTAATGGATTACTCACTCGAGTTAAGTTTTTAAGCTTAAACCTAGCGATAAAAAATGCTCAAGCACTCATATTCCATGACATTCCATCCCAGACCACCGTCGACTTGACTCAAATAACTGAACATAACGTGGTGATTCTTAAGATTAAATAATATTATCTTTCATCTGGTATTACATATGTACGTATATAGAAAAACAACTCTCTATCTTGTCTCTCTTCCTGTAACCTATCTAACCTTTGCGCTGGTTAAGTCTGGATATTTTTTGTATAAACATTTTATTATTACTTATCAGTAAGGGGCACATCCTAGAAGTCATATACGTGTATGTGATCAACCGAAAAATTTATAAAACGCCTGATAAAAACATCTCACAATCGTTGCAGTTGGGATCACTAGCTGTGAACGTACGGACCGTATTTCGGAAGGGCATGTTACTAGTATAAAACATATCACTAATATTCGCCCACTTACTATGTAAAAGTCATGTAAAAACAAATAAATCAAATTCACGCCCGTAAAACATCCCGATAGGGGATCGAATTCGGGACCCTTCGTTGTATACAACCAACTGAGCTGTTAGGTCATTATAAATATTCTTTGTCAGTTGACACATTGCGTTGCTCCTCCTCCAAGGAAGTAGTGAGTTTATACTTACGATGCGACTATTCTAAACGATTAACTGCTCCGCTGCTCATGACACTAAAATGTTACCCTTCCTGTTAGATACCTAGAAAAAATCTAGATGTCGAACATCGCTGGAGCAACCGTCACTATTATTGTGTGCGAGTGAGACGGGAGTGTACGTACGACCGGCGTCCACCGCTCGCCGCGCGCGCTCAGAGCTCGTCCGTCGGGCGCCGCCGCCGCAGCCGGCGGTCGTCGTGCTGGAACCACGCGCCGTACACCCGCAGCGGCTCCGGCGACGAGTGCCGGTGGAACGACACGGGCCGATCGCGCGCCAGCACCTCGCGCGCGTAGTCCTGCGGGCGGGCCTGCCGATCGTATGGCGGCTTTAGTGGTGCTCGACTGCGGTATACATCCTTAGCTATTTACTACGTCCATCCATTCGAGTGCGTGATGGTAAGTGGTCATACGGCGATACTGTGTTATCAATTCGTGTTTCAAAATTACTTATATCATCTTCACATATTTCCACATACATTGTGCGCGTCGGAGAACGACGACAACCTATACTTGAAGATTGCCGAGAGACATGCTGAAAATTATAAGACGATAAAATGGCTCCGGGGAAAACTGTTGTGACGTATTACCTGATGGAAGAGTGGCGAGTGTGTGAGCGTAATGTTCAGACGGTGCGCGGCGCACGCGCCCAGCGTCATGTCGTCGGGCGCAGAGCGTGCGGCGCACGTGCAGCCGGCCAGCGCGCGCGCCCCGCCCACCGACAGCACCGTGCCACCTCCGCCCGTGATGTAGTCATAGCCTAAACATTACACGCCGTAGATGGAATTTATTAAATATATCGTCTTCTTTATTATTAATAGACGTCAATACATTCATGGGTCTGTCTCGTGAAGAACTACTAAGTTCAATTATCCGCTTTTCTCACACCAATCTGCGTCGATCGTTGCGAGATCTAACGAGCGAGCGTTCCACGTAACATTTAGCTAGATCCAGACTCCATTTCAAACACCGTTAAGCTCCTACGATTGTGTCGGTCTTCCGGGCGATAGTCAATAGTTGAATATCTGATCGCTAGTTGCGAAATTTCTTGAGTTCTTTCTTTTTTTATATTATTAGCCGACAAACGAGCAGACGAGTCACCTGATGGTAAGTGGTCACCGTCGCCCGTGGACGTCAGCAAGACCGAAGGTATCACTGATGCGTTGTTAGTAAATAAGAGGAAAGAAATTACTGGCTCTCAAGTCCCTAGCCGGAACACGGCGAGTCGTTTGGCGGCTGACTCAAGCAGGAGGGTGGTAGCTAGCCGGGCAGGCTTCACGGAAAGATAATAATACCAGCAATAATATTAGTGACTTAATAATGATACTGATAATATAATCTTTACGCGAAGCCCTACCACCAAGCAGGCTGGCTTCTGTCGTTTCTTACGACACCCTGTTCTGCCAGCATGTGATTGGGGGGAGTATTCTAGGCTGCCCCAATACGGTAAAAATTATAGATTAATATTTGTAAATTCATTAATTTATATGAATATTTATGAATCGATTAGTTGATTGACGGATTAATTTATCATTTCATATTCTTTGACAATGGGCCTAAAAACTACCACTACTTTTGAACTTGGAACTAGTCAATTATTTCGTGCATCAAAAGTATTATTATGGTAATGCATGAATCAATCAATCAATCAATCAATAATAATAAATACCATTCAATTATTGAACAAAAAAATTTTATTAATGCAAAGAATCGATTAATTCGTTCAAATTCCATTGGTTAAAATTGGAATCATTACAATTTCGTTAATTGTTCGATTGACTTATTAACGTATAAAAAGCTTTCAACTTAGCATCGCCACGATATATCAATCACGATCTTGTAAAGAAGTAAATACTCATAAACAACGGCAAATCAATATTGTTACGTGGAAGATCAAAGTGGAGTCTAGTTGCTTTTGTGTGCCGTCAAGTTGTCGGGGGCGAGGCCCGTGATTAACGACACGCTTACGTACGAGATCGCCATCGCCATGCCCCGCCCGCTCGTCGAGAGGGTTTATGAGATTACATCAAACACTGTTCGAGACTGCCTAGGTGTATTCGCAGTTATACACGATATGTAGTTAGTAACTGTTAAAAACGCGTATATTTTCCGATAACTGAATACTAGTTTTTACTAGCTGTGTTTTTAGTAGTTTTTACTAGCGCGCGTTGCTACGCCACCAACTAAAATAAATTTGAAGGAAATACACAAATATTCAATTCATTTTGAATCATTTTTTTGATTTCAGTGGCACCATCTATCGAAAATTGGTCGTACCGACTCAGAAACCTTCGTGGGCTCGTGCACAACAACTTTGCTAAAGAGCATCACATGATCAAATGCCTAGTTTACGACTCTATAAAGGACATACAGACAAACATTCATTTTTATAAATATAGATAAAAAATAGTTTTATTACTTTACCAATATAGTTCAAATAAAATTTATGATCATTGGTGCTCCCAATGCTAATGTAGAAGACCAACCAAAAGGAAACGACATAACGAACCCACTAGTTTGTAGTTAACCTACGACTAAATCAAGGTGCGGTACATTTCGCCATCAAGTTTACACGCCACAAATCGATACTTAAATATGAGCGACACCGCGACCGAGCAGCGATGCCATCTGACCAGTTTCTATAATATATTGCAGCTTTAATATACGTAGATCATATACTACACTCATACTCAAGTACACCAGTGGGACAAACGTAGAGGTTTAGAAAAAAACTCAAGTGACCCAACCGTTTTTTATTTGTCCGGGAAATATTCAGAATTGTTAAGCATTTTTATCAGGTATTTCTTAAGTTCTTCGTGTTTATCCCACACACTGAACAATTTCTAGAAATCGATGTATCTATTGTTAAAAATTTCGTAAAAATTCATGCAATACTTCAGTACCTCATCGCGTCAAGACAGAGAAAGTCAATATTTTATACTACTACATATCAGTTATCTTGAAGATGTAAAAGTATTTTACCTTTAGCATAAGTTTCCCTCTTCCCGTACCCGTATCCGTACTTTTCACCGAGAACGGTGACGTCATCGCCACCCCGGTAACAGCTCAAAACTTCACACAGCCTCTGGACCCTGTCGATCGAAACAAAACACATTAGTTTCTAATCATAATTTATTATTAAATCACGATTCTTTTCTAAAATAGAGACTATAATAAAATTGCATATAATTTTTATTATTATATTATCGTAAATAAATCGACTCCGTAGGCATTCGCCACGTTCATACACGCTGTTGTCCAATTAAAGTCACTGGGTGCATCAGCGCTGCCCCTCCACACTCCAAAAAATGTGTTACCCCAGAATAGTATCGTCGTCCGCCAAGAATATCCATTTGACATGAGACATGTTCTCGACCGCCTTGACTGCTTTTTTCAGTATAGCGATTGTCTTGGCGCAGTGGCCGGTCTTCGTGTTGGGCACGCCCACGCTGACAGCTGGTAACGACGGATCTGAAACAAGATTTAATATTTGGACATTGGACATTTGGAGTCCGTAACATACTGGTTATTACGAAAATTGAGATGACTCGGCAACTTTAAGGTCGAAACAACAAAAAGGAAAAAGATTCTTGTCAACAGTGATGATTTTAAATACGCAACAACTTTGAAACATTTATCCAACTGACTGTGCGGGGGTGTCCTCTCAAAATAAGAGAGGTTAAGATTATATTATATAGTCCAACAAGCTATAGCCGCATACATGGCCGTGAGGATTGACAGATTTCACACACCTTTAAGAGCTTCATGGAAAACTCTTAGGACACCTGTACAAGGTTTCTTCAAGATATTTTTTTTGACCCAAACAAATAATGAATCATTTGCATTTAATTACATAACTGTTAATGTCTACAGATGTGATATTACTATACTTGTAATAGAACCACATATTAATAACACAGGATACACCAGCACCAGTTGACAAGTCCCTCACCAGCGCTATCGCTGTAAAACTGTAGATTAGTGACGTGCCTGCCCCAAGTTTTCTTCACCACCTTCGCCCTGGTGGAGTGGAAGCCGCTCCACGTCTTCACTGCGAAGTACATGGAATCTTCGGGTATTGGGCTGCCCTGCCGACAGTTAGGCTATATTAGCTCGAGTATTAAAAATATCAATGACATTTACAAAAGGCTCGATAAGATCAAAACAGTATTATTTACAAATTAGATAATTACTAATAAAATACTCACGCATATATCAAACTGCCTCGGGTACGTAGCACAGTTATCCCCAGACACCACACAGAAGCTCAAGTCGGGGGTGAGCAAGGGTCCCGGGTCCGCTCCGTTGCCGTACACCAGCTGAGCCAGTTCAAACGCTGGATCTATCGAGAAGTCTGCCTCTAATCTGCGTTCTCCGCTCTCGATTTGATGGAGAAGTCTTATGAGGAATAATTTACACAATAATTAATCTAGAATACGTAATTTGGATACTATATATTAAATCCGAGGATCAGATTAAAATATTTTCATTGTGAAAAATTACAGATGTCTGGAATTTTGGGTTATCACACTAAGGCCACAAAATGTTAAGTTCACAATATGTTATACTATATGTTCTTTGATCTGGGAAAGCTTAAAGAAAATAATCTGCCATTACAGCGTAAAATAAAGTGGTAATCAACTTCTAGTAAACAACGTTCACAAAGTTACAACGATAATGGAAATTTCTGCAACTCGAAGGTGTTCTTCTGCTTTTCTTAGGCCTGATCAGCGCTTTTTCCCAGAGCAGATCATGAATAAAGTGTTAGTAAACTAGACTAAGCGAATATTTTCACCTGTCCATAAGTTTCATCTTCATGGCAAACCCACTCGCGAAGTTGGGATAAATGAAACCCCCGTCTTCCTCCAATTCCTCGAAATATGTGAAATGATGAATAATAGTTGGTTCTTCGTCGCTAAGTGGGTACCCCAGCCACATTGCATCCTACGAATGCAAACGAGTGTGAGTCAATCACTTTTTGAAGCTTTAAACAACACTATTTTTGTCACGCCAAATTTTTTTGTCATATTTACGATATTTCTACCCTGGTGACATAACATATCTATTTCGCACATGTATATCAGGTGTGTTTGTCATAATAAACAATCAACAAGACATGATTGCTAAACAGGCCGATACTTTTAGAAATTACAGAAATCCATGGAGAATAATAATAAAATAATAGACTGTGACAAGGATAAAAGTCTAGTTTGTGCATCAGCTCTGTTTTATTGCATCGACATCATGTTAAGAGAAGATTTTGGACTGCAAAATGCGAGCGTCATTTGATTTACTGTCCTTCTAAATGGCATTGCTAGCCCCACTAAAAACTGCAAATTGTGTTACGGTAATACTTCTTCAGTTATATTAAAAATCACTTTAAGCATATAGGAGCTTACCTCTTGCACGTCTGCAGCAGCCAACGCTTCGAAAAGTTTCTTACATCTGACGGCGGTGTGGGGTTCCATGAACAGCACCCATCGAACATCAGTTTCCTTATACTTGGACACCAGGGGACCGAGTAACGGAATAATCGTCCACGCTCCGGAAATCGGGAAGTCTTCATGAGTTATGTGCACTTTTGGCTGTCGCTGAAAATTAATGATACTAACTATAGGTACTCTAGGGGATACCGTCTACTCTACAGCCCTCCAGATCATACGGTAAAACTCCGAAGTTGGCCATAAACGTATTAGCATAGCTTAGAATAGTAACTAACTCCAGTTATTTTAGAATGCAATAACACATGTGGGAAATTATTACATGGAATTTTTCCTCCAAACGCCTTAATAATTATTGTTGCAATCAGAAAGTACCACATTAGAAATTACTTTTTGTTACCTGTTCAATAGTCATGACCTGATTCTTTAAGTCTTGTTTGAGACGGGAAGCGACACTTGCGTGATAAGGTTCTGTTTGGCTCACTATCACGAACGCAACATTTCTTGAATCTGCAAAAAAAAATACTAATAAAAGCCCGTATCCAAGCGACATCCATCACATTTGTATGTAGATTTCACTAATTGCTGCTATCACGATTGCAAAGTACTTTTAAATTGGTTAGAATATGGCAATTGGCAATTTAAGAATTACTTCGAAACCGTTTAAATATGTGTACAAGTGTCGATCTTTCATTTCAGCTCATTATCTGTGAACAAACCCAAATAAGATCCACGATTGTAATTAAGATCATAAAGGTCAAGAGGAATAGAGCGTTACATTTTCTTTAAATTAAATCATTATTTCAAACACACACCCCACATTGCTACTTGAAACCGTAGATCAATCTCAAGTTAGGGCAAAACTTTATCATAAGGCATCTCCGTCTTGAAGCCGTCGAAAAGTTTAAGATTGCACCGGTGCGGCACAAGATTATTGACTTCTAAATTATTCATCACTTTCCCCATTTCCCGTTGCTGTATTATCGTTTTGTATATTTTTCCGATACCAAAACAGCCAAATGCGAATCAAGAACTTTTAAGGTCACCCAAAATATCCCATCCGACCCTAATAACCCTGGACTTTACTGAAATACTTACAACGGGCAACAATTTATCCAATTTATTTATTCGACACTCACAACAGCGTCGCAAAACTTCGTTGAAACTCTTCAGTACGTAACGTTCACTCAACGCTACGGGTATGATATTTATCACTTATATTGACCTAAAAAGCTTTCCAGAACATACATTATATTTTACATGTTTACCCGTTACTATGGCCACATTATATCGCAAAATCAGATAAGCAGAGCGATCGATGCGGTAACGACATTATCATCAAATTATGACAAATAGCTTCACACACCTCCCGACCACGCGCCGTGGGGATCATCAATCATACATACCGTCAGGTTTCATGCAGGCATCATGTCGATTAATCAGGCAATATCCATTCGGGCGTACGACCCGCGTTAACCACAGCACACGAATTTGGTCCATCGGAGTCTAAATCAAGAGCGAGAATGTCTAGCAAGGGCTTGAGGTTTAGCCTGTTGCGCTATAGTTGGCTTTTCGAAGGACGGTACTTTATCAATTTTAGGTAAGTCAGCCACCGGATTCACAACATATTATGTAGCGTACTGTGTACTAACTTAGTGGAATTCAGTTACACTATGATGCGAAATAGATTCATTATGAATTAGATAGAACCCGTTGTGTAAATTAATTACTTCTTAGCGATTAATATTTTTGAAGAATACTAACCAAGAACATAAAATACGAAGTCAAATCAAAGTACATGTGTTCTTCAGCTATTAAAGGGGAAATTAATGAACATTAAAACATTTAATGATCTCGTTGTTATTGCTGATCATAATAAAGCTATAGATAAAATTCGATTATACATTGATAAGAAAGGAAGACTTAAATTGCTTTCATTATAACGCTGCCGGGATAATGAGAAAGTAGTGGATAATATAGCAGTTAAACGACCTTGTGACATGATGCTAAGTTAAAGTTTTGAGATGACATACGATTTGAAACATTTTGACTGAATTACACCGTTCTCTTATGATGCTGAAAGACTAAGAATACTATAGACTAATACTAATATATACTAATAGAATTTACCTTACGGTATATTCACAAATCAGCTTCAGTAACCAAAGATAAAGAACAAACCAAAATATTCAGTGGAATTGAATACGCAACGTAAGAACAATATAATTTAAATCGCGCGTGAATGTTCCCAGGAGCTCTTTATCTACCACTCCGAGCGCCATAAAGCACCCCAATGAGGTTTTAATGTGTCTCTGTCGAGATCGCCTGCATTATTCATGTGCGATTGCGAAGCGCGTCAGGGTCGCGAATTTCAAATTCTTTTCATTCCTTAGACTCTTCGCAGATAGGCCAACGGGAAGATGCAATATCGAGTTTAAATTCCAGTTCATGTGTCTTGTGAATACTTGGAAATACACCGTAATTCTCAGCTGAATTTTTATATCTAAGAATTAAATGTATTGTTGGTGCTCACATAAACAGAAGATTTGCAATATCAGATATTCTCCCAGTAAATTTAGCTATGCAATGCAGAGAAGAAAAATTCGAAAATAAAATACAAGACAAGTCAATATTATCTAGCATATGCAGCAAGGGTGAAATAACGCATTACTCCACGCCTAATTAACCTAGACTAGACCTATATATACCATTGGATATATTACTTCATTCAGAAATATATCCAATAACAGTAAGCTGAAAAACTCGTCTCTATGCCAGTAGATTGTAAAAAAAAACACTTTAACCCGAAATTTATCTATATATGAGATATCACATCTATTAAAAATATTTATTAAAACTTATATATTAAAATATTTATAGCGATGAGGCCGCCTGTTGTACCTAAAATATTGTATCTAAACTTTCTATACACTACTTTTTGGTGTACAATTAAGAGGATTATGTTTGTTTTTAACATGATAATAACATTCGTTGTTGAAGCTGAAATTCATATTATTTTATAACTCGTTTTTTATTTATAATTTTATAATCATAAGTCATTACTTCATCACATTAGCAAGTCTTTACGATGAGTACTCTGGGAAAAAGAAGTGGCAAGAAACACCGAAGGAGAATATTTCTACCGAGAGTTGTAGAGATTTTTTTTTCTATGTTACTCAATTATTAATGTTATTAAAGGAAGGAAAGTTATAGTACAGTTTCGAGTATAATAATCATGATAAATATGATGATATGTTAAAAATGTACGCTCAGCCTATGGAAGCGGAAAAACTACGGTCCCTGTTTTTCAGTTTGACCTCATACACTTTTTACTTTTTGATATTTGTACCACTAATCCACTTTAGAATTATATTTCTTTTAAAATATAACTTTGACGACTTTATTGACTTATGAGGATGTAGGGATGTTTGTAAGCAACAACAATATTGATTAAGTAACACAATTACCACATATAATTAACGATGTTAGTCTGTCTATTAACGCTCCAATCCCGTACAATATGCGCGCGTTCCCGGGATACAGCGAATTGAGTTATCAGCATAATTGATTTATCGCACTGGCTTATATTATTAGCGGTTCACTATAGTGCACATATACAGAGTCCATTCTTCTCCTATGGGAATAAAAAGTCTGGTAGCCAACCGAGTGGAGATAATTCTTATGTCACCCGAAGACCATCTAGGTTAAAGATTGTTATCTAAAGATGACAACCATGGCTGATGTCACCGAGTGCATTCCAAAGTTCGGAAGCCTTCAGTAAAAATTTAGTCAATAAATGTTACCCAGTCAAGAAGGCATACAGTTCATCTGGTTTTAGTGGGCACTGCAACCGAACGATGGTAAATATAACTACGAGTACAATCCTAGAGAATCCCACGTAGTTACGACGTGGGAATCTTCAAGAGGTGAGTAAACAGGCGTTTTATAAATAATTGCATTGAATATCTTATACCTCACCATCACTAGCCGTCAGGTGGGATTGTTTTAAATCATTAACTTATTTTAAATAAAAAAAAGAGTGAAGCGAGATTTTTGATATGGGATATATTAGTTCAGAAGCTATCTGGCACGAATAGCCTTCCTCACAGCAATTCAGTATTCTCACTGGCCATCACTGAAACCACAGTGAGGACATTATAATTGTAAGTGTAAGGTCTAAAAGCACCGTGATAATTACTTTTAATTATGTTTAAACCCGAGTTCGAATCCTGCGCGCACGTGTAATTTTTAATAAAAGAAAGCATCGTAAGGTTTACTACATAATATGAGTTCTCCATAACGTTTTCAAAGATGTGTGAAGTCTGCCAATCCCCATTTGTCTAACGCGGCAGACTACGGCGATAACCCTTCTCATTGTGACAGAAGACCCGGGCCCAGCAGTGGGACAATTAGGGGTTGTGAAGATGACCTTTATTGTGATTGAATGAATCAGAGAACGTCATATTATAATAATCTCACCGCGGAATTCGATTAGTTTGATCGGCGAGATTACAGAGGAATCGCGCTGATCGTAAACCTTGCACAAAATAACTTATTTTACTGCAAGATTAACACTACGGTCCGTACAGATATGGACTATGCAAAAAGAGTAGAAATAAAAAATTACGATTCTCATTGCATTAACTTGTAAATTAGTTTACAGCAGAAGTGTTCAAAAATTCTGCATACATTCTCTATTCACAAAGTGATCTCGATTTTATAACTTTACAGCAGAGACGCCAAGACCACGATAAATGTTGACAATGTTCATATATTCTAAGGAATTTAATATTTCAGGGGACGGCTCGGATGTACGTCACTTAGGATCGTCTTTCTATAGTAGTGGGGAACTTAAAATCGTTTTCAACCGACATCAAAATGTGGTGTTTGTCATAGTAAATTTTTAATAGAGCATAGGTGGATCTTACATATTTGTATCCTCCTCAAAGGAGCTGTGTAAGTCCGGTGGAATCCTGTCTTTACATACCTATTTAAATCTTAGTTTGCTTTGATGTGAAACAGATTGTTGTTTAGCATTTTCCTCTTATTAGTATCATTTACGTACATGAATTGCATATGTGTGTATTTGTGTCTGTCTATATGAATGTGATTTTGTAATAACAACTATGAGAAGTACCAAAGTCTATATTGAATACTGTCGTACACATTGAAGGAATAATTTCGTAAGGAGTGGTAATCGTTATCTGCTGATAACGTGTTATGATAAAAATACAAAAGTTTTGTTTTTTAATTAATTAGCGTTCCATATTAGGTACTATATACATAGGACAACAGCAAGCAGTATAAGAAATAGATTAAGATGATTCTGATCAACATGATTTAACACTCAATTTACCTTATATTCAATACCACCTAAAATAAACAATTGGATCAAGTCTCGATGTAAAAAAAAGTAACATGTAAGAGAATCTATAACTACCTCCCACTCACTTGCGTCTCGCAAGACATGTATCGATTCAATATTCATCAGATGAAACGACGACTGAAACTAGCATCGCGAATGGAATCGATTTGAAAGCCCATCCTCAAACTTTTCACTCTAATATTGAGGGTGTTAATGGTATCGAGCATTAATATTTCGCTAAAGTTTAAATAGACCTGATCCTTTCAAAACTTATCGGGCAAAGTCTTTCAAATGTTGTCCGACAAAGTGTTTCACTTTTTCTGATCTTACGAGTACATCGTTACACATATTGGTAACAGCCGATCGTCTGTCGCTTTCGAGTAGCGGCTACCTATTATTACGGCACTAATCCGTTCAATAATACCATACCAGTCGACACTATACTCTAGGCCGAAGGAAACACAAAAAATATTATGTATGTGTTGAGCAGATACAAAAACTGACGGGTTATCAGTTCATCGTCGCGCAAGGATTTCCATAACATCAGTAGGTCTAACATGCCGGCCCACGACGAGACTTACTGCATACTTATATCCGAAATTATGTCCTTTTAAACCGTAAACCAATTTTTCAACAGGTGCCTTGGTTCCGGAGATTATCTTCCGCATGTACACAAACAAAATGCTCACTTTTTCTTAAGAAAACTAATGTAGACCGACAATTTATAAAGGGATGATCAATATGAGACTGCCGACTTTATTCGAACATTGTGCAAGTAGACAGGATTTGAACATTTGGATTTTATTATTACTATAACTATATTATAATAAATATATTATGTTTCCTAAGACCGGATAAAGGGTTTGCAGAGCCTCCCGCCGCCAAACGAATACACATTATAATATGTTCGTGTTTCTAAACAAATACTGTTACACAATAAAATTAGTAAATAGCAGATAATTAATATCCATTCAAGAAGATGTACAGATTAAACGTAAACGTCTTTTCAAATACTAAAACAAAAGTAAAAATAACAAAATAAAGTACCGGTTACGATACTTTTCAATCTAATTTAAAATAATACCCATAGGTTAAAATCCATCCAGCGGCTGGTGCACGAACGAATCAATAATTCGGGAACGTCGAAATCAATCAGAATTCCATCGAATTCTACTATCGAGTGCGCCAAGTATCGCTTCAGTTTCATTTCTACTGTTTTGTCAAATTTAATTGAAACAATTTGAAATATTTGAATACGTTAAATTTTTTTTAAACAATAAATATTAAAATTGAAAATATTATATGGAAGAAAGGTGCTGGGACCATGCAAATAATCTAGATATCATTCGTTATAAGCCTACAAAATCATATATGTATTTCAAAGTAGACTTAAAAAATATTTTAGATTAATAAATTTCAGACATCACGTTATTTTAATTTACTTTGTTGTAAGTCGATTAGTCGACATTACATAGATTTATGTACATAATTCATTGGAGCAATGACAATATCATTAAAACGGTTGGTGGCGAGTGTGGCGTACCGCGCATCGGAGGTTTTAGAACTTAATCAATTTTATAATGAAACAGCAAATGTTATATGTTTGTATTGTATGTATGTAATATCTTTATGTACATGTAGATCACTGTGAACTATATTTTTTTTGTGTCAAACTATTTATGTTTAGCCGATAAACGAGCAGACGAGCCACCTGATGGTAAGTGGTCACCGTCGCCCATGGACATTAGCAAGACCAAAGGTATCACCGATGCGTTGTCGGCCAGGAAATGAGAAGAAGGTAAGAAAGAAAGTACTGACTCTCTAGCCCCCAGCCGGAACACGACGAGTCGTTTGGCGGCTGATTCAAGCAGGAGAGTGGTAGCTAGCCAGGCAGGCTTCGCGGGAAGATAATAATACCAGTAATAATATTAATTACTCAATAATATTACTGATAATATAATCTTTATACGAAGCCCTACCACCGAGCAGGCCGGCTTCTGTCGTCCGTTCCGACACCCTGTCCTGCCAGCATGGGATTGGGGAGAGTATTCTAGGCCGCCCCAATACGGCATAATAGAATATAGAAACAAAAATAGTCTCCGTGCAATAGTAGGTACAAAACAGTGTCAAAAGATCTGATAAGTGGGTAGTATTATAATTAATAAATATTGTTAACTGATAGAATGAGAAGACATAAGTAAAGACATAGATCGGGATTAACATGAAATTTATACAATGTCTAATAATAATGAGTAACATTTTTTTATCATATACGAGGCACCGTGTTCAGAAGCGAAGTGACATAGATGAAAGAGAACAAAATCACTTTCAATTAGTTAGTTCATTTAAAATATTTTCCTGAAACAGGAAAAAATAATTTCATTTCAAGCTATGCTGTCGATCATAATATTGCGCGTGCCAAATGACAGCATACACGAATTCTCCTTACACAATCAAATTCGAGTGAAAAATTCAAGCTGTCAAAAGTTTTCCAAATAGAACTGCAAAACCGAATGGATGAACGCGCTCATATCCAGTTGTAGGATAGGTGCTAGAGTCTGAGTGGCATCAATAATTCCATCTTACTGCATGGAATTCAGTGGATACCTTTGGAAACACGATCTATCACTTTGTTGTATAAAAGCTTTTAAAGGTGTATAAACTTAAAAATAATGGTAGTAAATGAAACACTATAGAGGTGAATAAATTGTTTACTCAATATCATTCAAATTCAAACACATTAATCATTCAGTAGTACCGTTTCGTGAAGATTATCGTATTGTATAATATCGTATTATCAATGATGAGATGAAACGGCGCACAAAACTCCTCAGCACATCTAATAAGTCTATTTAACTTAACACACACAGTATACGCACATAGCGAAGTACATACACCAGTTACAAACACGCGGAATTTATATATATACACATGAATAAATACCTCATAATACCGTAATGATGAAATTATTTGTATCGGTAAGAATCTTTTTTTCTTTTTATATTTTTTATCTAGCTGTGCGCGCGACTTCGCCCGCGTGGAATTTAATAAAAAAAATTATTGAGTAGAAATAAAAGTAACCTAAGTTACTCCTTATTACATCAGCTACCTGCCAGTGAAAGTCGCGTCAAAATTGGTCCAGCCGTTTCAGAGATTAGCCGGAAAAGACAGACAGATAGACAGAGAGACAAAAATTGTAAAAAATGTTATTTTGGTCTATATACCGTATGCACATTCATATGTATGTAGTAAAAAGCGGTTATTTTCATATAACAAACAGACACTCCAATTTTATTTATTAGTATAGATAACTATTTGTCTTTTGTTACCTATAGTATAGTATTTGTTAAATGTCACATGTTACTCTTTTATTATAATATAATAAAGTAATGTTGTCAACGAGGGAAGCATTGGTCATTCCACAACACTGGGAATCCTAGTGCGGACCCATGAGCAACTTATTGTATTTTGTTTAGATATATTTAATAAACAAATAAATAATAAATAAATAAAAAATATTTTATTATTTCTTTAAATTTCAAAATATTTTCACAGTAATAATAACTTTGTATAACAACGGGCAGCGCGGGACCGATCATTGTGGAGATCCTCGGGGAGGCCTATGCCCAGCAGTGGGCGTTGTCCGGCTGAGACGATGATGATAACAACGCTATTGATTTAAGTTATTTTTTGTATATGTATCTACTGCATATCAAGTCGTTATGTAACATACAAAATCCCGTTATATCTACAGTCAATTTATTTAATAGGATTTATACAAAAGTATATATAAAATACAGAAAACGTTTGTCAGTGTCAGTCACGACGAGATCGGGAGGTGATTTACAAAAAGTTTAATAGGCCGATGGCATGAGATATACTTACAAAATATAAATCTTACTTCAGTTAGATAGGGAAACCCTTTTTTAGCTAACGATATAATTAAATAAGTATTTCATGAAATTCAATCTACCACTATTTCCGACATTAAATGCAAAGTTCAAAAAACTATTTTTATTTTTTATCAAAATACGAAAGAGACTATAATTAACTTTTTTTATGGTAAAAGCCGACAAACGAGCAGACGAGCTACCTATTGGTAAGTGGTCACCGTCGCTCATGGACATCAGCTAGCCGGGCAGGCTTCCAGGAAAGATAATAATACTAATAAAAAAATTGATGATTTAATAGTAATACTGATAATATAATCCTTACGCGAAATTCTACCACCAAGCAGGCCGGCTTCTGTCGCCAGTTATGACACCCTATTCTGGCCAACATGGGATTGGGAGAAGTGTTCTTGGCCTCCCCAATACGGCCTAAATTAAATAACTAGATAAAATCATAGATCAACTAAATCTAAATTGAACATACTTGCATACAAGGATGTATGTGCCGTGTGATGAGTGCCAGGCGAGTACATTTTCAGATCTTGTTTGGGAAGCAGTGCTCTCGCATCAATAATTCGGCGTCACATAGCACGGATTTCATGGAAATCCCAAGAGAAGACGACCGAATTGGAAATCTATAAAAGCTCTAATACATATATATGTAATGTATATCTATAACTAATACTAATAACTGTGAAATTTTGTTTGTTTTTAAAGTTAAATAAAATTTAAAGTTTTATAATAAACAAAATAGTTATGTGTTACCGAAAAATAATATTTTATAATAATAATCTAATATCGTTATAATTTAACAGTTGCATCCTAGTGGACCTATATTCTCCTCCAATACGCTTCGAATCGTCTTTCAGATTAAAAGATATTTTAGAATGTTGAAAAGCAACAGTCATTTTACATACAAACTTTTGTATTTTTTAAATACTCTTAATGTATGTACATTTTGTATGTAACCATTATCTATTAAAAATCTTTTTCTCTTCTAAAACACGATTTATAATCGGCCCCAAATTCCTTCCATTGCGGTGTGGTGAATTCCAATCACAGTAGGTATACAATGTGTAATCGAAGGATGGTTTTCGTTGGTCAAAAGTTTCCATCGGCGTTGTTCGATGAAACAAATCGAAAGTACATTGGTAAACAAACGAATTCGTGATGAAAAACAAACACACAATCAACACCTAATATAAATAGCGAAATAAAACATTCGTAGCCGATTGCACCATATTAGATGTTAGTTCCGCGAATCGAGTGCTGCCATTAATAATTCCCGGTCAGATTTCATCGGAGCCCTGAGGGATGCACCCTATTCCCCGAATTTATGGCTCTCAAACATTTTAACGCATCGCAACTTTTCATAAGACTTTTCCGATTGCAATTGTGCAAGATTTACCTACTCCATGTCGTGGTGGATTGCGCAGCTGTGTGAAACTTAGTAAGGGGAAATATTAATCTCGATAATGGCATTGCAGTGCTGTTGCAGTCATTAGTAATCTATACACGATTCCCCAACAGTAGAAAAACGCATTATCACTTGGGATCGTTTGTTTTCGAATGGCAATTTGGAAGTTGTGATATTTTTCAAGATCGCAATTTAGTCTTGCACTAAAGTGGTCTCTGCAAGAAGTATATAAATTATTTCGGTGAAGAAAGACAGTGATAGAACCTATATAATTGAGATGACACGAGATGAGATATTAAGTCTCACTGGCCAGGGTAATGGGATTCTTTCTTAATGACTCCCATTTTGCCTCTAAGCCACCAGTTGGGTGACATAAGAGTTGTGATGTGACAAACATAATTTGTTGACATTTATAAGAGTTTTTGAAATATTAAAAATTCGCAAAACATACTTTTTTCGGGGCAACTGTAAAAAGAAATCAAATACCAAACTCACATGTCTCTGAGATCCTTTATCTAAAAGTTTTCTAACATCCTCTCACCCACTTGGTCTACTTTGATAGCTTTTCTTGCAAACTGAAATTCAAATGCGATCGAGACTCTAAGTTGGGAGAGAATGCTTTTATCAGATTTAAGTTTAAGTTGCTGACTCCTCCACATCGGCTTTACGTGTTTATACATTGATCTGATTTTTGACATTTGATCATGGAGGAACAGAGAGGCGTGATCTTCCGGTTTCCGGCAGCTCCCAAATCACGCTCGTGATCGATAGCTTTTAATTACACAAAGCTTTTAACTATCTTATTTTTTTACTTATGTAAATTTTATTATTTGTATTCGATTGTACTTAATTAATTTCTTAGTGCACCTATTCTGTAATAAGGAAGTAATGTGTATAAATTTCATGCTTTTGGACCTATGATTTATGCGGTGCCATACAATTTAAATTGATTATTATTATCATTAACTTGTAATTGATTACCCCTCAACAGGGATTCCAAGTTAGTGGAATAGTTTCATAATTACTAACCCATATTATCCGCTGACGGGTTAGGGTGTTCTCTTATAAAGAGAAGGATTATTTCATATACCTCTGAGAACATTATAGACAACTCTCAGGTATGCAGATTTCCACAGAATTTTTTCCTTCATCGAAGCAAGTAATCATTCATTTGTAGTTCGCAAATAATTGGAAAAAATTTACAGACGCGTGCAAGATACGAACTCGCGTCTCCAGTGCAGATCATCTTCATACAACGTCTAAACCATTAGGCTACCACAGTTTAATACAAAACAATTAAAAAAAATTAATAACAAGGCTAATTCCTTGTATTCAATTTAACAGCTCACTGTGCTATTAGTATAACTAAAGATGGGTTATCTTCTTAAATCAAATAGAATTCCTGCTATCAAAGATTAAATTGAAGGTGTTTAATCTCTCGTGTCCCTTTTTATACTTGATATATATCCATCCAGAATAATGTAGCTTTCAAATGGTAAAAGAATTTTTCATATAGATGGCGTGGTTCAGGATATTACCCTCAGCATACATACAAACACTGGTTACAGTGGCTTTTTATCTGCTAGTTGCTACGACCAAATGTATAGCCAACATATAGAAATCGATTCAGTAATGAAACGTTTGAAAATTACAAAATAGGTAAGCACTGTGCATGAATAAACAAACATACAACGTACATCAATGTCGAAATAATAGGTTAAACGATCATTAGAGCCATGTTAAAGTTGATACGAACTCGAGCCACACCAACCATATGTATAATTTCACTAACCCCAATTATAGCCGAGGTAAAACATTCTGAACGGGAACAGTGTAGTTATGGAAATAGAAAATTGGTTAAATCTACCTTTAAATTAAAACTAGTGCCAACGAAGAGAGATGCGATACCAGAAATATTGAACAATTATTATGTAAATAACTAAGGGAAATTTTATTCTGACACGTGTGATATTTTGGGCCCCGGTTGTAAAACCTTATTAGAGTTCGATTCAGGGTATAGTCATATTCTTTATCAGAAACGGACATATCATATCATACCAAATCGTGGTAAAACGCCACGTCTCATAGATATTTGTAATCAACTAGAAACAAGGTATTTTGACTAATCGAAACTTGTACCCGGTTTGGAGTCCATCCATTCTTGAGCCCCAGCCAACCTATCCTGCTCGTGGTTCACTCTGCTGGACAACGAACGAGGCTAAGGCATGAATCTCTCCTGTTTAATCTCGTTGGGCTCTCTACCGTCCAATTTAACCTGGTATCCGTACAAGGTAGGGTTCATTACCTGCCAAGCTCGCTACCACCCCCCTTCTAGGATCAACTGTGATATGTTGTTAGAAAAACTCACTTAAAATAGATTTGGTTGTGATTGGTAAAGTATTTTAAATTGATAGGGGAAGGAAGAACGCTGTCAAGCTTGAATTCTGATTTCCATCGAGTTCGAGGAAGAATGCAAACGCAGCCATGGTATCGACCAATGACTACCGATAGACATTATCTATTTTGTTTTTTATTTTAGGCAAAATTTAACTGTAACAGTTGTTGGATTCTTGATCAACGCGAACATTTGGTGAACTGTAATTACAACCGTAATTTACAACTTTTGGTAAGCGTTGAAATTAAGACATTCTACAAAACAAAAAAGGATTCCCAGTTCCCTTGCAATCCTTTAATCTGTACAAAGAACAAGTTAAAATTATACGGTGAAGGTTTCGTAAACTCATTAAACACGAAACAAGTTCAAACTGTTGTTCTTGTAAATTCCGTGTTTGGAATTCGAAATTCTTTTGCGGTTATCGTTAAAAAATTACAGGTTTTGAACTACCTTCGCGAGTCATTCCTTATGGAAGCCCAGAAGACTTACAACTTTTAAGCTCTTCGAAGGCGTAACAGGCATAGAGAACTTTTTAAGTATAGTTATTAACTATCCAGTATGAATACTCAGTTAAGTCTTCTCGAACACGAAGTCCATATAAGTGTTGATATTGGAGACGTTTCTGTTGATAACTCTAGATTGACGCCACACTTTAGACAACAACGGCAATACACGTAAGATTTAAGAACGTACACAGGCGTTACCACTTACCATCTGATAACACAATTCACAGATGCGTTAATCGTAAGAAATGCGTTGCAATATTTAAACCGTGCGAAAGATATTATATATCATAAACATAAAGCAAAGCCTCTGTGACAAGCCTTCGGAGAATGCAAAGTGCGATCCATCTAGATCCTATATATTAAGGATGGCACATAAGCGCTGTCGCCTCCTACGAGGTTATGCTTGGTAAAATTTTACTTGGTTAAGATTTTTACCAATTATTACTTATGTTTTGTAATGGGTGCCAGGTATCTTTTTTAAGATTTCCTACTACCATGATCCCTACTTTGTAGGACGTGGACACGAATCTTACTAACATAATTATAATTTTAACTTTTTGCATCTAAACGAATATATTTTGATATTTACGTTAAATTGAGATTATTGATTTTCGTTAAACAGTTTGAAGTCTAATAGTTTTATTAGTATACGAAGAAATACATGCAGTATACAATTTAGTGCGTTAAACATCTTATATTTCATCACCACTTACCAACAGGTAAGATGTCGTCAAGCAATAACTAATTTAATGTAAAAAAATTACCTGACGAGATGTCATGAACAACAATTAACAAAATTCAAATTTTAATATTTTTTTTGGTTTTTCATTCTCTACAATAATTAAACCCTCAACAACTGTTGCTCAACAACTCACCGCTGGGTTAAATTACAGAATAACTAAACCCCATAGTTTGCCGCACTGACAAGTTATATAAATTTCATAACAGAAATATACCGCAACTGACCCAGTTTTTCTTAGATTCTTCGCGACGATCTTACAAATGCTCAGGATTTTCATAAAAGCATTTTTAATTATCATAAAAGCGGCCCGTGGCACAACTATTTGTCCGAGGCAAAAACTTTAAGTGATTATTCAGTTCAGTTTCTGTTCATTGTTCGAACGGCTACAAGGGTCCGTTGCGATTTGTACAACGGTTGGCGTGAAGCAGACGCTGAACGTTTCATCTATAAAACAAGAATATAAGGGATAATGCTATGCGACTAATTTAGTCCCAAATACAATATCGATACCCCCAAACTCGCGTACAAATGCTGGAACCGCTTGCCACCCACCGGCGGCATGTGCCTAAACTACGCAATGCTGGATGTTTACTACTTTGAGTATTAAATGAGCATCAGAAAAATTTCTGAAAACTTGTGCAATTCTAATCAGGTGTGACAGTCGCTGATTAAGTTTATATTTAATGTTATTAAATAGCAGGCATTAAATCCTGTGCGAGCCCTTCAAGCTTACACAGAATACTTCCACATCCAAGTACATTGAGACGGAATTTTTAGTGAACGTTAGTAACCATTCGTTATGATTTATCGAAGACTTTCAAGTTGCGACATAATTTCAAAGATACATTAACATTAGAACCTATAATTGTCCCACTTTTGGGCTCCGGCCTCCTCTCACAGTCACCCTCCCGTCTCCCCCTCTTGGGTTAAGACCATAAAGCACTGCTCATTGGTTTGCGGATTTCCTCGCGCTGTGTTCCTTCACCGACGCAAGTAATATTTAATTTGTAATATGAAAATAGTTTGAAAAATTAGAAGTGCCTACAGGATCAAACTAAAGCCGAAAGTGCGGTCGACAGGAATATTAACCACTAGGTATTCACATTACCCACCTAACCCCTATATTAATCCACACAAGAGCATCGTGGGGGAGAACCCTCCAGAATTCCTCAGCTATTAAGATGTAGGCCCGGGCATTTCGATAAATCGCTAACAAATTGAACCTTCTTTAGAAGGATTACTGTTAATTATTTATTATATAACATGGTTATTTTAACTTATTTAATCCTCGACAATGCGACAAAATAAAAAAAAGTTAAAAAAGAAAAAACAATATATTTAACCTATCGTTAGGTTTAATTTTTATTTATTACGACGAATTACAAGTGAAAATATAGAAAATGCATAGCATGATCGTATAACTTACGAAATATTTTATGGAAATAAATTCAAAATAAATTAACACGGTTCTTTTCCCAATATTGGCCGATGAATCAAAAGGAAACGGTAATCGTTTCATCAATACGAGATTTGCGGAGCAGAGGCGAATTTTATTGAAATCAAACGGGGCAATTCGGTCGGAAAGCGTTTGAAAATTCATAAATATTTTACAATTTTTGACGTTACGTAATAAGAAAATCAAACGTGGAATGTCAAAGCCAGACGAGATTACATTATGCGAATGAATATAAGATTTGCGGATAAAAACTTAAGTCAAACGATTGACTTCATTTATAAAGGAAAGATTTGGAAAAAGCAAATTTACACGCAATTATATAAATATTTTAATTGGGGCAGTGTCGTATGATTATAATAATATAAACCAGTTCTATAAACATAATGATAAATAGTTGTTAAGGAACTAACTAGTTGTGGAACAACTTTTAATTGTAAGTTGGTAACACACCATAGTTTTGCACCGTTAAAATGTTAGCTTCGTGAGCTAAAAATGTGTGGCAACACATAAACTGCTCAGACTTTTCAACACAGGTGGGGAGGTAAACAGACTACTTTGAAATCTCAGTCATAGAACGAACAACTTTGTTTTTCGCACTGTATAATTGTTAATAATAATTTATTCACATTATGAAAAATCGGTTCATGCATGTGTGTGAAGCGACGAAGCGACTTTCAAAGTTCGTTTAAAATTATAATTTTGAATTCATAACAATGAAAAGATAACAATTTGCTGAACGTAAAATGTTACAGGCTATAAAAAAAATTTCAAACTTAAAGCGGATTTTATTCGCCTTTGACAACCACTTACGTGATTGGTTCCGTGGCTGTGGTTCCTCTGCGAAAGCTATTAGTTAAAAGGCGCCTTTACCTACTTACAATATTTATGCGCAAATAATTACACTACACGGCTTGAAAGCTTTTACGTAATTCCAGTAAGAAATATTATAATGAAACGGACATTAAAAATAAAAATAACAAATAAATTTTTCCCTTTCGAGTTTAGTCAGCAATTTAAGTGTTTGAGTTTATTGGTTAAGTTCAATTTATTCCTTGAAAGTAGAATAGACATTAAACGAAAATGAGGTAATTAACACCACAGTTTATCAATATAATCATGTTCTGTTACTATAATCGAAAATGATTGCTACATTCCAATAAATATAAATTATTTAAGTGGGTTATAAAATAATAAGTACCGGACAATTAACCGAATTCAATTTGTAGAAGTTGAATTTCTTAGTTTCATCTGCTATTTTTCACCCTTAGGAGGTGAATTTTTTTCTTCAAATTTAAGTTGAACCAAACGGAAAGTATACCCTCAAAAATTTCCCAAATGGGTTAATAAATGACGGAGTTCTGAGGTAACAAACATTAAAAAAAAATACAAAACGAATTCAGAACCTCTTCCTGTTTTGAAGTCGATTAAAAATCTTTTTATCACACTTAAGATAAACAGATATACCTGGATAGAAGTTACCATAACTAAATGAAAAAAGTACTCGGAAAAGGGCGTATTTATTAAATACACCTCATATTAATATTATAATAAGTTTGTGAATATAGTGAGTTTGTATAGCGGAGGGTAAACTTCGGAACCCCAACACTAAATTGGATATTTTTTTACCATTTGTATGTACAATATTCCGGAAGAAACATACGCTATATATCACATGTATATACATAATTAATTGTTGATTCCGAACGCTATGGGGACGGGCCGAGCCGGTAGGAGTATAATAAAATGAATAATTTAATTTAAAATCAAGATTAACAAATGAATACTCGTAGATTCTCAATATCATAGTAAAACGTCTATGTCCTCCACATTGGAGTAAAAATCAACAAGAATTAAAGATTATTTTTACATCTATATTTATATAATTATTATATGATTCAAATGTTATTTTAAAATAAGATGTAACCAACGCGAATAATTACTAATAAATGAGTAGTTATTTAACTTTTCATATTATCAAAACGCTCACACTTTTCTATAATTTTCACGAAACTACTACTTGAATTATTTTTGAAACAAATATTTAATGAACATTATTATAGTAATGTAAAAAAAATAGGGACTCACCGAAACTTATTGCGCTTCGAATGCAAAAGAGATATAGGGCCAAAATCGCAACTGTAACAAAATAAATAAAAACAAAAATATATTATCCAAACCATTACCTATTAATCAAATAATACGAAACTAAAATTAAAAGAAACTATGCAAGTTGGTATAACGTTATATTTAAATAAAACATATCATGACATAAAATAAGATCGTTGAGATAAAAAAAAGTTCCAAAATCGAATTTGAAATCATTTACCTCTCGCGTACATATTGGCGGGAACTTCGCGACGAAACGCGTACACCTCCCCCGGTGCCTTTGTCGTTACTGAATAGTATACGTACGTACGTACTGTCATCTATGAATAGTATAGAGAAAACCGATTGCTCTGAAGAGTGAGGAGGAAGTTCCTTCTGACTCTCCGTCGTTTTCCATCTTTACTGCCTTTACAGAGTATTATAAGCTTTAATTAATTAACTACAAATACCGATATAAGTCTACGAAGGGTATTTGTTATTTTATGAGGTAACTATTGTTTTATGTCAATAGTTTTTAAATGGCGGTAGGCAGGCAGGTGGTAAGTTGTCGCCGCAGCTGATGCATGTCCGTAACGCTACAGTATGCAAGCGGCCGAATTCTCATTTTACTATATTTTTCACTGTACAGCCAAAATAGGTAAAAAAAAAAATACTGCCCGAGTGCCCTAGACGGAAAGAACTGGCGTCTTCTTCGCTCAACGTATAAGCATTGCCGACCTTATAGCCCAGTTAGTAGTGACGCCGCCTGCCGAGCGACGGGCTCCCGGGTTCGATTCCCAGCCGGGGCAGACATTTATGTATTATATAAATACATAAATGTAATATAATTTTGTATTATATCATTTATATATATGTTATATATAATTTATTTATGTGACAGTTTAATATTTGTTCTCGGGTCATGGGTGTTTTAAATTTCATATTTGTGTATATCCGTGCCACACGCAACACAGGAAATCCAAGTGCGGGGGTGGGAGTGTGTTTTAAAAATAATACTTACATAATATCTAGTAAAATAGATAACTATTCAACCCGGAGGAAGTGGGAGCGGGTCGCTAATTAATTTATAAAACGTCTCATACAAATAAATTACTAAATTTAGATGCGGGGCGGATACTTCTTATTTGTAAACGTGAGGATTATGTTTCACGAATATTAAAAAGACAGGACACGATTATAAACAAAAAATTACTTTCAGTTTCTGTATTATAGCCCAAAACATATATAAATAATAATGCACGATAGTATTGAGCACTCGATTAAACACATTAGGGTTTTGAACTATATTGCCAAATGCTATGAAATAGCAAGAAGGTAGTACAAATACTTACAGAATAATTTCTATGAACAATTAATAGACAATGCTCCAAGCACCAGTCATTCAATGTTCTCTTTTAAGCACAATAACAATCCCATTAATTGGCTCATTCGCATAAAGAAAATACGGGCTCATAGCCACTTAAAGCACTGCGCTGTAAAACGCTTTGATTAGACAAGTTTAATTTTGATAACAAAACTATTTTCTATACAGATGTATTGTTATATATAAACAACTTTTTATTTTATATAGGATTTGAAGTTTTATAGCTTTAGATTGTCTTAAATGTATGTAATCGACATCACGTGACGTGAATTAGAAGCTGAACGCGAACAGCAAATATTGTAACCGTTTCTATAGATAGTAAGCAATTAATATCGGTTGCTTATCAGATTTATCGGACTTATAACTGTGGGTTTGTAGTTGACTTAAGAATCTCGAAGAGACTCTCAAAGACGCTCAGTTTGACTACCACACCCGGCATCAAGCTGCACTCAAACAGCTTAGTAGAAGATACGCTATAAGCCCCGCTCAGTTCAGTACCATCAACGTTTAAAGCAGGATTCATCAACCCAAATGAAGTTAATGTAAGCGCGATATAAATACTAGTGAGTGTTCCAATTCTAGGGTAAGCATTAACCCTCACTCGCTTTGTTCACACGCCATTCGTGCCTCTGAACATCTTGGGTGAATCCAATATTGATTCGATATTTTATTCCATTGTGTGTGGTGGACTAAATAATAAATTATTTGATTTGCATTCTGAACCTTATTACCAGTCCAAGAAATACATGCCTTCATCGTCTACGCCCCAAGATACGTTAACATTTTACGAATAAAAGACAAAAAAGTTACATTACAAAAATATTTTATCAAAGTGATTGCCCTTTGGCAAATAAAGAAGGTATTTTACAGAACTCTCGGATAATAACAAACAATAGAACGTGGACCGCGCGGAGAACAACAAGGACCCATTCAATGTTTCCTTTTAAATACAAAATTAATCTCTCTAATTGGCTCATTCGCTTGCCGAAACGCTCTTTGAAGCACTTTTCTACAATTGCATTCATTTAAATGCTTTTTGAACTGTCTTAGAGTTCCGTAACTTTATTGTTGTCTTTTATTGAATGCTTATAGTAAAGCCCTTTATAGTTACTAATAAGTACTCTGTGATGCCCTTTGCGAAAAATATTCTCTAGTCATTATTTTGATATGCGGTTGTTAATTATTACCAAGTATTTATGGACACTTGAACCGACATTGAACTGTTCTTTTCCACCAGATTCAACCCCCAAAAACATTCTGCAAACAACATGCCATGTCTTTATTGAATTTATCCTCGAAAAGCAGTAAAATCTTATAAAAAGCCAACAACAAGGGGTAAGTAGAAGAAACTGTGGCGGGGTCGAGTCTGTGCACGGAATATTTTTTGGCTATTTAATGTAGGTAGACTTTTTTATCGATATAAAAGTTAAAAACATGTTTTACAATTTTTGTCTGTCTGTCCATCAGTCCGTCTGACTACGTATCACACTAAAAGCACTGAACAGATTTTGATGATAAGTGACATATTAGGCGCTTATATTATTGGTCATAACCTAGGATACTTTTTATACTGGGAAATAAAAAGTTCTCGCAGTATCAAAGTTAATTATTAAGAGGGTAGAAAATAGAAAATGTTGTCCACTTGGCTGCAGCTATTATAATAAATTAATGTTCCTAAACTAGAAAAACCTATTCCTAAAATAACGAGGATTCAATTTAAAACATGAGTCGTATATTTTCTGAAGCGAAAAGAGGGCGTGTTACTACTATTTAATAAATTTAAATCTTCATCTTATATAGAATAGCAGAATTCAAGTGACTTACGACCGGACAACATTTTTATGAACATTTTATAGTAATAACAACAGAGCCACACATAATGTTATGGGTACATGTGTCCCCAGATATGCAGAAAATGGAACATATGTACATACGTAACGAGTTTAAAAGTGAACAATTATACAATTTAAACCCGATCATCCCTTTTTAATTAATCGGAAATCCTAGGATCGATTTTATAAGATATTCGATTATCATTAACTCCATGAAAAGATTTAGTTTTATTTAATTGTGAAGCAATGGTTGGGGGCATGGGATTTGAATAAATACGCTCGTCGGATAGAAAGGTGAAGATCGTGCTTTAAAGAGCGCAAACTTAAACAGAACATTACTCAATTGGCCGATAAAACACTCTTTATTTTCTGATCACTATTAAAATTCCTTGATTTTCCAGCCACTGGAATTTTCTGCGGAGCGTTCCGCGCAAAAATCACCAGTGTAAATATTCAAGATGCACGGCTGAGTGTAAAACAAACTTAGCTCCGCTTCAAAAACGGAATGTTTTACGAGGTGAGGCGGGATGGCAGCTGGTTACGAACTCCGGGTTGTCTTAAAGCTCGACGCGCATAGAAGCTGTCGTCTTCCGATCACGAATGAGTTGGTATTCAATGGGTTTTATTGACAGTTTGGTTCTCTGGTAAATCACTTACTCCAGTTATATTATAGATGTGATTCATGTTTAAAAGAATACGAGTAGTTAAATTCGACTGTACTTCTACACTAATTTTCTTGGAATCTTGAATATGTCCACGAAGAATTAAATAATACTTTTATAAGACTTGTCTATGGTTCATGCTAGTAACGTACGTTGCCGTGCAACTTTGTGTTTTGTATATTGGTGTTTAGGTTCGTAAATACGAAAGAACATCAAGACGTACTATTCGAGCTTAAACTGATGTTTTTATGTTATTTGGCTTTATTTCTGGATGTATTTGGAATGTAGTGGCAACAATAAGTGAACTTTTTATATCTTTATTTTAAACTATATCCACATTATCGACGATGAGCAAAAAGTGAGACAAATGTGGAAAAATTGAAACTTAGAGCTTCTGTATACAACACCAAATATATTGTATTGTATTAGCAAAATAAATATCATGTTCGAGAGCAGGAAATCCCTAATTGGCAAAAGCCGTCGTCGGTCAACTCGTTCACCGACACAACTTATACAAAGTTAAGAAAATTATTCTACGCGATGTGTGTCAATCTTAGACATTGCTGCCACCGTTATATTCAACGTGAAGGACGTTACCGAGTCGGCGGAGCGATCGAGACGAAGTGGACTCAAAATGCGATCTCAAAGCGGGCATATATACTTATTATTATTATTGTTATTGTTATTGTTATTGTTATTGTTATTGTTATTGTTATTGTTATTGTTATTGTTAT